>BTHU01000001.1:111883771-112386271 GCA_036184795.1 Tokudaia tokunoshimensis | reverse complement strand
GTAGCAGACGCTAAGGGGCCTAAGGAGTAGCAGAGTCGGAAGGTTGCGGAAGGAGATCAGGGCGCTGCCGCATCACCACTGTGCCCTCCACTTCACATCCCAGGATGGAAAAAAAAAAATGTCCTCACGGCATTCGGCCCTCAGGCCAAGTGAGATAATAGGTACCCTCCTCTGTCTCCAGAGCAGAATATTTTCAAACTTACAATATAATTGGAGCGATCTTGGAGACGGGTTTTACATTACCACCTTCCAATTGGTGAACCCAGCTAATAGGAAACCTAAGTCAACTGTTAAATCCGTAAAAAGTGAAATATAATACAATATGGACCACCTTCTCCTGGTACCCCCACCCAACACCTTAAACATCCCTTTCCTTTAAAAAAAAATCTCCTGAGTGCAAGGCTATACTAGTTATTACCAATTGAATTTTCAATAGCGAACTTTCTGAGCCCTAACTTTGACAAATTTTATTTCACATTTGTCAAAGGAAATAAAGCTGACAGCATTACAGGGACTGTGTACTAAAAGTATCTCAATTCCAACAGTCTGTCCAACCTTTTCTTCCCTGGGGGGACATTAAATCCGGACTCAATTCACAGCTTTGTTTGAATGCTATATTTTGCCTTTTCTTTGCACCTTTGATATTTATTTCAGTGTTAAATCTATTCTTCCCTTCATCTATTACCCTGTTTTATTTCTGTTTTTGAGAACCTATATTTTTGCTAATAAATATTCACTGCACCATCTCACTGCGTGCTTAATATGCCCGCTGCATGTTTTCTGTGCTAACTTCGCAACAGATTGAGTGGACATTCCACTGTTGCAGAATAGTCATAAAATTCAGGAACTTATAAAACCTACCTTTCCCCTTCTACCAACGCTTTGCAACAGTGTGTTTTTCCTCCCTCGCCTCCCCCCACCGTTGTTGGCAGCCCTGAGCAGAGTCACAGCTCCCCCCTGTGGCCTCCTGGGGGATGGCTTCCCAGGCACACTGGAGACTCCCTCCTCAGTCACCAGTTTCTCATTAAGATTTGGAGACATTTTGAACCCAGAGTTGCAGTCCTGGCTTTGGGGGCTGAGAGGTAAGTGAAAAAGAAATCAACTATGAAAACGATAACGTTTAAACAGACATAAGCTAACTCAGGCGTCGGTGCTCATCTTAAGCAGAGATGGGCGGTTGAACTTGAGATTTTATTCTCAGATACATACAGTACCAGTATCTCTGGATTTGGGAAGGGGCTTGGGGGCGGGAGGAGAAGGCACTGAACCAGTTCTAAACAAATCAAGATGCAAAGGCCTGCCCTACCAACATCTTCAGGTAGGATGAGGAAAATCTCACACAAAATACTTGCCAGATTTGGGGAACTCGTTCAGTTTAATGGAGACACTTTTCGTGTGAGTAAGGTAGAATGATCACCAACTTGGGAGGAAAAAAAGCTTAATGCATGACAGCGGCTCAGCTGGAACCCTGGAACACATACTGCATGCGTCTTTGATCTTCCACATCACATTAAGTAACAAAGACCAGAGGACTTCAGATATGTACTAGACTGTCTGCGTTTGATCGCAGTAAAATGCTTCGGCCCATTTTGAACTGTGAACTGTGTCACTGATTTTTTCTTCCTACCCCCACCAAAAGAATGGACTCTTTTAACTATGTCTAATTTTTTTAATTAAATCATTATTGCTATAGTGATGTTTACTCCAGTATAATCTCTTATGAATAGCATGGGGATTTTAACTGTAGATTGTTATGCTGCCCCTGGTATCATTTGGGAAAATACAACCACACAGTTAAGTCTGAACAGTAGAAGTAGCAGGTTTTGTACATGCCTGGGTGCATGTACAGGTGCTCATGATAACACACACACACACTGCTTAAAATCATTGCTTTTGAAAAATATCCCCATTTCATGCTATTTAGGATGTGAGCTGCAGTAAGATGGGGCACAGGACTGAACTGTGTGTGTGAGTACAACCAGTCCACAGAGAAACTTGATACAGGGCTGTGTCTGTATCTGAAATCACAGCAGATTTCACTGCTACAACCTGGGAGAGTTTAAGGGCAATCCTTGAATAGGCTGAACCTCATCTAACAACAGAGCAGCCTGGATTCTCCCTCCCTTTGTCAGGGTGTCTTTCTTATTCTTCATCCCTAGCTAGCATTAGGGTATCTGATTTGTTCTGCAGTCTTGACCTCCTTTGGCATCAGTCAATTGCTGCTGGTGATGTAGCTGGAGCACCTGTGAACGGGCTGAGAGCATCCGGGAGTACTTCCTACAAGCCCACGAGCCACCTCTCTGCACATTTAAGCACAACTTAAGACAGTGGATTTGTGTGTGAGACCAGCTGCATGGTTAAAAAACAAAAATCTCAGCCACTGGTTTCAAATAATAACTCTTAAAGGAAACACATAGACTAAAATATCAATTTCCAAAGACAATAATTAGCATAATAGATCTCTTCAAATATCAATGTTTACTACATGACTGGTGGTGGAAAGCACCTTTTTATTTGTTTCTGATGCAAGCATGGTTTTACTCTGGAAACTTAAGTGTTTAGGCCCAGATAACTGAATAAGTATGAAAGAGACTGTTCTTAGCATGTAATAGGAGTTCTATGGCTCTGCCTCTTAAAGTATGTTAAATAATAAATAACTTATTAAAGCATGTTCAATGTAATAATGGGCTTTTTCATGAATTGTTGTAAAAGAGAGATTAGAAAAGTAGAAGCCATAGTCTTTGGGGGAAAATAACAGGAATTCTTAGCAGTGGGGTTGCGTAATGGTTCTATATTTTTTAAATGTGCCTGTATCCACCCACAGTCATTTAAGTGCTTAAATAAGCACAATAAATGTAAATAATTTACTGCTTTGCAAACAGAAAATTGGGCAGAAAAGTAATTTTGAACTGCAAGTTGGCTTGCAATCCTCCATGATTTGGGACCCTGTAAAATGTAAGCGACACGCTGTTCATTAGGGTGCTGCGACTGAGCCCTCTTCGCGTTCATTAGCGATTAATTCAGACAGATATTTAACTTAATAAGGTAAGCAAATAAACAAAAAGGACGCATTCTGGGTCTTAAGGTTCTTAGACCTCTAATTGCTTTTGTGCCCTAATTATCAAGATTAACACCTTATAGGACTCCCACTCCCTTTTGCCTTGCAGGGGAAAAAAAAAAAGACACCCGGGTGTTTTCAGATCCTTTTAGTAGAAAAAGGGAAGGGCTTAAGGGACTCTTTCTTTTCTTTTTTTCTTTTTCTTCCCCTTTCAGTTTTTTTTTTTCTCTCTGAAGACAAAATGACCGCCCACCAAAATGAGAGGTTCTGGCTCTCTAGATTGTACCTGAATTTATTTATTTATTTATTTAAAAAAAACAAAAACAAAAAACAAAACCAAAAACAAAACAAACAAACAAACAAAAAAAAAAAACCTCTCTTAACTGAGCTGAGGAGCCATTCCTGTCTCTGCTGAGAAGGGAGTTGGAAAGGGATCCCGGCCAGGAGCCACCTCTGCCCCAGGACTAAATCAGGCTTCCAAGAGAGCTCTGACCCACCAGAAGCTCAGCTTCGTGCCTGTCTCGGGCCGCATCCATCGAGGCTTCACTGAGACTGTTAGAGTTAAAGTTCATATTAACTTAAGGTCATATGTGGTTGTCAACACTTTGTAATTAGTGACAAACCCCATGCAAGTCCTTCAATATTTACTGTAATAATATTATTCGTAATGGAGTCATTCTGTATTCATGTGGATATAATATGTAATTCCATTGTAATTTAGCATTAATTAATGTCCACTTATTGCAGTATATTATAGTATAGGAAACAATTTCTGATAAGAGACAGCAGTGTAATTTAAGGGCAAACCTGATTGTAATTTGAATAATGATATACACGGCTTCATGTCTCTGTGCCCCTGCCCCCACTCTGATTCCCCTGTGTGCTTGGGAGCCTGAGGGCTCTCACACATGCACATACACACATGCACACATATGCACACCCATCTGCACTCACTATGTCTATGGAGCTGAGTAGTAGCTTATGACGAGAACACTGTTTACAAGGGCTTAGAATCTCTTTCTAGCTATTTCTTGTAAGCGCTAAAGTTTGTGCCTGTAAGAGTTTTTCATGACATTTACATTGTCAATGCCAGCACCTCTGTGTTAAAATGATCCATGTAAGTCAGTAGCCCTTTAGTGAAGGCTACCAGGTTTTTTGTTGTGTTTTGTTTTGTTTTTAAGTGGCAGTTACAAAAACACTTTGAAGATAAAAGCCAGTCTTCTCTGGCCTCTGCATCGGTTCACCCACCTAGCTACATTGTATCTTCTTGCCTGCCTACCCATCCAGGAACAAAGTGAAAGGTGACTGTTGTGGGGGTTACAGCAGGGCCATCTTGGCTAGCTGAGCGGTGAAGGTGTGCAGGGTGGAGGTGGCCGGGGCCAGCTGGGATCTCTGTGGCTTCCTGAGTCCTTGCAAATGCCCTCCCAGCCTCCAGCTGCTAATTGCCATTTGTTGGACTTGTAAGCAGGTCTGCAGCCCCACCGCCTTTCTCTTTTGAACTCCATAACATATTTCACTCGTTCTTGGGGATTTCCGAAGCCCCTTTTCCTTTAATTCTTTTCTTTCTTTAATGGGTGACTGGATAAATTCAGCAGTGGATTTTTGTGACACCGAAATAGCAGCTAAGTCTATGATGCAGTCTTGCTGTGTGGTTTAAAACTCCCACGCCATATGTTTTCTCACTGGAATGCCTCATCTTGCAAAATTACAGGAACCGAAGCTTAAAAACACAATTAGGTAGTTTAAAATGGAGTATTAAAGACATACCGCATATATTCCTAAGCCTGCAAGGTTTTCTTTCTCGCCTCTTTTTTTGGTTTGTTTTGTTCTTAGAGTATTCTGTGTTTGATTTTTATACTAATCACGGCCCATATTTTTTGGATTATGCTATATAGGCTGTGGTTAAATTATAAATGAAAGAGCGAACTACCAGACTTCTTGTCACACAGAGATTTTCATGTTGTTACAGAAAATGAAAAACAAAAAAAGTGTTTCATGATGAAGGGTCCCTTCTCTTATTTTGTTCAGCGTAACATACATAGGTAGACAAGCAAAGCAATTTGTAGTGATGTTTTTACAGTATTTTGAAAATAACAGCATCCTTTCTGACCTCTGAGGGAAAAATGAAAGAAAGCTAAATGCACACGTTATCAAAAGAGCAGTGTCAATGGCTCTTCCAGATTTTTCCTGCCTGTGTGTCTGTCTTAGCAAAGATACACAAGCAAGCACACAGACATTTCCCCAACACACACACACACACACACACACACACACACACACACACACACACACACACAGAGCACCTCTTTCAGTTCAGTTTTTTGCCAAGCTGCAAGCCAAATTGAGTGACCTGAAACTATAGTCTTAATTTGGGGCTCCTCCATCTCTATCTCCTGCTGTTTAAAAGGAAAGAGGTATGGGAAGCCAGTGTGAGCAGAGTATTATCAAGAAAGGAATTGAGTGACAATTTGTAATCTCCCTACATTTTTGTTTCCTCATTAAACTTATTTCAGATTCACTGTACATGAAAACACAGTAAAATATTTTATAGACATTCTGTATTACAATGCTCAAAGCTCTTGACCAAACTACCACTTTATGCCCCACTCCTAGGTTTTAATATAAGATTTATAATCACAAAATGATAAACTATTGAGTTTATAGATGGTGATACTTTGGGTCCCCAGAAACTGTATTATTTTTAAAAACTACATGTGATGCAGGCACAAGGAATAACTGCCTGCATGAAATTTATGGGCATGCTAAAACATTTGGTTAATTTGTCCCAGAATTTATGCCAACTAGAATTGCGGGGCTAGGAGGTTGTTGAAGCCAAGGCCACCAGGAAGGATAGTCTTTGAATGATTTATTTTTTTGTAGTGGATTTGGGCAGTTTATAGCATCTGCTGGAGTGATGTGGGTTCCTCATAAGCAGTGGATCCTAGATGAAAACCAATAGCTGAGCCTATGTCCTTCCTCTGTGGGTCAGAGTGTTCTTGAGTGTCTGAAGGAACATTTGATGTGAAAGTCAAATAGCCCTGTAAAATATATATATTAACCTTAATTATTTTTCATTCTGTAACAAGGGAGATATCTGCTCTCAGAGGCTGGAGCAGGCAATAGGGCTATCTTCTTCATGCCCTGGGAGGGTGGACTTGGCTTCTGCTACCCTGGAACCAGCTTTAAGGACTCTCTTTTTTTTCCTGGTTTCATTGGATGAACTGCCTTCCTGAGATAACAAATCTTCTTTGGCAGTATTTGGAGGAGTTTGGTTCGGGGCTACCTCTGAGCAATGTGAACTTGGCCTTGCTGGTGACTTACACTAATACCTCAGTTCCTGTTTGGAATCAGGGCACCTGAGGAAACAGCCTGGAGACATACAGCTGATTTTTTTTAAAAACCAAATTTGCATCTTTTCAACAATAATAGGAATAGCTTCCACAAATGCTTCCAGGCTTCAAATAGATGTTCAATGGTTGTTTCTAGCTTCTTCTTGACTCCTTGGGGAAACGCTTCTCATCCCACCCACTCCAGGCCTTCTGCTGAGCTGCCAGACACTAGAGCCCTATCTGGACCTGGCAGCCAATCACTTAAGCCAGGAGCAGGTATGCCAGGCAAAAAAAAAAAAAAGCTAGGTACTTCTTCTGGGCCCATATCTTGGACAGAGAGGAGAGTCAAGTCCCTTGGTGCTGGGACTGCAGGGGTCCACACAGGCTATTTGCCTCATTGAATGATCAGAAAGGCAGTCCTGATCAAGGAAGGCTGGACAGGGAAGTATAGCTTAAGAGATAGTGTGGAGAGCACTACCGAGGAGTGTGGTTATGGAGGTGCTCCCTGGGAGGACATTCACGCCCCATGCTTCTTTTCCTGACCCCATAGCGGCGGCTGTGGTGGAGGCTGCTTTTTATTAGCGATAGAATACAGTTGCATATATTGAAAGTGTACCAGACAATTTGTTTATTATGCTTTTTAAAAATATTTTTTATTTAATTTTGAGACAGGGTCTCATGTAGCTCAGGCTGGCCTTCCGTTTATTATGTACCCAAGGATGATCATGAATTTCTGATCTTGTGATGCTCTCACTTCAGCTCTAAGGCACCAAACATAGTTCATGCAGCCTTTGTGTGAGCCAGCACTCTGCCAGCTAAGCTACAGCCCAGCCCTGAAACTGCATCAGTGATCGTGCTAAGTTTTGTTGCTCTCAGCTACTGTTGGAGCTGGGATTGGTCAATTTTGCTAGGGCTGTGTAGCTACCATCAGACATGATCTGTCTGTGGTTTCCGTATATCCTGATAGCTCCCAAAATTAGGACTTTGGGGCAAGCTTTCCCTGAGGATGCCCTGTCTTCTTCCTCAAGTCCCTGGAGGCACTGGAAAAAGGAAGTCTACAGCATGCCAGTTGCAATCTTGAGGGCCTTTGCCCCACCCCACCCCTATCTCCTTCTGGATTGGGCAGAGCAGTAGTGTCCCTTCCTCCAGCTCTGGAAAGCTGATTGAATTATTTGTGCTATGGTAGACTTGCATCAGGAGCAGCAATATGCTAGTTAGCATGGTTCTGTGACTGTGGGCTGAGATAAAGGCCAATCTATCTAGAAGTGTCCAGAATGTATCTTGGACCAAGAATGAATGTCCATGGAGACTTGGGAGTGTCCTGTGACAATGCCATTGTCCACTGCTGCCCAGAACCCTTCCTAGAGGGTAAGGTGCCAACTTGACCATGCTTGGGAGCTCCGTTGTTTGTTGACATACATTACAGCACTTGAGTATGCATCCTTCCAAATCCTGTATCCTCTGAAAGTCTCAGCTCTGCCATGCATTAGGGACCAAGGCATCTTAGTTTTTTTTACATGGTCAATTTATAACTTTCTTGAAATACTATCTTTTATCTGTTTTTTATTTATTTTTATTTATTTATTTATTTTTTTGGTTTTTTGAGACGGGGTTTCTCTGTGTAGCCCTGGCTGTCCTGGAACTCACTTTGTAGACCAGGCTGGCCTCGAACTCAGAAATCCTCCTGCCTCTGCCTCCCAAGTGCTGGGATTAAAGGCGTGCGCCACCACCGCCCAGCTTTTATCTGTTTTTAATGTATATAAAAAGGTTATGTTTTCAATTTTAAAATATGACCAACAGCACTTTTTTTTTTTGCCTTATCCTTTAGGAACCAGTCCACAAACAGGTGAGGCATTTCAAAAAATTTGCCAGTAGAAACTCTAGAGGGCCCTCTCCAATTCTTCTGTTTCTTCCTGGTGGTCTCACGGGAAGGCTTAACCCCATGTTTTATCTCCTGGTCACTGACAGGGGGCATGGGAGAATGGCATGAAACAAGACCAGTCTCCCTGTTGGAACAAGAAGCCAGGCAAGAGAAAGCCAGAGGCCTGAACAGCCTTGATTCCCCTGGAGTCATAGGGTGTGCTCCAGAGACAGCTGCGGGCCACGGTGGGCGGGTACACTTACAAATGCTTTCTGGGCCCTGGGCTTAGCATAGCCTCCATGGGTTCCTGTCCTCAGAAAAGGGAGGAGAGCAAAGCCCCCAGCTCTCATTGCACCTTCTTAGATTTCCTGACTCCTTGGGTGTTGGAAGTTGATTCCTTTCATGAACCCTGAATAGGAAACGTGCATAAGAAATGTCAACTTTCATCAGGAAATGGAAAACCGAAGCAAGCCAACAGTAGAAGCCCCTGACCACCTAGCCTAGCCCTTCCAGGGGTGGGTGGGTGCGTAACTTCCCCCCACTCTGCTTTGGCTGATCCCCGCAGCCATCCCTGTCAGTCACCAGTTTGCCTGGCTTCTTAGCCAAATATTACGGGCAAACTCAGTAGCCGGAGGAAAGTTTCTTTCATACACACTTTGAAGTTCTCTTTTCAGTGTATTAGTCAGTGTATTAAAAGCCGTGTCACCAGATATGAGTTAACCTTTGGGCGACCCTCCCGATTTTCTGTTAGTAGTAGATGAGATTATCAGTTACTCTGCTAACTGTAAAACAGATTGTATCTACCAAGTACAATGTCAGTATTTAAAATGCTAGTGGTTTCGCTCATTTTAGAAAGTATCTTTCTATATTCTTGCCTGAGACTTTGTTTTCCTGTCTAGGCTTCAGTAAGGTGTGTACTAATACATCACGGACTCGCAGTGTGTAGGCGCATCTTGGCTCGATTCTGTGGCTTTGATAGTGTGCGTAGCCTTCACAGGACAAACACAGCATTGTAGCAGGAAGCTTTGCCTTTCCATGGGATCTGCTGGAATTTTACTTTATCAGATGTGCTCCTCGGCTCTCAGCCCAGTCCTAGCTTTTGGCTGACGCTCGGCCACCACCTTCTCACTTTTCTGGGAACGCCATTACTTTTGGCCACACTCATGCTCCTACCTGTGCTACTTGGAAAGTTTTGAGATGAAATCACTGCTGGTTCGAGTTACTGGACAGACATTAATTCACCCAGCTGGGTCCATTCAGGGGTAACAGCCCAGGGCCCTGACAGCCTCCGTGGGTGAGAAGCAAGACTCTAAGGAGCAGGGTGCCAGGGAAGTAAGCCTTGCAGAGGTGGTCTGTGGGAATTTGACTGAGAATGAGGAAGCGGGAGAGGCGAGGTTTTCACCCCTGCAAGTCAATGTGGAAAACACCTTCCTTTCAAGCTAGGTGTGGAGTGAAAAACCCTAAGAAACAATCATTAATTATGCTGTCCAGTAACTAGTGAAATCTAAATGCAAACCTATATGACATTACACATGCACTCATGCACGCGCGCATGCACATCTGTATTACCGTCCCCGTAGCTGGAGACGGTAAGGTATTCCCTTTGTTAAAGCACAGTGGACTGTGTAAGCCTGCCCAGATGCAGTGTGAAGACAGGGGTCCAAGGTCCTCAGGTTGGAGCATAGATTTATCCCCTATCAAGCTTTGTTAAGCCTGGCAGCCTCAGTGCCATTATCCTAGAAGAACAGGGGAAGCGGGGAGGAAGATGACTCCTCCCCTGCCCTAGGGTATAATGCTCCTGTGACCCACACACTTTACTGCATAACGCCCAGATGTCCAAAACCATTTTTTTTGTTAGTGCTGTGAAATTTGATAGAACATGTAATATGATATAGCACACCAACTCAGAGAGAGAAATTATGAAACAGAGCCCAAGTTCTATGTGTAAGATTTTCAGGAGTGCTTTTCCTAAAGGTTAAAAACCCAGAACAAAGCCCCAGAGTGTGTGTGTGTGTGTGTGTGTGTGTGTGTGTGTCTCACAAGGGGTCTGCTGATGCCACCTTCCGAATCCTTCTCTCTCTGTCCCTTTCTGATGCTTCCTTTCCTCCTAAGACTTTCATGCGCAGACATTCATTAAGGTTCCTGGTGAAGTTTCTGTGGACACAGCCTTCATAACCAACAGAAACACTTCCTAGATCTGTGCCTCTGTTCTAGAAGATGACAGCTACATCTGCAGAGGCAGGAGGAAATGGCCCGAGGCCACACTGTGGAGTTCAGATGAGCTCATCTTCTGGTGGACCAGGTGGACAGGGAGCGCTGGGAGACGGGAGGTATTTGTTCCCGGTATCGTCCTCACAGTCTGGATGCCCCTGGGAGCAAAGCTTGTCCTTCTGTCTCCTGCCAACAGCTGTGCAATGTGCTGAGGAACTAGTTCTTCAGAAAGTTTACAAATTCAGAGGAATACAGAGGTCTGGGTGACAGCAGTGCTTGGCACTTCCAGAGTGTCCCTTACTGATGTCTAGTGACAGGGTTAATGTATGAGGACCCAAAGGAGCCCATAGGGCTTGTTCCTTTTCCTCATGAGACTAGGTGAGCCTTGGTGACCCTGTGATGACTTTGACTTTGAGAGCCCACCCCTGATTTAACCTTGTGACTCAGTTTCCTCATTGGTAACTGTAGACAGTTAAATGGGAATAGGCTTTTTTTTTTGGTTTTTTTGTTTTTGTTTTGTTTTGTTTTTTGTTCTGTAGATGAGAAGCCAAGAGGGTTGGTTGACAGCCCAGCAATGCTGGCCAGGTTGAACTGTTTCTTTCTTTCCTGTTAGTAAGTAAATGACTTTATAACTCACATGTGACTCCCACACGCCTCTCATAGGACTTTTCAGAAACAGAGATGGGTTGAAAACTGTAATCACAACCTCATCCCTTTGTGACAGCATTGTGGATTTGAAACTCGTTTCACTTGTATTTTTAATACATTGATTACAATTTGGTACGTGTGGTTCTATATGTCCCTTTTCCCCTACTCAGGCTTTAACCATGAACTGTTCCTTATTTTGCATTAATAAACTTTGTGGCCAGCCTTTACAAATGTCAAATGATCTCACAAATGAATCTAAAAGCATTTATTAAACCTATTTTTACATTTTTAGCATTTATGTGGCTTTTTTTTAAAAGTTTGCCCCTATATATGATGATTTCTTTGGGATAGATTTTGGAAAGGGCATTTCTGAATGCAGGGACTTGGTAGTGCAGCTTTCTAAAGGGATTTGCCTGGTTGATTGTCACCAACAGTGGAGGAAAAGGTAAGGTTCAGGACCAGAATGCTTCTCTGCTTTTCTCAGCTATCAAAGGTACCAGGTGATTTTAAATGATATTTGCTATTTAGTTTAAATCTTTTTTTAAAATCAGATTTAACCAGAGATTTTTCTTTGTCAGATGTGTACAAATCTTTTGCTTTTCTCCTAGGATCACACACACAAGCTCCCCACACCTATCACAGCAGAGCCCTTCAAGTGCTCAGTTTGGTCTACTAAACTTACAAAAGCTATCCCTTGGAGTCCCTTGAAGGAAGTGGTAGGCAAGGGTTTCTCCTCCTCGTTTTGCTTTTTCTTTCCTCTAAATTACTTCTGTCCCTTCAACTTTTGAAAAAAACAATCTGACCTTGGTGATTCTAATGCCAGAAGAGAAGCAGCAGCAGCCAGCTTCACTAAGCACAGTCCCACAATCCACAGGAGGACAGCCTAACTATTGTCATTTATTCTATAACATTAACCAGTTCACTGCCAAAGCCCACTGCAGACATAACCCCACATTGGTAACTGTCTCAACAATCAAAGCCATGTGCTTTTACTTTCAAATGGTAGCACATGGGGCAGAATATGAAAACTGTTAATTGGGGAATTAAGACGCTTCTAAGGATGCTTGAGATAGATGTCCGTCCTGGAGGTGGTGGCCCTGCGGGAGTCAGAAATGTTAGACCACTAGGATGAGATCTGCAGGGCTTCTCAGGCCCCTGTAAGATGTTTGGATGGCAACAGCCCGAGCCTTTTACTCTGACAGACACTACTGGATTCGTCTGTCGTCGGCAGATATCACAGAGTGTTTACACGCAAGGTAGACTTGGGTTTCTCCCTGCTTGCTGCCTGGAACCTTCTGTTCTGGAAGTGAGTGCCACTGCTTTGTCACTGTATTTCTCAGCTCATTAGTGAGAAATTCCTGAGCCAGCCTTCCTGTCCTCTGCTGTTCTGTTTACCTAAAGTTGCTCACTCCATGTTTATGGAGATGGTTCCAGGACCCTCTCTTGGACATAAGCTCCTCAGGTGCTCTAGTCCTTTATAGGAAATGCATGTTTTCACAAAATGTGTGCACATGCCTGCATACTTTAAATCACCAGTACACATTACTGGTGTGTCAATAGTTGATATTCTGTATTATTATGGATTGGCAAGGGGGAAATATTCATCTACTTGGCAAAGATGTGTGTGTGTGTGTGTGTGTGTGTGTGTGTGTGTGTGATGAGGTTTTATGTAATCCAGGTTGGCATCCAGCTGGCTGTGTAGCCAAGGATAACCATAAACTTCTTGATCGTTCTGTTTCTACCTCCCGAGTGCTGGGATCCCAGGTATGCATCAGCATACCCAGTTTTATGTGGTTTAACGATCAAGCCCAGGACTTCATGCATGCTAGGCAAGAAGTCTACCAACTGAGCACATCCCCAGTCAAGCTATACTTTGTAAAAACATATATTTGACTCATGGTTAGTTGAATCCATTCAGTGAGGCACGCTTAGACAGAAAACCAGAGGTATTTTTCTCCGAGAAAGATAATTGAATAAGAGGCTATGGCATAGTGTCACTCCACTGAGGACACATGTGGCCTTTATTTCATAGCTGCTGCAGGGTTTTGAAGATGTCTCTCTGCTGACTGTGACATTACATTGGTTAGTGTCACAAGAGATGACTGGAGAATGAGCAGGCATTAGGGTTGGGGACTTGAGGTTGTAGTATGTCAAAGTCACTTTCATTTTGACTCTTTACTCATAGCTGTGTCCTTTACAAGCCAAGGGATTAAGAAAACTGGAGAGCTCAGAAAGCAAGCATACATGCCAATTAATACCTGCATATTTGAAGGGTGGGATTTCTCAAAGACAGTGACCCACGTGCTTAATAAAACTTACTGGGTCCAGGAGTATCCAAATTGGCATCTCTAAAGGAAAGAGTCCTGTTTCTAGTTGTTACCCCATCCTAAGCAACATGCAATTATTGTCATTTTAATTTGGAGTTTGGACATAAGTCTGTGAAGTGATTTATATAGACGAAGTTTGCCACTGAATAATAAATAAATGAGTTGCCAATAACTCTGAAATGGTGTAACAACACCTCCTTTCTATTGTCAATCATCTTTAGCACAAACTTCTGTGGTTAGAGAGCTGTAATGAGTACCTGCCGACTGTGTGGAGACCTTGAAGTTCTTGCAGCACAACCGTAAATGAGAAGATGCCCACTTCGGTGTTCTATGAAAGGGGTTTGAGCTGAGCAAACTTACACACACACCTACCCACCCACACACCCCACACACCTACACCACTCCAAGATCCAAAAGCAAAAACAAAGCAACCTATAACATGCAAGAATGACCAACATATTAAAGGTATGCCTTTTAAAAAATTTTATTTTACACATATTAATATAAAGGCAATTTTAAAGAAAATTATCCCCATCTATACCTTGTAGTTCTTATTCAAATTGACAGCATAATTAATTACAGTGTCTCTTTGAAGCCTTTCCAGTTAAATTTTAATATACATGTGCTACAGCTGAAGCCCATCATTCCTACTCAGTGCCCCCCAAAGTCTTATTCTTACGGTTTTAAGAAAAGCATATACCTTCCCAATATCCCTCCAACACTTTATCTGTCGTGCTACAGAGACTCTAGTTCTTTCCCTAATTAGGAGCCTGAAAATTATTTACTCTAGGTTTAAATTAAAGAAACAGACAAGCAATCTGGTATAAAAAGCAGAGTTCCAAATTCTGAGGAAAAACGAGTCTGTGTTTAATTTCTCTTTAGGCACAGAGCTACTCAGCCCTGTGTAATGGAAGGTTGAGGCAGAGTGGTCCCCCTCCACCTTGCCGCGGTGTAATGCAATTTAGCTTCATTAAATTACTGGAGGGCCAGTTACTTAAGCAGAATATTGATTTTCAGTCTGGTCCGTGTTTAACATAATTCTGCGTAGGCAACAGCTAATTCTGCATTTGAATCTAACACCCTAATGGAATTACAAGATGCCGCTTGACCACAGGAGGCCATGCAGCTGTCCTCTGCATGCCTTGCGACAGCCTTTCTTACACTTTAACCCCTCTCTGAGATTTGGGTCTCCAATTCCAGGGTCACCCATTGTAATTGCTATCCCTTTGCTTAGGAGATGGTTTGGGAGAAAGAAAGCATTGTCTCTAGGGTCATATTTTTAAAGCAGCTTGGACTATATAGTCTTAATAGATACTTGTGGTGAGACCTGCAAGTTTTGTTTGTTCCCTTTGTGCTTATGAGAAGTAAAAATGAGGCTTGACTTCAAGTTCAGGCTTCCTTCGCATAGGTCTTATGACTCCATAATTTGGTTGAAAACTTTTAGGTGGAAAAAAAAAGAATCAAACATTGCCTAGCAACAGCAAATGACATCCCTTGTTGGCTATGAGCACAGACATTTCTTTTGAGAATGGAAGCATTTTCATCAGGCTGAGTAGCCCATGCATACAAACCATACCCCCAGCTACTGCATGGTGGATTAAGAGTTCAAGGCCATCCTTGGATACCTAGCCCACTCAAGGCCAACTTGGGCTACATAAGACCCTGTCTCAGCAAACAAAATAAAAACAAAGGAAGTTAGAAGAAAGTTAAACAAAGTAAAAGCTCCTTTATTTTTGGTGGGTCATGATTTTAAAGCGATAAGTATTTTTGAATTTGAGAAGGAAAAAAAATGAATGGGATTTAAGATTTTTTCAATAGCCCAGAAGGAACTTTTTGGTTTGAACCAAATGTAGAACCATCTACATTATCAGGATGTAGGCACCTTATGTGGTCTTGCAGGATGATAAGAAGACACAGAGAGAGACAAAGGGACAGTGGCCAGGTAACATACACAGACATCAGAAACCACTGATGCTGATCTCATTTCAAGAGAGAAACAATCCTTTGGTCAGAGTCTGGCAGCAAACTAACTGCTTCAGGCCTTCTCCACACTGTGCTCATCTTTGGAAGTCCCACTGTCCCACCAGCCATTCAGAACTTAGGAGCCTTTTTAGCTGAATGTGTGGAGGTAGTTCCATGTTTCCTGAGTCTCCAAAGGGACCCAAGTCAGGGTTATAACTAAACAAATGGAGGAAAAAGCTTAGGAGAGTGGGCTTATTGCTTGGAATGGCTGCCTGATCCACACCACCTGCGGCCAATTGGGAGTTACCCAGCACTCTTTCTTCAGGATTTGACTGAGTTCCAAAAGCCTTGGGAGGGTGTCTGTGAGTATCTGAAGTTTGTCCACAATGTCTAAAGCCTTAGGTGTCCACAGAGCTCTTTCCTACACAGGTGTAGCTGGTGTACTCTATAGCAAGGCAGAAGACAACCGGCCATGTTGAATAAAGCTTTAAGCCGTAGTAGGACTCTACAGCTATGTAAAGAAAAAGTCCAGAGGAGAACTACCCCCTGAAGAGGGGCATGAGGTTGTCAGGAAGACGTGTGCAATTTTACCCTAAATGTGGGATATTTTGATCACTGTAGTCTTGCTTTTCTAGGCTTGCAGTGGAGCTGGAGAAAACATTTGAATATATACATAAAATTCTGCTACTCATTTACAGCGTTTTCCTATATCAACTCCCCATTTCCCAACTATAAAATGTCGTTTTAGAACATGTGTACTTTATGAAGGAAAAAAACAGGTAAACATCTTTAAGTGAGTAATTAGATACATTTTAACCAGGCTAGAGCAGCCTCATCAGAAGGTTTTCCACTTCCTGCCTAGCTCTTTCATTCATAAATATTTAATCATCAGGTGGGCTTCCTGTATGTTCTGTCCTCTATGTTCTTGGTCCATTTTCAGTTTTATGCATTTGCCTAATTGATGTAGAAAACAGCATGTGGTCTAAGTATGTATTTTTGTGTATGTGCAAGGGAAAAAATGGACCTTAGACTCGTTATAGTATAGATCTTATGGGCAAAGTAACAGCAAGAGAATTTTAGCTGATGTTTGAAAATTGTTGCAATAATTCTACATTAGGAACTGGCAAGCATATTTCATATCTAAATTAAATAACATTGAATGGGCAGACTATATATAAGATTGTAGATTATTTAAAAATTTGACAGTAAATATCAAAATAAATAATTTCGTTCATTTTCACATTATGCCTTCCACTGAAGTCATCTGAAGTAGGACAGCATGAAGGTGAAGGGGCCTTACTATGTGCTTATCCACACATTCTGAGGCAAGGACTGGCCAGCACAGGCTGGTGATGGACATTTCTTAGACCTTGTGTATCATGTTGACAGAGGGAGGGGATCCTGGAAATGAACCATTTGGAAATATCTTGGACCCTCATTTTTTTAGTGGGCCCTGGAAGTCATTCAAAGATTTAAGATGCGTTTCAAAGAGTAACTGCAGTTGGGGTCATATTTTATAATGGCTCCCTCTGGTTCTTGATGGCCAGCAAAGCTTTGACTGAGGGGTGAAGGGAAGACTAAATAGCCATCCAGAGATGAACATGAAACTCTAAACTCCAGTCCCTGATGTAAAACCTAGAACCCTGGCCCACCACAGGGCACAACTGCATTCCAGTTGGAGGTGTGAATCTAGACAGACTCAATGAACCACTGTTTGTCAAGTTGTTAACACAAAGGGTCATTCCAGGCTGCTGGAATACACATTCTTGCATCCTTTGCTGCACAAGTCTCTGCTGGCCAGGTACCAAACCTTCTCCCCAAGTCAAGCTTTCTTCCAAAGCTAACCTTCCTTTCACTGTCAAGACTGAGGGGCAATAAACACACAGGCAGGAGGAGTCCAGTCCTTCCTCTCCATGGGTGTGAGACACTTCCCTGTTGTAGACATAATGCATTCTGGGTATACTCACCACTAGGTACACCTGTCCTCGCCTCACATGTTCAGAGTGGTCACAGCTGTGATGCTGGCAGTCAGGTGGGCTGTCATGCTTCCTTCTTCTGCCATGTTTGTTTCATCCTGGACCTTCCTCCTCTTGCTCTTGTTCTACTCAGGTTCCCAACCTGCTTTCAATAAACCCACCAGTAGCCCTGCTGACATTAGGATAGCTTTTTCCTCCATTGGGTGCCTCCTAAAAGCCAGTCAGCTCTACAGACCCCACTTTAGACACATCTAGGAGTGTGCTTTATTAATCTTTGGCGGTCTTTCTCTACTCAGTTTTTGACCCACTATTATTAAGCATCACAGATTTTTTTTTAATTTTAATAAATGAGATTTCCTAAATGCTTTAGAAAAAATATCACTAATATAAATCACTAATGACTTAAAATGACTATTCAGGTCAGTATTTTAAAAAAGATAATGAATTCATGGAATGTACAGTTGAAATTTTCTTTTTCTTTTTTTTTTTTCAGGAGGAAAAAAATGACAGAAAAGAAAACAGCAGACGGGAGTGATAGAAAATTAACTTCTCTTATAATTAGTAAGAGATGTCTCAAAAAAAAAAAGAATACAGAATGCTTAGACGCAACGGAATAATTAAAGTGAGTTCTCTAGAGATAAATCTAAAGGTTGAAGATAGATATACAGCAATAACTTTAGACTATCCAAAGTCACCATTCCAGAATAAAAACAAGAAGCAGAATGAGCAGAGAGGCAGGCTGCCTGCAGAGGAAGGACAATGACAGACTTGGCAACAACCCCAGTGCTTTCCAGAAGTCCACAGAACAATGCCTTCGAAGTTCTGCAGTTCTAGCCTAACCTTCAGTTCTAGTCCCACACTGTCACTCAGCGTGAAGACAGAGGCTGCCTTTGAGCTTGGGACCTCAGCAGACTTTTAGGGAGATCTTTAACAATGTAACAGGGACATAAACTAAGAAAAAGGGTGAATTTCTGAGACCAGAAGTCTTCCCATTAAATTCATCGCAGCGGGATTCAAATGTGGCAGCTAAACAAGGTTGCCAGAGAGCAAGTAGCACACTACAGTAGCTGGGCGGAGGGTTTGAGGAGGTGGGCATCTGGACAAGGAGAACTTACAGCCGAGGTGATGTAGGAGCTTAGAAAAAGGTGAGAATGCTGGAAAAGCAGAAGAGAAATCAACTGTAACTCAGGCTCAGGAACATTTTCTACTGTTACCCAGGGCCAACTGGTCACCGAGAAAAGAAATGTAATTATCGCACAAGTCTGACTGCTGCTGCAAGCATCATTTCTAGAACCAGAGCAACGAAAATGATATCCGGTGCTTTTTAAGCATTGAAAACACTTTCAGGCAAGATTCATCGGTGACTCACTGGATCTCGATCAGGGTATATCAGCTATAACCCTGGTGATGCAAAAGGAAATGGAGGAATGGGGGGCGGGGGGAAAGAGATGGAGATGCCTGTGTGAAAATAGAACTAATTGCCTGATTCTCCAAAAGCGAGAAGTTGAGGAACCTAATCAAATGGGAAGAGAAGTGGGGGTAACCGAGTTAACTCCTTCTCTTGCATGGCTATCATTACATAAGCAACTGTCTCAGCTTGCTTTTCTGTTGCTGAGATAAAACACTGACCACTTCACAGTACACCACAGGAAGCTGGGGCGTGAGCTCAAGGCAAGGACCTAGCTGCAGAAATTGAAGTAGAAGCCATGAAGTAACACTGACCACTGACTTGCTCCCCCTGACTCACTCACATATCTGTTTTATTGAACCCAAATCCACCTGCCTAGGAATGCCACCGCCCACAGTGGGCCAGGCCCTCCCACATCAATTAGCTCTCAAGAAAATGCCCCCCCTCCCCACATGTCCACAGATTAGTCTCAGTCAGTTCCTCAGTTGAGGGCTGTTTCTTCCAGGTGACTCTAGTGTGCGTCAGGTTTACAAAAACCCACCTTCACAGCAGCATTGAAAGTTAAATCTGGAAATAAAAACAGGTATGTACACCTGACTTACGAAACACAGATGAAATTTGTTTAAATAAAACACTAAATGATGAATATAGAGCGTGGAACTCAGGAGGAAAACAAGTTCAGATGAAAACTTTCCATTTGAATCTACCTGGATTATTCAGTGTATAGTCATTTTTCACATTGGTAATGTTTTTTTCTAAAGCACTCAGAAAGTATCTTTTTATTTAAAAAAAATCTCTGATGATTAATAATGGTGGTCGACAAACTAGGTCGAGAAATACCTTGGAGATTAACAAAGCAGGCTTCTGGGTGGGTCTGCGATGGGGTCTGTGGAGTGATTGGCTTTTGAGAGAGCACCTGAAGCAGGAAGATGCACCCTAATGTGGACAAGGATATCCAGGAATCTGGGAGCCTGAGGAAGAGGAAGGACCAGGATGGAATAAACATGGAAGAAGAAGAAGGACGCATGATATAACACAGCATCCCACCCTCCATCTCTCTGTATCCCGACACCATGGGGTGCCCAGCCTCCTCGACTGTATACCCCCAGAGTCAATAATGAGCCCTCCAGAGGCCCAAAGCAATGGAGCCAAATGACCAAGATGGACAATTCTGCAACTGAGAGTCACAATCAATCTTCCATCCTTCAGGTTGTTTCTGTCAGGTCTTCTTGCCATAGCAATAAGATGGCAACATAAAAATAAGTGTGATCCTCTCTTAAAGCAAGTGAACTCAGTCCAGATGTCTCCTTTCACCATGCTTCCAACAAGGACTGTGAAGGACTGCTATAGCCTATCCTTGTTTACTTCCTTAAAAAAAAAAAGATGTTTCACAGTGTGCTTGTAAACTGAGAGAGAGAGAGAGAGAGAGAGAGAGAGAGAGAGAGAGAGAAAGAGAGAGAGCCTCCACAGCTAAGCCCTGACCAGTGAGAGCCTGCAATCTCTCTTCTTTTGAATTTTTTAATTAGATATTTTCTTTATTTACATTTCAAATGTTATTCCCTTTCCTGGTTTCCCCTCCAAAAATCCCCTATCCCATCCCCCATCCCCCTGCTCACCAACCCACCTACTCCTGCTTTCCTGTCCTGGCATTCCCCTACACCAGGGCAACAAGCCTTCACAGGACCAAGGGTCTTTCCTCCCATTGATGTCCTACAACACCATCCTCTACTATGTATGCAGCTGGTTGGTGGCTTACTCCCTGGGATCTCTGGGGGTTCTGGTTGGATCGTCTTGTTGTTCCTCCTATGGGGCTGCAAACTCATTTAGCTCCTTTGGTCCTTTCTCTAACTCCTCCATTGGGGACCTTGTGTTTAGTCCAATGGTTGGCTGTGAGCATCCACCTCTGTATTTGTCAGGTTCTGGCAGAGCCTCTCAGGAGACAGCTATATCACACTCCTGTCAGCAAGAACTCATTGCCATCCACAATAGTTTCTGGGTTTGGTAACTGTATATGGGATGGATCCTCAGGTGGAGCAGTTTCTGGATGGCCTTTCCTTCAGTCTCTGCTCCACACTTTGTCTCTGTATCTCCTCCCATGGGTATTTTGTTCCCCCTTCTATGAAGGACCGAAGTATCCACACTTTGGTCTTCCTTCTTCTTGAGATTCATGTGGTCTGTGAATTATATCTTGGGTATTCTCAGCTCTGGTCTAATATCCACTTATCAGTGAGTGCATACCATGTGTGTTCTTTTGTGATTGGGCTACCTCACTCAGGATGATATTTTCTAGTTCCATCCATTTGCCTAAGAATTTCATGAATTCATTGTTTTTAATAGCTGAGTAGTACTCCATTGTGTACACATTTTCTATATCCATTCCTCTGTTGAGGGACATTTGGGTTCTTTCCAACTTCTGCCTATTATAAATAAGGCTGCTATGAACATGATGGAGCATGTGTCTTTATTATAATGTTGGAGCATCTTCTGGGTATATGCCCAGGAGTGGTATAGCTGGGTCCTCAGGTAGTACCATGTCCAATTTTCTGAGGAACCGCCAAACTGATTTCTAGAGTGGTTGTACCAGCTTGCAGTCCCACCAGCTATAGAGTGTTCCTCTTTTTCCATATCCTTGCCAGCATCTGCTGTCACCTAAGTTTTTGATCTTAGCCATTCTGACTAGTGTGAGGTGGAATCTCAGGGTTGTTTTGATTTGATTTTCCTGATGACTAAGGATGTTGAACATTTCTTTAAGTGCTTCTCGGGCATTTGATATTCCTCAGTTGAGAATTCTTTGTTTAGCACTGTACCCCATGTTTTAGTAGGGCTATTTGGTTCTCTGGAGTCTAACTACTTGAGTTCCTTGTATATAATTAATATTAGTCCTCTATCAGATGTAGAGATGGTAAAGATCTTTTCCCAATCTGTTGGTTGCTGTTTTGTCCTACTAACAGTGTCCTTTGCCTTACAGAAGCTTTTCAATTTTATGAGGTCCCGTTTGTCAATTCTTGACCTTAGAGCATAAGCCATTGGTGTTCTGTTCAGGAAATTTTCCCCTGTGCCCAGGGGTTCGAGGCTTTACCCCACTTTCTCTTCTATTAGTTTCAGTGTATCTGGTTTTATGTGGAGGTCCTTGACCTACTTGGACTTGAGCTTTGTACAAGGAGATAAGAATGAATCAATTTGTATTCTACATGCTGACTGTGGGAGAAAAAAAAGAAAAGCGCAGGGAACCTGGCGCGCGCGGACGTGGGAGAAAAAAGGGGCATGCACCAGCGTGTGGGCCTCATTCTCGGGCCAAGGTAGCGTGCATATGCAGAGGACGGAGCCATTCTGGTGTGGATATCTCTGCCTGTTACCTGTGCTCACAGACTGTCTGCGTGGCTGAATCTCTGAGTCTCTGATGGAGCATAGCAGCTAACTCCATATGGTGAGTTTAATAAGAGGTGGCACATAGCTTTGATGTTTTATTAAAAAAAAAAAAAGAAAATAGAAAGATAAAAGAGAAAGACAAAGGAAGAGGAGAAAATAGATAAAAGCCATGAC
Organism: Tokudaia tokunoshimensis; assembly: GCA_036184795.1. NCBI lineage: Eukaryota > Metazoa > Chordata > Mammalia > Rodentia > Muridae > Tokudaia > Tokudaia tokunoshimensis. Next base: position 112,363,948 of record BTHU01000001.1, on the reverse strand, counting down.
CACGTGGAAAGGGGAGAAAATGGAGAGACAGAGAGATAGACAAAGAAGAGGGCCAGGGGAGAACAAGTGGGAGAGAGAGCGAGCATAGTGAGTTGGGTGGTCAGGTAACCAGAAGGCGGGGAGAGTGTGGCTGCAGGCAGGTGACTGCCTAGGCGGAGTCAGGCTAGAACCTGGGGCGTGGTCACAAGTCTCATTAAGGTCCCACAGCTGACCTCGAGTTGAACCAGCACTATTTGTTGAAAATGCTGTCTTTTTTCCACTGGATGGTTTTAGCTCTTTTATTAAAGATCAAGTGACCATAGGTATGTGAGTCCATTTCTAGGTCTTCAATTCTGTTTCATTGATCTACCTGCCTGTCTCTGTACTAATACCATGCAGTTTTTATCACTACTGCTCTGTAATATAGCTTGAGGTCAGGGAGAGTGATTCCCCCAGAAGTTCTTTTATTGTTGAGAATAGTTTTTGTTATCTAGTCCTTTGGTTTTTTTCTTATTCCAGATAAATTTGCAAATTGCTCTTTCTAACTCTATGAAGAATTGAATTGGAATTTTGATGGGGATTGCATTGAATCTGTAGATTGCTTTCAGCAAGATGACCATTTTTACTATATTGATCCTGCCAATCCACAAGCATGGGAGATCTTTCCATCTTCTGAGATCTTCTTTGATTTCTTTCTTTAGAGACTCGAAGTTTTTGTCATAAAGATCTTCATTTGCTTGGTTAGAGTCACACCAAGGTATGTTATATTATTTGTGACTATTGTTTCATTTCCCTAATTTCTTTCTCAGCCTGTTTATCCTTTGAGTAGAGGAAGTCAACTGATTTATTTGAGGTAATTTTATATCCAGCCACTTTACTGAAGTTGTTTATCAGTTGTAGGAGTTCTCTGGTGTAATTTTGGGGGTCACATAAGAATACTATCATATCATCTACAAATAGTGATATTTTGACTTCTTCCTTTCCAATTCGTATTCCTTTGACCTCCTTTTGTTGTCTAATTGCTCTGGCTAGGATTTTATTGAATAGGTAGGGAGAGAGTGGACAGCCTTGTCTAGTCCCTGATTTTAGTGGGATCTGCAATCTCTTTCTAACATCATCCCAGATGACCTGCTGGCCTGCAATGCCACTGTGACCACTATGACCATGTGAGGTGAAGGTAAGCCAGCCTGAGTAGCAAGCATACCCAGAATGCATCAGGCTCCTACAAGGAAGTCTCCAACATAAAAAACCCTGTGTCTTTTCTTGCTTTTTCTTTCTCTACCCTCCTGTGCCCTTGGTTTATGAGTGCAAGCATCTCCAATCCCTCTGAGACTATATCCTAATTTACTTTACTGGAAATATGCCTTCTGTCCAAAATATCTGTGCTCCTTCTTTGTATCATATTTCAGGGGCTTCTCTGGTCATTGAATGACCTTTCTAGAAATTGTGGATTGTCCAGTCGTATTATTAACTGACTGTAGCAAAACTCACTGGAAGCTCACTGGTGCTTGGTTTGAAGCTTTGCTTTGTGTTTCTTCAATAAGGGAGGAGTCAGCTATTGCCTAAAAGAAATCATACACGAATCCTAAGACTTATTTGGGGTCACTAACACCTACCTACTTGTTTTCTGCAGAAAGTCTTTACACTTTGGGAACTGATACTCTTGTGTTGGGGCCCTCAGGGTTAAGTTCTTGGCTACTAGATCTTCTTTTAGAGGTAGCTGTTTGTCTGCAATCCAGCCTTTTTGTTATGAGACCAAGGGCCATCCATGCCTCTGTCTGCCATTCTTCTGGATTCTACTCCCTCTAAAGCTAATTCCTTCATGTGCCTCTGAGCTTTTAATGTCCTGTGTTACAGTTAGCATTCCTTAAGTCACATTTTGTCTTTAAACTTCTTGTTGTTGTTGCTATTGTTGTTGTTGTGTGGGAATGTAGAGGTCAGAGAACAACTCTCTTGACATCTTGTGGGATGGAGAGATCCAACTTAGGACATTAATCTTGTGTTCAAGTGCCTCTACCCTCTATGTCACCTCCCTGAATCCCCATCTTTAAAAACACCATTAAATCTCTCATTTTTTTCCTTGCTTTTACAGTACTGAGCATTTGTGAAATATGTAACTTGTTCTCAAGGGAAGGAGGGTTGGGAGGAGCTGTCTAAATCCCATCTTGGTCAGAAGCTGATAATCTTACTTTTCAATCATTTTGTTACTTAAGCAACACTTGCCATGTTGTAGGTTTGCAATGAGAAAAACAAACACATACTATCCCATGGTGAACTGTATGTTTATTTTGGAACAATCTGTCTGGTGAGTCAAACTGTAGCGTTAAAACACACTAAATCCCCCAGTGAGACAGCTAGTGTTGGCTTTGAGCAAGTGTAGGAGCCTAAGAGACTGAGTGGGGTGTGCAAGGATGTCTTAAGGGTAGGAGACAGACTGTATCTTCTTGGCTCTAAATCATTCTGATTCCAGAATTAAGCTTCTTCTGGTGTTCTCTAGGGCTCCTGGAGCAGCTTTCTGTGGAATCGAGATTGTAAGAAGGCCCATGCATCAGAGGGATCTATCTGTGCTCAAAACTCACAGTTCTAGCTTTTATCCTGCTCCACTGGCATGTTCTGGGCTATCTAGTGACATCTTTCTAACTCTATGAAGAATTGAATTGGAATTTTGATGGGGATTGCATTGAATCTGTAGATTGCTTTCAGCAAGATGACCATTTTTACTATATTGATCCTGCCAATCCACAAGCATGGGAGATCTTTCCATCTTCTGAGATCTTCTTTGATTTCTTTCTTTAGAGACTCCAGTGACTGTCTCCAACTCTGGGTAGCCTCCTCCATCTATGAGTGAGGTGTGGGATCTCCCTCCTGCTTCCTGTACTTCTATTGAGGTGTTTTATAGAAGCATCCCACTTGGGATTGGCTCTGAGCTCGTCTCCTTCCCAGGTGAATCATACAGTTACTAAGCAAGTTGGCCATGTGAAGCTGTGAGCTATGCACAAATAGGAGTCGCTGGCCATGTCATGGGTGATGTGGCTACTGCGGTGACATTGGTATGATGAGGGTGCTGGGGTGACTTCATAGGTGATGAAGACAGTGAGGTGGCGTCATGAGTGATGGGGACATCAGGATGACAGTGAGGATGGTGTGTACACTGAGGTGGGTGGCATTAGGAGCAATGAGTCTGAATCTTCCCTTTCAGTCACAAGAAAAATATCCTTGACCAAGAAGGCCAACTGCAGTTTTTGTCATCTCTGTCAAAGCTGACCTTCACTTCAATAGCATTGTCTCCTGAATGTCCCTGAAAAGATGGGTTGGGGTGTGAGAGACTGACTGAGGGAGAGAACACCCCCTCCCCAGATAAACAAAGTTACTATTGCCTATTAGACCTTCGATGGCAACATGTCTGTCTTTATATTTAGGAGAGTTTTCTTTCAAGAAGAAATAATGGAGTTAATATTAATAAATGAGCAGGGCTTGTTCTATGACCAAGATGTAGGCAAAACCTCCCATGAGAGGGTGAGGGTACCATATTAAAACCATGCTTCCAAACAGAAGTCTTTGAAATACAGTGTAGATCTGGGTCAGGTCTGGAAATAATAGACTCCCATGTATATATAATAGACTCCCAAGCATATATCTTCCCCGAGTAACTCTTGTTGACCTACAAATCTGTTAGGTGGCCCATGTATCTGATGTAGCTGTCCACCACATCCATCATCAGGGAGCTGGGTTCACCACGCAAAGCCTAAAGTTGGTCGGCCAGTGTCTATGTGGCATCCTCTGGTTGCTGTTCATCATCAGCATCTTTGCTCACACAGGCCCTGTTTTGTGCCCTTGACACAGTTGTTCCTTGTCACTCTGGCTCAGAATTGGCTAGTATCTATGTAAATACAATAGGAGAGGAGCTGTCCAGAGATTATCAAAAGACTGCAAGTCAGGGTTGAATGAGTAGACTCTGGGTAGCTCACACATAATGTCCCATAATGTTAATGTTACTTCAGTTCTCTAGTTCTAAAATCTGCAACAGTTGCCATGGCCATGGGGTCACTGTTCTTGTTAGTCCTGAACATCCTGGGCTACAATGGAGATGGGAGACAATGTTGACTTTAAGAGGTTACCACACAGTATGGAGGTTTGAGATGAGAAGGCCTTGCATGGGGGAAATAACAGGGCCAGGAAGCCTTTTCTAGGGAGGGCAGAGGAGATACTAGGGACTAAAGTATTGTCAGAATGACTAAGACTTTCCCAGTTTCTGGCCACTAACAGCCACTAAAGGCCAGTGTAATGAACTGTGAAACACTTAACATCAAGTCTTAGAGTGTCTCTGACTCAGTCTCACTGCATTTGCTAAGAAAGATCACTCAAGGAACAGATGTCTATGGGCCACTGTTGATATCTTTTAATATTGGACCATAATTCCTTATGGCTTGAAACAGCTGCTTTTAGAAACTCTAATAAATTAGAATCACCCCTTGATTGAATGCATTTGGATTGAACTCAGTGTGCCAAGCCCTGTGTCAAGATCTTGCATGCCAGTGTGGGTAGAAGCAAGCCCCTGGCCTCTGGGCTTGTCTGCTTGGAGGATCCACATGAGCGACCAGGAGGAGCCTGGGTACAAGCAGAGCTGCAGAGCAAGCTTTGGTGGAAAAGTGATTTTTGATTCTTTTTGAGCATCTTTGAAGTGGAAGAATGCTCAGAACAGAAATGTGCTAGGACGAAGCTTCTCCGGTCCATGGCTCTTAGATGAGCCCTATTTGGTACTGGGAAATTATCAAATCAGAACTTTGTTCAATTCTGCATTTTCATTATGTCTGCTCAGTTAAAACGTTAAATCCAGCTCATGAGGGAAAAGCTCCCCATTTTTTATTCCCTCCATCCCTGACCTGCCACATGCATGCTAGTCGGTTGCTTTGAAAATGGAAATTCCATCTCCTTCAGGGGCCCCCGGGATGACTTTAGTGGATCATTGGACGTCAGGCTTGGCCTGTTTGTTAGTTTCTGTTTGCTTGGTTATCACTTGTGGGCCTTTTCCCATTATTCTTTAAACTTCTTCAGAGTTGTTCTGTCATGTTCACTCCCGTGTCCCTAATGCTTGGACTCTATCTGGCATGTTGAAGATCTTCAATCAATATTGGCTTCAATAAATGACTGACTTGGCTTATTGATTGCATGAATGGACATGTGGCCTGAACTGAGAAATTCTCTGGGGGGTTTACTGATAGTCTTTGTGTGCAGGGTCTTTCTTCTGTATTGTCACAAAGTGAAATAGCAGAGGATTCCCAGTGGTCTCACCTTTTTACCTAAGCCAGTCAGCAAGAAGCCACTGGTACACAGAGAAAGGATCTTCCTGGGGGGTGGTGAGGGCTTCCAGGACAGGAGAGGCTAACTCAACCCTCCGGGCTCAGCCTCAGTATTTTCATACAGAGAATATGAGGCACCAAGTCTGCCTTTTGGAGTAATGGGCTTCTGTCCCACACCATCAAGAAAACCTGACAATTCAAGGAAGGGAGACCTGTGAACAGTGAAGGAGAGTGCTCAGATTTTCAAAACATGTAAAAATTCCTTAGGCGTGTGATATGTTATTTTTCTATTCTACAAAGTCACATAAATGTCGGGGGTGGAGGGAATAAAAATGGGGACCTTCTTCTTTATCAACTGAATCTAATGTTACAACTGGACAGTTAATATGTATGTAGCTGCTGTTGCTCCTCTTCCTCCTCCCTCCTCCTCCTCCTCTTCTTCTTCCTCCTCCTCTTCCCCACTGAAGTGGAACCTAGAGCCTCCATCTGGGTAGGTGATTGTTCTGCCATTGAGCCACTTCCCAGTCCTTGATTTGATTTTTACATAAGGCCTTGCTATATAGACCGTGCTGGCCTTTAACGCTGATCCTTCCTCTGCCTCAGTCATCCGAGTACTGAGATTAAAGATATGCAATTTCTTACCTGTGAAGTAGGGGAACTTTGGACAAAGTAGCTACTTCAACCATCTGTGCCTTTTTCTCTGTCCAACCTGGTCCCCAGCTCGCTAACCTTTCCTCTAACTTCCTCTGTCATCCAAGTGACCACCTCTCTCAGAGGTCCAGCACCCCTGGCTACTATTACTACCTGCTTGTCCTATCTAAATGCTACACCATCCCTGGGTTCTGCTAATCCTCTTAAGTGGTCTCTTGGCCCTGTGCAATCTCATCCAACAAATGCGAGGCTCAGGGTCATATAATCATGTGGTTCAAACCTTGCCCTGAGTTTTCACAAGTTTTGCTTGCTGACATAAGATTCTCATGAAGTCTCTTCAGGTCCAAATAACCTGTCTTCTCCAGTGACTATTCTGGCTCTCCTTTTCCTCCCCCACAATTAACCTCTGTTCCTTTGGACCTCATTTTCTTCCTTTCCCTGCCTTGCCTAGAGCAATGGGGTTTCCACTGCCACCCAAACACCACAGTCCCTTAAAATGCCAAGGGCCAGCTCATAGATGAGCACATGTGGCAAGTGGAGGGAAATATGTAAAACGGTGATTGCCTGTGCTTCTGGCTCTGTCTCGGTCCTCTTTCACACTGAGCTCTGCCTCTGCATCTTTGGAAACATTATCTTCCCCTTCTGGCCCTTCACCTTCCCTCCCCCAATCCCCCACTTGTCCATGGATCCCACACAAGGCAGGCAGACTTCTTTGGGTTCTATGTTGGTCCAAATTGGCTTGATTTATAGTGGTGTGTGTGTGTGTGTGTGTGTGTGTGTGTGTGTGTATGTATATGCATGTATGTGTACATGTGCACACACATGGATTGCTAAGGATTTAACTCAGAGCCTTCTACACACTAGACAAAACTAGAGCTGAGCTATTCCCTCCCCTCCCCTTTTACTCTTTTAATTTTTTGAGCTGGCATCTCAGCAAGTTGCCTAGGTTGGCCTTGAACTCACTGTTTAGTCCAGGCAACTCATAAAGTTTATATCTTGAGTAGTTATTGTTATAGGCAGGTGCCATCAAATTTGGTGTCAACATGCTTGCCTCTTAATGTATGATGTTCAATGCCCTAAATTATGCACCTGGGAAGCATTTAGAAAACAAGGGTTCATCGTGTGTTGCCTTTGTCCAGAGGCTCAGTGCTGCTCAAATCCGCAGAAAGCATCAGCTCCTGCAGTGGAGGCAACAGCACAGTTTCTCTTCCTTCCATCAAGATTCAAGCAGTAACAGCCGGACTGGTCCCCTCCCAGGAGGCCCACACCAGGCCGGCAGTGTTAATTGCATTTAACCCAGTGTGGTCCCTCAGTTTTTTTGTGTTCTGCAATAACTAATATGTAAACTATGATTGTGCTTGGCAATTACTTTCACTTCAGTTCTATTACTGAAGCCAGGCACGTGTGAGAGCTATGGCCCATTTCATTAAAAGACAATCAGACTGGACATGGGATGGACGGGCTCCTTCTGTGCGTCTCGCTGGCAAGCGCGCCAAGCTCTCCGCTGATTTGGACTTGGGATGCTAAGAAGAGTGGTAAACACATCACTAAATGGAAATTTCAATTGTAGCCAATGGAGAAAGGCAGAATTTTTAAAGTATGATAATAAAAACGTTCTTACCCATAAAGCTCACCCCTGCTGGAATTTATATCACAATGCCGATAGTTTTTAAAGTCCACGCTGGTGTGGAGTAATGACTTATTGTTTTGTGCTTGAATTTTCCACAGGGATTTTGACATGAGTCTGCTCAAGTTTGCTAATGCTCTCATCTCAATGGGCTCATTTGGCAGCACAGGAGGACAGAGGTCAGTGCCAGGCGCTAACTTGTGGGGTCAGCTCTGTTCAGGCTGGGCTTTCCTGCTAACAAGCTTGGAGAAGTCAGCTTTGCTTCCATGCTATGTGTTCCATACTGGCATCCATTGATGGTGCCTGGCACTGCATACAAGGAGCAATGAGGAGGATACCAGCTCAGAGACTCAGCCTGTTGGTGCTGGGACTGAGGACAGATGGGCAGGAAGCCTGGCATGGCCTACTAGCCATCACCACCTAGACCCTGAAGCCAATGCACTGGTGACTTGTGGTGTTTTCACGGAGGTCTCCAAGCTACTCTGTTGGCAGCAGTCTTTCACTGGGCAGGGAGACACAGTGGATGCCCAATAGTTTAGGCTTTGCAAAGCAATTGGATCAGAGTTTGATCCACCCATGTTCCTCAGAGAGAGATACTCTACAGCCCATGCCCAATTTCCGGGACAGAGGCTCTGAATTCAAAATAGCCATGGTAGATAACATTTTTTTTGAGTTTTTTCAGTCTCCAGGCCAGTGAGTAGTTCCATGGGGGCTCTGGGTCTGCTGTCATACTCCAACCCCATTTTGTTCAGTCTCTGCAGGCTTGATCTTCAAAGGCTGCTCCCTGGTGACTTTTCTGTCACTCACCATTGGAGCTGAAGTCCCTGACCAGCCTAGCATGGTAAGTGTGCTATTGAAACCCAAATCAGATGGCCAAACTTGCCCAGGAGCTGTTCCCAGAAGCTGAGCATGGCTGAAGAGACCTATTTGATCTGTGGTCCATGGTTTTCCATCTTCTCTGTGCCTGTGGCAAATCTGTGGGTGAAGGAGGGCACTTCTCTCAGAAAACTCCTCCGGATGGCTCTTTGCCTTACTCCACACGCCAGAATGACCCACTTTTCCTTGAGTTATAGTTTGAATATGCAGAGTTCCTCCCAGAAGGTCCATATGTTGAAGGTCGAGTTGTTAGTTTTTGGCTCCATTGGGCGAGGTTTTGTAGACATGAGAGGCAGAGTCTAGTTGGAGACATGCATCTTGGTGGTATGTCCTTTAGAACTGTATTTTTGGGGAGGCTCCTGTATGTCTCTGCTTACTGTTCATCAGGATGTGAGCAGTATCTGCCACACATTCCCGTGGTGTTCTCATTGTGAACCCAGAATCAACAGAGTCAAGGAATATGAGTAGAGGCTTTGAAGTGTTGAACTAAAGAAGACCTTCCTTCTTCCACTATAGAAAGGTACTGAAAACGGCAGGTATTGAATGTCCTCAGGGTTATTATCAGGCTGTGGGACACTAAGAAATCACAGAAACTTCAGCTATTATGTCTCTGTCCTCACTAACCTGACACTTTACAGATGTGGAAACTGAGGTCCACAATGTGGAGTTGTGGGAGGTCCTCAAGCACTGGAGTATAGCCTGGGCATCTATCCTGGAAGATCTGCCTATGTAGGGAGATCCTTTGTCTTATCATGTGACTCGGAGAGAGTGTGGGAAATGGGGCAGGTGACTCAGGATAGAAACAGGTTATTACCGATGAGCTGATTACCTATCCCAAGGAAGTCAGTCCCCTGGGCTCTGATCTCAGAAGGCCATCTTTTCTTGTGCTGAAAAAGAAACACCCTGGTACTGTCACTTAAAGCCACCCATGCCCCCAAATTAAAAGAGCAGCATGTGTTTCTCTGCCAGGTGACTCTGTCATCACCCCAGGTTCATGGCACTGCGGGCATTTACCCCTAAATCGTGAGACCTGCCTTGATGATCCTCTGTATCCTGTGCAGCCACCCAGGCAAGCCAGCTTGCTCAGTGTGTTCTTCCACAGCACAACCTGCCACCTTCTCCTACCAGAAGTATTACTGAGCACATCTGCTTCTTGGCTAGGGAACTGCACGTCATATCACCCATAAACCCTGGTAGGATCTAGTCTGTTCTCGATTTGACCTGAGCTGTACAAGCAGGAACTATGCCTGGCTCATCTTTGATCCAAGCATACAAATGAGTGTAGATGAAGCTCAGTGTCTGCCTATCCACACTTGAAAAGCACCACTACCTCATACTGGGAGCGGGCCTCCTGAGAACCGTGCCCTTTACTGTATCTGATGCTTTAGGGAAAAGCAGGCTCCTTAAACTTGCAGTCAAGAGCCAACTGGGCATGTCCATGGGGCAATACTTCCCATGGGCCACTACTCTGGGCTAAGTTCACCTCAGTCTGGAAGCCATTAGTAAGACCTACAGCTCCCTGGCCACCAGCAGTGTCCCTGTCTTTGTGGGACATCTCAGGAAAGATGCACAAGACAGCTGGAAGCAGGAGGACCACATTTCCATTCAACAAGTCACAGCGACTCCAAAACAAAACATTCTAGTCTTTGCTCTAAAAACGTGGATAAGAACTTTTTGTCTTGATACTGTGCAGCCCCCCCCCAAACCCCCTCCATGGTCAAACCAAGCCAAAAAAAAAAATCTCAACTCACAATGGAGCAACTTCCATTTCAGATCAGTTTCTCCTCCTCTAGCATGGTCTATTTATTTTTATTGGTTTGTTTCTCATTAAATCCTTCAATTACTCTGCAGTGTAAAATGGCGAAATTATTGGCACATGCCACCTCCATCATGTATCTGAGTTCGCTTATTACACTTGCAGAAAATGCCTGAACGCCATTTGTTTCTGCTGTGGGTTGAGGCAGAGTTAATAAATATTATTTGGTGGTTTGTTGGTTTTTTTTTTTCCTGAGAAGCACTGCTTTTCTTGATTGTTTTTACAGTTGGATTGGGAATATTGATTAATTCACCACTGTTACAATAATTGTATACAAGGAACAAAAAAAATGCAGAGGTAACATTTCATCAACTCCAGCAGATTAATTAGTTGTAGGAGATTAGGCACAGTGTTCCCAGGAAGATTTGCATTTAGAGGAGGCAAAAGTTTCTTCCCTTTTTTAAGCCTTAAAAGAAGCCAGGGTAATGTAATAGAGATGTCCACCCTTAACCACTCCATACATAACCTCAGGCTGACCTGGGACAGAAACACATGAGAAATTATGGGATGAAATTATAGGGGATTGGGCTACCGAAAATCAAGAGAGTACAGTTAAGTCAACCAAAATCTAACATTTTAAACATTGAATTTGAATGATTTAACAGAAGTTCCCAGCACAGACTTAGTGTAGCTTCTGCATCAGGCAAGTCTTTTCTGATGGAAAGTCTTTTTTGATGCATGTTCTAATGCCTCACACTGTGATTTGCCCTGTCTGTGCTCTCCCAGTGCTGGGAAACTGAAGAAGAGTCATTTTCCTTTCGGGTAGGAAAGAGCTTGAGACTTCTGACTTCAAAGCCAGTCTTCCTATATTCAGTCTATGCACAGTGGAGAAATGAGTGCTGAAGGCCAGGCATCATCCATATTTGCTGACCCAGGATAGATCCTTGAACAAGATAGGTGGCTCCCCCGAAGTGGATCCATGTAGCTTGTCTCTGCCTGGGAACCTGTTGCCCTCTTGACCATCTGGGAACCTTGGTGGCTGCTTTCCATACACTGTTGAAGTATTTCAAGATTTGGACAGTCACAGAAAGCTCATATTGTCCTGTTTGTTTCCACCCATGAGTTTGCCCAAAATCAGAGCCGGAGATCTCAGTATTTGGGTTATTTATTCATTCTGCATGCTCACCAGCTAATTGGACTTTATTTTTATTTAGCCCCAGACTGGACAAATGAGCAACACATTTTATTTTACTTTTATATGCGTGTCTTGATTTTTTTTCAGTGTCATTGAAATACAATGGGCAAATGGAATTGTATCTATTTCTAGCATATACTGGGGTGACTTACAGACTCACATAGATAAATCCTATAGGATGTATAACAAATTAATTAGCAATTAGACTCAGAGTACCTATAATTTTTTTTCATATCTGGTCACTTCCTTACATTCTTGTCAAACTGGCTTCCTTTCTTTTTGAGATTGTACAGTAAAGAATACAATAGACCTTTTTATGTATGTGTGCATGCACATTCTCATGTGCACATGAGTGCACTGGTGTGTATGTTGCCGTAGAAGCCAGGAGACAACTTTGGGTGTTTTTTCTTTGGTATTTTCTACCTAGTTTTGGACTCATCTGTCTCATTGGCCTCTGCCTGTCAAGATCCTAGGCTGGCTGACCAGTGAACCTCAGGGACTCACTTCTTTGTACCATCTCAGCACTGAGGTAACAAGGCATGTTGCCATACCCAGGTTCGTCTATGTTCTGTTTTCTTTATGACTTGTCTTAGCTACTTTTCTTTTGCTGTGTGGAAAAAAAAACTGACAAAATCAACTGGAGAGAAAGCCTTTATTTTGGCTCAAAGTTCTATCATGTCTATCCCTATCATGGAAGGGAAGACATGGAGGCGGTAAGGAAGGCATGGTATAAGGAACAGGAGTCTGGCTGATCGTATTGTATCTGCACTCAGGAAGCAGAGAGTGATGGATGCATGCTAGTGTGCTTCTTCTACATGCCCAGAGAATAGTTATGCTCACAATCAAGGTGGGACTTCCTATATCAATGCAATCAAGATTAACCCATGTGGGTCTGCCCAGAAGCCTGTCTAACTTAGACACACCCCTCCATGGGTATTTTAGAGCCACACTTCACAGAAAATTCTAGATTCTGGCAAACTGACAGTTAGCACTAATCATCAGACATGGGTTTGGGGGATTGAACTTGAATCCTTGGGTTTGTGGTATGAGCACGTTCCTGACTGAGCTATCTCCCTAGCCTCTAGGCTTCTTTCTAGGTTAGGTTATAGACAGTTTATGGCCATACATCTAGATGAATTTCATAAAGTGACTCTCTTCCTCTAATCCCAAATTCTTGAAAAAAAATATAGGTGGGCAGATCCTCAGACCTTTTCCTCTATACATTTTCATGCCCTGGGGGAAGATGCAGTTATGCAGCACTTTCTCTTCATGTTTGAGATGAGCAATAACACTTGGTAACCACGAACACCAGTCTCTCGCCATCCTGTTTCTTCAATGCTGAAGGTAGACTTTGTGAATGCCAGGCAAATACCCTACCCCTGAGCTCTATCCCCTATTTTTATTTTTGTAATCTATGTTTATTGCACATAGGACAGCATTTGATGAGCATTATTGTAGTGAAAGTATGACTTTGGGAAATACCAGGAGGTCTAAAGCTTAACTTTAGAGATGGCTTGGTTAGCGGTAGAGTCCTGTCTTTGCGTGTAATGTTGGAGACCTTGCCCAGGAACCTGGAATTCTATTTGCTACAGACCATCTTATCCTAGGTGCCACAGAAGCTTGCTGATAAGTCTCACAGACTGCCAGAGCACCTGGTCTGATGTCAGTCAGGGCAGGCAGTGCTGCACAAACACTGCTCAGAACCTTGACTTTTGAAACAGACACTTGATACGGCCTACACTTTGAACTTGTTCCTGAGTTATGAATTACATAGCTTTCCCCATCTTATTACTGTGAGAAATTTCAAACCCATAGGGGACTTTCAAAGACAGAAGAGAGAATGTGGCGTACCCTCTACCTCTGACACTGCTTCATGGCTCTCTGTGTGTCAGACATATCTAAAGTTACAAATACCACATCAGTTCATCCCGAACACTTGAGCACACGTGAGGGAGAGAACAAAGAAACATTTCCTTGTTGACTGGGATGGGTACAATGTAGCTTAGAACATCAGCAGAAGCAATTTGGGTTTGGTTTTGATTCCAGTAATGTTATGAATTTAGTCTTGTCCACGTGCCCAGAGTTTTCACAGTAGTCTTAGGTGCAAAATACCTGATCAAAGAGCTTCCACTCTACCACACCAGGAAGACTTCTCAGGCACACCTCATTTCTGATGTAAATTGACACCCCTCCCTGTCTATCATACATTTGCATACATAAAGCATTTGGAGAATCTTCTCTTTGCATTCCCCAGTGTGCTGCTGTGGGAAACATATGCTTTGTGGGTGGAAGAAAGGATGTAGGCTCTGGACCATGCTCGGGGTGGACCCCAACTGCCTCTTAGGTTAAAGATAAAGGCACAGGCTGTGGCTCCAGGCAGCTGCCACCAGTCCTATCTTGGTCTAGAACAAAATACTTGGCTTCCTAGAGACAACTTTTTTTTTTCTCAAAAAGTGAATGTTTCTTTGGTGGTGTAGTCATTGGTAAGACATCCGTGCTCCTGTAAGTAGACCCTCACTTAGCACTCCTGGAAGCAGCAGGAAGGAATTAAACGAAGACCGTTGGGTAGGAAGAGGAAAGGGGGGTCAGCAGGAGTGGGAAGGGAGTGAGAGAGAGTGGACGGTGTGTGGATCTGATCAAAATCCATTATGTAAATGTGTGAGATGTTATAATAAGACCCACAGCTGTGCATAATTTAATATGCACCAAGAGGAGGTTCAGGAGGGAGGATGGTGCTGTCCCAGCATGGTCCCAGGATTGTGCAAAAGTCTCCTTGGCTGTGAGGCTCTCCACTTTGCAGTGGCTGACACGCTTCAGAGAGGCCGCCACCTACAGGCTGTGGTAAAAGCAGGCAGTCGGACATGGCGGAGAATTTCTGGATGTCCATCTTCCTTTCTCGGCTGTGTGTCCCGGTGTGTATCGAGAGGCTGGACCACATTGGCTTCAAAGCCCTCCTCACAGGGAAGGTCCATAGTTTCCCAGAAGGCAGTTTTGAGATGGTACTGCCTATTGTCTGAGACTTCCCACGAGCAGACCTGCCCTGATATGTACGCAGGGGCTGCTCCACTGCTGGCCAAGATTCCCCGCTCACAGCTCCAACAGTCACTACAGTGAGGTCCCGGTGAGGGTGAGGGCTCCCTTGCACACTGGGTCTGTGTGCTTTAGAAGGAAGTTCTGACTTATCTGTCTCTGAGCTTGGCTGGGCATAGAGATGAGAGTGAACGGCCACACACCTTTCCAATCCTCTGAGTAAGATAAACCTGTGCTGACTAAAGCTTTCTCAGCTGACACAACAAGCCTGTCTCACAGATTTTCTGGCTGACCATTCAGCCCATAAAATAATTCCAGCTCTTTCCATTACAGGTGGGGAATGTTAGCTGTGTTTGGGAGCAAGCCTTCTAAGAGCAAACTTCCCTTGTCCCCTCCTCCAGCTGTGCAGGGGGTCCTCATGTAGGGCTGGGCTTTCTGTGTATTTATAAGCAATTTTCTCCCCACCCGGGCCCTGGTCTTCATCAACAGCTCAGTGAGTCAATCGCTTGCTCATCAATACCCACTTTCTACTCTCTGGGTTTAGCCTCTTGACCTAGACCCAGGGAGGCCGTTTGGCTTATTATTTCATCGGTCGAAGACTTCAGTTTCCATAAGGGATGGGAGATGCCTGCAGCATATCTGTCAGCCAGGACCTCCAGTACAGCAGGGTAAGAGACAGCAGCCAGGAGCAAAACAGCAAGACAAGATTTTACCTTGTGGCTCAGCCACTTGGCAGACTTTATTTTATTTTTCATTTGGAGAATGGAGACCCCTCTCCCCTGAAAATGTCATCACTTTCATGTGTTAAATGGCAGGAAAGCTGTGCTCACAAGGCTATTGGTTAAAAGGAAGTGCTGTGAGATTCTGGACACTCACCCGGTAAACAAATGTGCAGAGTTTCCCATGGTTCAAAGCTAGTGATGCTGTCTGTTCCTCTGAGGCCCAAACCCACTGCTAGAGTGGCAAAGGGCATTTCGTGTAGCAGCACTAGAAAGCTGCAGAACCCCTGTGGGCTGGCCGTATTATCACTCTGTGTTTAGTGGGTGGCACTGCCAGTCTGAGCCCCCAGGAGCCTGCTTGATGGCCTACTTCCCAGGATGGAAAGGGTCCTCCTTGCCAGCCGCAGGGGTGGGGCAGATTAGAAGGAAGAGCCTGGATAGAGAAGACTTTTCCCTCCCCCAGTGCCTAGGTACTCAGGCCCAGGAAACAAATGTGAGTCACCGCTGAATGCGTGTACAAGAGAGACAAGGCCAGACAGGAACTGGGCAGGAGGACAGTCCAGCTGGAGCAGAGAGGCTCCAGTGGGGCCTGCCCCAGAAAAGCACTGGCATTTAAATTTCCTGCCAGGTTTTGAAGCATCCGTTAATTTCCTTCCCTTCCTATTTGGCATTGGATCCCATGTCTCTGCTAGCATCTGTGGACGTGTCGGAGGATGGCCTCGGAGAGCCGATCGATGATGCGAAGGGGACTTCACAGCACATTTTTGATGAAGCAAATCCCATCATTGGCCCAGCAAGATGGAGCCTGGGGGTGGGGGAAGGACAAGTGCTGAGGAGAGGGGGCATCCCTGGCAGAATCACTATCTGCCTTTAATTGGTCTTCTACTTAGTTGTGGAAAAGGAAATTAACATCCAGGATGTGATTTTCCTAAGAAGACCTCTGATTTCCTACTCAGATGCCTCAGTGTGCAGATGAGTGGCCAGCGCCTCATCAGGCACACAGTACCAATTGGTAGTGCAAGCAAACCTCCACACAAACATCTGGGGGCCCAAAGGGTCCTCTGAGTATCCAAGGAATAACTTTAAGGTCCCCATCTCTTTTCTTCACAGAACACCTATATACTACAGGGAGTGGGATGCTTCTCCCACAAGTGAAACATTTTTGGTCAGATGGGAGACCAAAGCAAGATATTGAATCTATAGCCCTGATCTGACCTTCATGCCCTCCACCACAAACAGTTAGAGAACATGCATGTAACAGCCATATGGAGGCCTCTGTGTGTGTGTGTGTGTGTGTGTGCACACGCACACATTTGCACATGTATGTGTTTGAGTATGTACTCACCCTTGCTTTTCCAGAGACACACTTCATGTGCCTGCTGACTGAATTGTCCTGCAGGGTTGACACTCACAGTCTCAGTGAGAGGCAAGCTGAGACAGAAATCTCCATCACTCTGGACAAAGACATTTTATGCTCTTCACCCTGTTCCCAGGCAACAATGCAAGGTACAGTTCTGATAAGGTGGCTGAATCCTGCTGGGAATTCTCCTTCCTGTTCTCTGTCAACTACATAAAGTGGTTGAGACTGACACTGCTTCAAGAAAAGCTATGGCTTGGGTACCACAATTTTCCTTGGAGACAGCTGAGAACTTCTGTTGTAAGCTGTATCCTTTACTTGCAGTGGCCCGGTGTGGGATAACCTCAGCTTCCTTTCAGAATGTGTGGCCACCATGTCACATGGACTGCCTGAAGCTCTCTGAGCTATGCCTTCCTCACTGGGAAATGAAGAAAGGTTCTCCCCTGTCTTGTGTGTTGTTAGGTTGGAGTGAGTCCTGGTGTGAGTGATGGTGAATGTTCGGGGACCTGTCTTTACCTTTGTGCCACTGTCAGTCCACTCGATTGACTGATGGTCAATCTGTTCCTATGCAACGGTGTGCAGCATTGCTGACCAGAGGAGTCACAGCGGAGGAGGGAGAGGATGCCCTCCCAGGGTTAGATGGTACCCAAGAAAAAGCCACAACCAAGTGGTCTTTACATATTTGAACTTTCTTCCCCTAGCCTGAAAGGTGGGAGATGCAGGAAAGCCTTGTTATTTCTCTTGGGAAGCTGACTTTATTTGGTTGTACCTGGGCTTCAACACCCTTTGCTAAAGAGTTAGGTCTTAGACAGAGAGTGGCACAGTGGTGTGCCATGCTAGTCTGTCTCCAGAGGGGACCTTCCTTATTATTTACCCTCCTGAGAAATATGTAAAAGACAAGTCTCCAGTGAGAAGCCAGTTTGCAAGCATCTGTGAGTTTAGGCATAGCAAGGATCTGAGGGACACTTGGAGTCTTAGAGTTGCACACACTGCCTGCCTGAGTTTAGACCTGGTCTCCCACGGCCAGCAGAACAGTCTGCAGTCAGTGCTGGGATGCAGGGTCAGCCATATGAACAGGATTCAGGAATGCATTAAGAATATGATTTACTAATGGCATTGAGTTTCTGTATCCTGTAAGTGAATGAAAAAAGGAAACCCAAGAAAAAGTTTAAATCTGAGGACAGCTTGGGGAGAGTACAAGTGGGGACTCCACGAGGCAGTCTACCCCAAAAGGGCTTAAAGCCAAGCCGGGAATTTTGGACAGCCAGGCTCAGGGAAAGTGTGCGTTCAGCAGAACTCAGCGACACCAGCTCGGAATAGTTTTAAATGTCTCGTCCCTCATAACGAGATTATTCAGTACAATGTCATTTGCCGCTACTGACATTTTCTTTAAAGTCATAAAGGCCTGCATAGTAATAAAAGGGCTCGGAATAAAATTAGGAATATCATGTATAAATTATCTTTAACCTTAGCTTCATTTGGACTGTGACTTTTTAGACCTGATCAATTTTCATGAAACTATCCACATAAAACTGTGAAAAAATATTTGATCCCTGGCTCTCGTAAAGGCAGCAGTAACAAGACGGCTACTTTACCTCTGCTTAATGGCGCTGTTGGTGTCAGTCTCTGTGGGCGATGCGAGAAAGCAGGGGATCATTTTGAAATTTAATGTAATTTCCCAGAGCATTGTTAGGGAAAACATCTCCACCAGCATGCATATTTTATATAAGTGCTGTGTAGTCAAGGACGTTCGTTCGGCAACTCACCCCATTTTCTGCTTAGTTGGGAAAGCACTCACAGGACTTCGGTGCCTCCCCAGCTTTGCCAGGGTGAATTTCCTGGGTTCAATTGCTGCATCTTCCCTTCCCTGTGATAACTGGTACCCCAGGCAATCCTCTAGACCTGGGAGGGGAGCTGCCTGGAGCTGGCAGAACCAGCTTGGGGAGTGTAACCAGGTAGACCTCCAACCTGTCCAGGGTAGAAGGCGTGGTCTTGGGGATAAAGTGAGAGGGAATTTGGAACCCTTAGCAGGGACTCTCAGAGGTCACATTTACTCCTATAACTAGCTAGCAAGCTTTCTGGACTTTCCATGCAAATACTATCTTGGGAAACTTTACAGAGGGAAGGGACCTCTTATTGTGATCACAGAAATATAGGATAACCAATTCCTAAATTTCTGAAGGGTGACTTGCCCTTCCAGCATTTCTGCTCAGGGATTCAGAATTTCAGCTGAGCCCAGGCTAGTTCTCCCTTCCACATCCCTGCCTCTGTCACCATCACCAGCTTCTCTCTGTGCACAGCAGGGCCCATGGGGATCTGAGAGGCCGAGCTGAAATCAACCCCACCCCCCAGAGCTGTAGGGTGCACAGGGCAATGACACTTGTCCTGTTCAGCCACCCCTATCCTCTCTGGTAAGACTGTGAAAGGAGTAAGCAGAACTGAGGTCAGTGGGTTCAAAGCAAGTGGAAATTCTGCCATTACTCCCTTCATAATCCGGACATTACGTTTATAGACCTCTCCTCCAGATGGTTCCCAGAGGGCATTTGCAAATTTAACAAACTGTGGCTGAGAAGTCCAGCCACCTCTCAGGTGGACAATCGTAACCACTGAACCATGGTCCCTCCCAAGGCCCCTACACAATACATTGACGCCCAAGTTCAAAGCAGGGCCTTCCATCAACTAGGACAGTTCAGCATATCCTGCTGCCTCCAAGAGACTCAGGCATCAGGAGCAGCCGTATGTGACCAATCAGCCCTTTAGCCTCTTAGGGAACTAATACCTGTGACATGAAAGGCAGTGCAGCCCATTCTCCTCACCTAGCTCCACATCGATTCACTCCCATGATGCTTGACTCAAAACTCCTATCTGTCTGACCCAGTCTGTTTCAGGGTGTACCTTCTCCTGAAGTATCTGGTGGGGTGCAGCCTTCCCTCTGTGGCTATAGAAGACTCTTCAACATGACTAGTGACTCCCAAGCACCTCACCCAGAACTAGCCTGTGTAGGAAATGTGTTTTCTTTCCCAACAAAAAAGCATGCATTTTCTTTTTCTTTCTTCTTTTCTTCCTTCCTTTCTCTCTTTTCTTTCTTTTTCCCTTCCTTTTTCTTTTCCCTTTTTCTTTCTTATTATATTCTGACAGCAGCTTCCCTTCCCTCCTCTCCTCACAGTCCTGGCTCTATCACCCCTGTCTACTCCTCCTTTTCTCTTCAGAAAATGGCAGGCCTCTAATGGATATCAATAAGCCATGGCAGGTCAAGTTGCTGTAAGACTAGGCACCTCCTCTCCTTCCTATTAAGGCTGGAGGAGGCAACCCAGTAGGAAGAAAGTGTCCTAAAAGCATACGACAGAGTCAGAGACAGCCCCTGTTCCCACTATTAGGAGTCTCACAAGAAGATCAAGCTATACACCTATAACATCTGTTCAGAGAGCCTAGGTCAGTCCCAGGCAGGCTCCCCAATTGGCCATTCAGTCTCGGTGAGCCACTAGGCAGTCTAGTTTGAAAGACTTTTCCTCCTAGAGCCACCTGGGAAAAAGGAGCAAGGGAATAGCTGACCAAACTCATGGAGATTCTCCTAGTCTTCTCATTGACATCATTCCTGGGTTTAGATTATGTACAGTGGGATGTTTCCTCCACATGGCAAACGTTATGTGCTCCTTATCAAAAGGCATCCCAGTGAATAAGGCAGAAGGTTTCCCCACCATTCAGTATCAAGACATACCATAAGCCCCACAGAAATCATCAGTGAGAGGCAGGACCCTCCTGTCTGCTTCTTCCCTGATGACCATTGGGCATAGTTATCACCAGTTTGGTCTCTACCTGGCACTAAGATTCAGAAGTTAATCAAATTCTAGATCTGGACCAAATCTAGACTACACATCCTTCATCTGCCATGCCCCATCCTGGTTGGCATGTCCCCAGAGAGTCCTCCAAAGAGGTCTCATTTCAGACAGCTCTTCTTGGGTAGACCTGCATCCCAGCAGGATGTGGCTGAGAGCAGGTTGCTGACTGGACCTCAGATCCTTAGAACTTTCTTTTGTCAAGGTTTGGGAGCCAGGCCACAGGGGGATTTGTCTTCTAGGGGTATGGGGTAGATAACGAGGAAGGTTTTGTAGGACAGCCACAGGAACAGAAGACAGGGTTTTGATATTGTTCTCAAGATAAATCCCACATGGATGCAGAGGTACACATGTACCCATCTGATTGATGTCTCTTGATGCTTTCTTGCAGGCAGTCAGGCTATCTAGGGTGGGTTGCTCTCCTGGCTTCTGAGCCAGCATACATTTCTACTCAGGATCCGAGGAGGGAGTCAACCAGATAAGATAGTCCTAAGAACTTAACCAGAATCCCTCTTTCCACCTTTATCTCAGGACACATAGTAAAGACCCTGCTGAAAGAGGGATTGTATAGTTTTTCTGGGACAGTGCAGGAATCAGTATACCTCTGCTACAAAGGAATTACATGGCCATCATTTCTTGGGTCTGCTCAGTCTCAGGCCCATGAGTGTACTGCCTAATTTACAGCAGCTCTTTATCTGACTCTTGAGGCTGTGGAGAAAGGGACATCCCAGAGTGGCCTGCAAGGTATGGTCCTCCTAGCCCTTGTCTTGGCGGGTGGGGACAGGGATAGTTGGAGGTATAGGGAGAAACAGGTTGCTCTGGACCTGAAGCAGGCAAGCTCTGAGACCAACTCATACAGCACTCTACGACTCTCTCCAGAGGGTTGGAGAGTGTGGCAGCAACATGGGTGGTATATGCTTTCTGGATTCAATTCTCCTCAAAATTGTTACATTCTGGGGGAGGTATTTCTCTAGGTTCTGGCTGCCCTCAAAAAGGGGACCCCACAACTGTACTTTTCTGTGATTAATAAAATATGTAGGCCCCCCACAGGAGCCCTCTACCCTGTAGACCCATCACCATGGCTGATGCCTGGAACAAGGCTGTCATCTGTGGGAAGCCCCTCCTCCCTGGATCCCAGTTCCTTCTCATCCTGCTGGCATGTGAGTTCTGGCTCTGAGCCATGTTCCTCTGCGGGCCAGGAGAGCTGGCCAGAGAGCTTGATTGTAAGGGGCCAGCATCAAGCTGAAGATGCCCTTACTTTGAGAAGTAGGACTAGTATAAAGTATTGCAGCCAGGCTACAGCATGTTCCCCTGCACCAGCCCTCCTCTGTATCTGCAACCTCACTCAGACATTTGTCAGACTTAGGCATTCCCCTAAGGAGTGTATCTTCTGTGAGGATCTAGCTCTTAAAGGGATTGGTGGCCAGGGGTTAAAACCTGGGTAGGGGAGAGGAGCTTTCTTCAGGGTCATTTGAAAGTTAGATAGTGGAGATAGATTATCATCAGTGTAAGGAAGAGTTGTCCTGGCTCATTTTTAGTTGCTATAACAGAACATCCTAGACTGGGTCACTTATAAAGGACATACGTTTATTTAGTTCCTTGGGCTGGCACTGGTATGGTATCTTCTTCATCACAACATGGCTGAACTGTCACATTGCATTAAGTCAAGGGCATACACTGGAGAGAAAGAGCTTTCCTTGATCACAAAGTTCAGTCATATAGCCCTCTCCTACAATGCTTTCATTCCATGAAGACATAAGCATCCTCCTGGCTTCTTCATGGGCCCCACCTACAAACACTGCTACCCTGGGCACTGAGGTTCAAAATCCATGAACTTCCGAAGGATACACAAATATCCTGTGGTCAAGGGTCTGGAACACATGGGTTGACTCTGATACTATTACTAGTGATATGTTGACCTCTGACCTCCAAGCCTCTTCCTCTTACCACGGATCCACCTTTTCTTATTCTTAAGTGTGAGGAAAGGGTGACTGGACTCAGGGTCTCTCTGGCTGAGGAGGGATGGTGGTTTGGATAAGAATGACTGCCATAGGCTCATGTATTTGAATGCTTGGTCATCAGGGAGTGGCACTACTTGACAGCTATTAGGAGGTGTGGCCTTGTTGGAGGAAGTATGTCACTAGGTGTGGCTTTGGAGTTTTAGAAGCTTACGCTAGACCCAGTGGCTCTCTCCGTCTTCCTGCTGTCTGCAGATCTGGATGTAGAACTCTCAGCCTGCATACCTCCATGCTTCCCGTCATGCTGATAACATACTAAACCTTTAAAACTGTAAGCAAACCCCAATTAAATTCTTTCTTTATAAGAGTTGCCTTGGTCACAGTGTCTCTTCACAGCCATACAACACTAAGACAGGAGGTCTTGTCAGCAGGGCAAAAAAGAGTTCACGTCTTCCATTGGTTGGTAGGAGAGAGAGAAAGGGACCCCAAGGCAAAACTCTTTTCTCCCTTCAGGGTTGATCCTGACCATGGCTGCCTCCATGAATGTTGGTTTGACTAGCTACCACCAGCCATCCACTTTTCCACTGATAAAACAATTGTTTCTTTGTCTGTATGTGTGGGTGATCATGGCCCAGACTTTTCCAGGGCTTTAGGCAGACTCACAGTTCTGAAGAAATTCAGATTTCCTGCAGGTGGGATCAGTGTCTCAGAGAAGGGAGGCCAAGGTAAAGAAGAGAGTGATGTGGTTTGGGTGCCACTTGACAGTCAGAGGATAGTATGGTTATGGCTAAAGTGAGCCTGGCCTTTAGATAGAGAGAGCAAACTTGATGGCTCTACCAAGCTGTGTGGGGCCTGCAGGCTGGGGGCTGGTAAACTGAGCAATGGAGATTAGATGAGGCTGGAGTAGCAAGGCCAGACCTGGGGACTCTGAGTCTTGGGGCTTGCCAGGTGGATAGGCCTTTGGCCTTAGAAAATAGAAGACACCTGCCAGTGTTCCACAGTTTCCTTACTTTAATTCTTCCTTTTTGCAGTGGAGTATCTCCACCAGATCCTACTCTCCCTTCCTGACTTACAGCTGCTCATCCCTCTGAAGTCTTCTTTCCTCTTCCCCTCTGTCCTCTCTGGAGGAGGCAGGCCCCATTCATGAGGCCTCCTCCCTAAGGGCAGGAAGCACATAGGGACTTGTAAGAGCTTGCTGCTGGCTGAGAGCTGGGTGGAGAAATGCTGCTTATCTACTCATTTGCACCCCTGCCCCACCCTCTGTATCTGCTTCTTCCCTAGCTCCATCCACAAAGGGTCACCCTTTTGGTGTTCTAATAAACACCTGTAGCATTAAATGAGCTGCTCATAGGTTGTGCTGTCTGTTGGTAGTGATAGGCCTTGCTGTCTATCTGAATGCTTGACATGTTTCAAACAGGGAGAGATCCTGTCCGTACGTAGACTTATGGCTGAGGCATCCTGTTGTACTTTGAGACGGTATTCTAGCTTAGACTAGAAAAAATGTTGTTTGCAAGTCGCTGACTCTCTGAAGCAGATCATTCCTTACAGGCAGGAGAACCCTTAAAGAGCAAATGCAGCAATGGTACCTCCACTCCGAATGGCAGTCAGCTGGTGACTTTTCCGTGAGACACAGTGACATCATCCATAATAGTGTTATAGAGAAGAAATAAAAGCCATGTTAATTTCAAGGTCCATTAAAACCCCAGAGGTTTTTTTTATTTTTTTTAAATCAATATTTCTTGGAACATAAAAGGGAAAAAATTGGTAGGAGTCAAAATTCTATTTCAAACTTTTAAGTGTATGGCCAGCAAGGGATGAAAATATTGGCCAAAAAAAAAATAGTAAAAGGCTTTGGGGTGTTCGATAATCTCCTTCCAAAATGCTATGCCTGAGAATCAATTATTTAAAACGTTGATGGGGCAGATTCATGTCTCAGGTGTTGTTTTTAATGGAAAGTGAAGGTTAGCCAAAGGAATTGTCTAAAATGGTAGAACTTGTTGTCTAATCAGGGAATGTTGATGCTTCTGCACATGAAGTTTGTTCTTCAGAGTAGAGGAAGGAGCTGTGACTGAGCAGGGTCTGGAGTGGGAGGTGGAAGAAGTGGGGGTTGGGGAATTAAGCACCTTCGAGGAAAGGTAGCAACATCTCTATCTAGTTGAAGTAAGGAATCAAGAATCCTAACAAAACTAACATTTGTTGAAGGCAGCTCTCTTTTCCCAGCATAAACCTAAGATTTCTAGGAATCTCACTGGAAAACCCCTTTTCAGTAAGAAAGATATGGCCTAAACCACTTTTGTAGCCTAGTGGCTCTCAGTTTTATCAGACTATAGCCTCAATCTAAGGCACCTCTGCCTGAGCCACCCTGTCATCTCACTTATTAAACACACACACACACACACACACACACACACACACACACACGAGCATACACATGAAGTTTCTTAGAAACGTTTCGATGTGACTTGAGAGCCACCCATACGATACATGTGGTGCATGCTGTGACGCCTCCTTGTGAACCTTCCCCGAGAAGCCATACACACATTTGCTGGCCTGTTTCATCATTTCTGAGCCCCTTTCTGTTTTATAAACTCTCTCACTTCATAGCAAGTATCTAGAAATTCATTTATTCATTGAAGCTAAGAATCCAGTTTTACTTGCTTCAATGTCCCTAAAAGTTAAGATAACTTTTTGGGATGCTGCAGATAACAGACTGAGACTTTGTCTTCACCCTCCTGTCACTGATATGCCCAGCAATCCAACAGGAGTCTTTGGCTCTTCTCACAGAAGTCCACCGAACTTTCTTGAATGTTTAACAAAATTTATGATAGAACCCACCTTCTGGAGGATATCTTTTTTCACAAATGTGAATTGACTCCTCTGTCTTCTAGATTGTTGACAGGATACTTGACCACAGCCTTTGTTGGCTTGCTGTGTGGCAGTGGATAGTGGACAGTGGACAGCACAGCCTCAGAAAACTGTATTCAGAGATGTGTACTTCTTGTCCTGGGAAAGCTTGTGACTGGTGGTGTGCTTAAGGAAGTGACCTCTCATGCCTGGCTTTGGGCAGCTCAGCTGTCTGCCAAGAGTTATTGGACTCTCAGATTCTATTACTTCCTTCTTTCATGGGATCAACTCAGCCTGAACTCCCAGACACCTTGTTAAAGCTGATCAGGATTCAATACCTTAGCACCCGTAAGCAGGATTATCCCTCTCTGTGAACTAACCCCAACCCCAAGAGATAAGAACTACAGTTCAGAACACCGTTATACAGAACAGGACAGATAATTCTGAATTGCCCAGAGCTCCTGCCCTTTGGCCTTAAGCAAGCCACACTAAGTAAATCTAAGTCCAATAGAAGAGGTATTTGACATCTTAACACTTCAGGTAGCCTGTAATCCCCGCTGCTCAGACAGCTGAAGCATGAGCATTGGAAGTTCAAGGTCAGCCTGGGCAACTTCCTGAAACTCATGCCAAAAAGTGAAACAAGACTAAGATAAAGTTTAGTGGTATAACACTTGCCTAGTATGCTCAAAGCCTGAGTCTAACTCCCAGCACTGAAAACTCCAACCACCAAATAAGGACAAATCTTTAGAGTGTGATCTCTAATGTCTTCCTCCAATGTGTAAACAGGGAAGAGAAATCATGGAGGTCAAGTAGGGCCACAGATGGCATGGGATTTTTAAGCATGGTCTTATGGCTCTCAGGTCACTTTTAAGGTACTAAAATCTACAGATGACTCCAGGAGACTTACTCTCCTCTGACAGGAGACCTTCCACTAGAAATGGACGACCATCTTGCAATCTCATCTGCCACCTGAGACCAGACAGCATTTTTGCTCAGTGAGCCTAAACCCCATGCAGACTGGTTCCAAGATGCGCCAGTTGTGTCACACTAAGAAGGTGATTTGGTGCCACTAATTTGGGGGCATTTCCCTTCTTTTATGTAGGCGAACATGCTTCATTCCCATGTGCTATGGTAGGTCCTCTTCAGATCTGCTGGATTCAGGTTGAGCTAGCTCCTGCTCTTAGGCTAAGAGAGACCTGGCTTCAGGAGTAGCCCTGGAAAATGTCTGGCAGCTGAGAAGGGAGTTCCTTCCATAGTGTATGGGAAGCATTGCCATAGTGACCAGTGCTTTCTTGTTGAGCCACTTTCACTATTACCTTCCCCTCTTGGTAAGCAGGACCAATCTGACTTTGTGGCCAGGTTCCTCTGATTGCTGCCACTGCCTTTGGTTTTAGAAGCCTTTGACAGGTCACAGCAAGAAAGCTTCAATGAGTCACCTACACATCTTTTCAATTAGAAGAATTTGACTTGGTTTTCCTTGGAATGTGGCATTTGTCACCATCAGTTTCAACAACTGAACATCCAAGGCGTGGCTAGGCTCCCTCAACCCTGATGCTGGGAATGGCTAGTGACAACACATGGGACACAGACAGCATTAATTGATCCAATCCCTCACCCACTCCTCCACTAAGGAGAGCCAGGCTCCCCCACTTTCTTCTCTTTCCTTTAATACTTGCCTTAGAAATCTGGGAGGAGGGAAGTATAAGCAATGCTTAGACTTTTCCAAATGCAGATGTTTTTAAACAATTCCCCCGCTCCCAAATGTAAACCCTGAACTTTGATAATTTGGTATGGATGATAAGATTCAATGTGACAGCCTGGTCTAGTAGCCTGTCCTTGAATCTCAGGGAGCCATAATCATGGCATTTGTCTGTGCTCAGATGACTTCTGAAGTCAGTGAGGCACCAAAAGGGGAGAGAAAGAGAGAGAGAGAGAGAGAGAGAGAGAGAGAGAGAGAGAGAGAGAGAGAGAGAGAGAGAGAGAGAGAAAGAGAGAAAGAGAAAGAGAGAGAGAGTTTTCAAAGCTGCTTCATGCCTGTGACTCCAGGACTCAAACCAAAGTTTGGAGAGAAAATAAGTAGTGTGTGTGGCCTGGACAAGATTTTCTTAATCTGGTTTCAGGCCATGAAATGTTCCACCAGATGCTAATGTGAAACCAATGTGTTCATCAATATGCATGAGATGTTCTCTGACTAAATCCTCCTGCAAGTCCCTCTCCTCACTCACTGCCTTCCCTTATCAGAGCCATAAAACAACAGGGGAAGGACAACAGCAACAAACTGTGCTGCATGACTTTGAGGGGCTGTTGCTTTCTGTAGTCTTCAGTATTTGCTTCTCCCTTCAAAGATCGGCCACCATCCCAACCTTGGGAGCACTTGCCAAGCACTTATAATCCATCCTATTCCTGAGAAGGAGGAAGGAAAGGAAGGACTCCTGGGTTTGATGTGCCTTCATTGACATCACCATTACCCTGCAAAGGAGGTAAAATGTCAATGGTGGCTATATTATAAATAAAGAAACAGAATTTGGAGAGCATCACTAACTCTTTCTAACCAGAGAGCTAGGTGTGGTGTGGAGTAAAGGCAGGATGAACTCTCACTCTCAAGCTCCTGATGGAGCACTCTGGCATCCTCTGAGACCAGCAGAAGCATCTTGCATTAACTTGCAATTGAGTAGCCAAGTCATGTGGGCATCTCCACTGGAGACCCTGCATCTCAGAGAGCAAGGTGAATTTGAATCTAGGAGATGATTATGTCCGGGTGCTTATTCTCATCCACAAAACCTACCTACTGCACCCTCCCAGAGCTCTAGCAATGCTTAGGTAGAGGCCTGGATCACTTGAAACTCAGGTGGATAGAGGAGTGAGATATCTCTGTCTCCTGGGCAGTCAACTCTCCTGTTTTCTACCATCTCTGTGCCCTTTTGAATGTGAATCTTAAAAGCCAACAGTGGAAAAATAAGCCCAGCCAAACCTGACATTCATGACTCATAGAAACTAATTTTAAATACATAATTCTAGCATAAATTTACATATGAAGAAGGATCTTGGTTGGGGTAAAAAAGTTGTTATCATAACATTGTGGTTGTCATAAAAAACCACAGGAGGCGCATGTGCAAAAGTTATGGTGGCCCAACAGCTGTAATTGCTCAGTTTAATGCCTAAGCAGATAGACTGATGGTTAGGATACAGCGAAGGCAAGGTGAGGGTGCAGCCCTACCAGACAGCTCACACAGGAGGGTGAATATCAAAGAGATAATTCTTCCTGAGCTCTCCAGCTCCATATTACACTTGCATTTGTGCTACATGCCTCTCACTTTCCCTTTCTTTGGTGTGATGTGTATGAACTTGACAAATTACTGACACTGATTTGCAGGTGCCTTGTTCTAACTGGGCTATAGTGTAGGGCAGTGACTTATATATAGAAAGCCTTAAATTCCAGTCTTGGATTTCTGAGACTCTTTTCCAAGAGAACTATGGCACAAGACAAGGAGTTTCATTTTGGATAATATTAATTAACAGCTACCACTTTCTGCTTTTGTTTGTGACTGACGCTTGTGATTGGGTTCTTTGCTGTTAGATCATGACATTTTCTCACTAGGAATGTATGTATGTATGTATGTATGTATGTATGTATATGTGTGTGTATGTATGTATACGTGCATTCATTGTATGTATGTAAGAGACAGTATTTCTATGCAGCCTTAGCTGGCCCTGAACTCATGACCCTTCTGTCTTAGTTTCCTGAGTGCTGGAATTATAGGAAGACACATTTCTTTTTATTGTCTCAGAGTATATTCCTGCTTAAGGTAGGGTAGTTATTAATCAAGAGGAGGGTAGATGGTACTTAGGGGCATAAGATTGTTATTACCTTCTACATAGCCTTAAGATTGTATTGCTTTGGGGGTATAGTAGGGGAGATTCTTGGAAGTATATCTTGGAAAGGAATTAGTGAAGCATCACTGGAGAATAATTTCAGTGCTTAAGTGATGGAACCCATTCTTTCAGGGTGGACCCACTTTAAAATTCAGGCCTATTTCTGGTGGGTCTTCCTGTTGTCAGAGAGGAAGAAAGA
Organism: Tokudaia tokunoshimensis; assembly: GCA_036184795.1. Taxonomy (NCBI): domain Eukaryota; kingdom Metazoa; phylum Chordata; class Mammalia; order Rodentia; family Muridae; genus Tokudaia; species Tokudaia tokunoshimensis. The sequence goes on along the minus strand of BTHU01000001.1, from coordinate 112,334,748 downwards.
GCACCACATTCATGGGTTAGAATGGGTGGCTCATACATGTTCTCAGGCTTGGTGAGCTACTGCTTTCTAGATTTTACTAAAACCCCTCTGGTCCTTCCTTAGTTTGTGATATCAGCCTAGAACATTATTAAAAACAACCTAAGTCATAAGAGAATTCAAATAGAGGAAAAGAAGTTCATGAAAGTCACCAATGGCTGTCTATAGATTTCACTTTAAATACAAAGTATCAATATTCTTCCAATTGCTTTTGTTGACTTGTCCACTATAGGAATGATACTCATCACAGCTATTTTGTTAAAGGGATGAGTGGAAGGCCAATTTGGACCAACACACTCAATGGCTGTTTTTGTGCTTTGGTTTCATACATAGAGACCCTTCTTATAACCCAGAGATAAGTATTACCTAAGTAATATGCACGTGGCTCTCCAGACATGTTTCTTTCTTTTATGACAAAGAAACTTACTATGCAGCCCTAGCCCTTAATAGCAACCCTGCTCTGCCAGTGATAGAATAGTTAAATTTATTATGAAAACATTGTTTAAATTTATCACAAGGTAAAATCCATGCATATATGACCTAAGCCGTGGGTATGTTTTCCTCATCATGGCTTTGCTATCCTGTAGGACTGAATTCTAATAGCTTAGTGCTTCAGCACAATGCTTGGTCCCCTGAATTTGAGTTTCTCCTATCGTAGAGTGAGGTGAAATGTAGCAATGAGAGTTACCCCTATGATTTGCAAGCATCTTCAACCACGTTTGGTGAAAGATGCCTTCAAACCTTTGGTCTGACCTATTTCCAGGCAATGTTCAATGGAACAGATTTAATTGTTGCATGTGATTGAATTAATAAATTCTGCTAAATTGAGCTTCAGATTTTGACTCTCTTTTGCAAATCTATACTCTTCATGGGATGAGAAACGTTCCCACAAATGAGCTAACTCACCTTTTCCCTGAGGAGATCTATATAGTAAGTATGCATCTGGCTCCTTGGAACCCTCTAAGATCTTGGACAAAACTTTATTCCTGTTTCCTTTCTCTACTTCGGGCCACTGTCAGGGTATTATTTCTAGATTTTCTGCTTTGGCCTTTACTAGCTTCCCTACCCCCAAACACATGCATGCATGTGCCTACTGGCCTGAATTTATATCACAGGTGCCTAGGTGCTGGTAGAGGCTAGAAGAGGATGTCAGATCCCCTGGAACTCGAATTGCAGATAATCATGAATGACCTAGTGTGGGTCCTAGGAGCCAAATCTGGGTCTATTACAAGAGCAGCAATTTATTTTAGCATCTGTGTCATATCTACAGTTCAGATTTAGACTGTTTTTCTCGTTAAGTTATGAGGTTCCCCTGTGCTGGTCTTGGGCACTTGCCTGTCTGAAGCTGTCAGGAGTGGGCAAGTGTCAACTGCCTCCTGTGGGCCCAGGCTTCCACTCTGCCTCCTTATCATAGATTAGAATACTGAGTTTTCCAGTTCACTGGACATGTAGAGACTAGCCAGGGATGTCTGCATTTTACAAGAGACAATGAAAGTCCATGGATTTGTTCGTTCAGAAACACTTTGTGTCAAGTTCTTGTTGAGATTAACTCCAAAATTTATCTGCATAAGCTACATGAAACAGACTAGGGGTTTGAAATTATAGTTATTTGTTGGGGTCATTTCAGAGCCTATGATAAATACCTATATTTTCCACATGAGATGATTTTCCTTTCCTTTAATTTCACAGACAATGATAATGGCTGTGACCATGCAGTTCACCTGGGGATGTCCAGCCCTAAACTGACATTTTCTTTTTCTCTATCCTTTTCCATTCCTTTCTAGGTTTGTAGATCTGTACCAACTTCAGAATCTCTAAGGACAACTGCCTAGAGAAATAATATCCCATTTCCCCATGGTCCATGTAAGTTGTAGTCAGAGAAGAGACAAGTTATTTTGATACATCTTTTTATTCCTGGGTTTTCCATTTTCATGGTTCTTTCTCCAACTGTGAGACAAGCTGGGCAGAATGAGTGAAGTGCATATGTGTAGCAAATCCAAACACATTGAGCAGCTATGTCTCAAACAGAGGACTCTCTAGGTTGGGAGAGAAAATAGAAGGAAACTTATGAGATAATGCATGAGACAGATCGTCAATAGTGTGTGGAAAGGCCACTTCACTTGATCAGCTGGGCTGTTTGGAGCAGAATTCTGATTAAAGAAGACATTCTTGGAAGGGTTGCTATGGACAGGTCACCTCTACAACACATTGCTCAAAATGAGTAACTGTGAGTCTTGGGGTCCTAGGCTGGCAAAAAAGCAGGCTGTCAGATTAGCTTGGAGTCGAATCTCTCCCCATTACACTAGCTCGCTGGTTTGTGTGGACCTGTGCTCCAGACACAAAAGAGCAAATAAAGCCACAAATCCAGAGAGCTTGTCACCAATTGGGTAGCATGGAAGGGATGGGATCCAGGAGTGAATAACTGTCTTTTCTCTAGTCCCAGTCTGATGAGTGATAGAATGACTAACCAACCAGTGTACTAGACCCCAAGTTGGGCTAGCCAGATTCTTCAAGCTCCTCTCATGGCTTGTCACCCTTCTGACCATCACTCATTACCAGGCAATTAGGAATTTTTGTTGGGGACTTGCTGGTAGATATGTGAGTCTAAGAAAATACTGCTTTCAATATCACCACGTGAAAAATTCTAGAAAGAATATATTCTGGGAACTGCTTTCAGGAAAATATACCTGGTACAGATGTCATATGGACTGTGACTCATTCTAATCTGAGAAATGGATGTCGCCTTGGCAGAGCATCCCTTATAGGGTACCCTAGAGGTATTCCCTTAACAAGAAGGCATCAGTAACATGCTTTGACTCAGCCCCCTCATCTCAACCCACATTACCTGGGGCTGCCCCATTGTAAGGTATTTTCCTTGATGTTTCTTTTCTAACTCAGGAAGGACTGCACAAAGAGTTCTATGGAGAAATCTCAGCATTTGCTTGGGATTGTGGAGCTTGCCTTGTATCTTTCTCCAGTGCCACAGCAAAAGCTTGCCCAGGTCCTCTTCAGCCTTTAGGTGGTTAGTGGCTTATTTGGCTCATCCAATTGGATAGTCATCAACAGACATGACTGTGTTTAGCTGGGATTGAATGGAACAATTCCTTTCTATAGCCTCTGCCTTGCCATGGGCCTGTCTTTTCAGCCTACTTCTTACCGCAGTTCTGGAAATCTTGGCTTTTATATTGCCCCACCATTGCCTTGCTGGGTAGCAAATAAGGAATCTGGAGCTATTCTACTCCAAATTGACCAAGAGATCATTGTCTTGATTCTTCCAGGGATATTATTGCCTTAATCCATAACCTTCGGAAACTCACCCAGAGAGGGATGGGGCTGTGAGTTTTTCTCGATGTTGCCAATTGAAGCTTCTGAACATCCTCAAAGTCCTGAAGATGTTGGAACTCAAAAGAATCGAAAAGGCTGGTCATGGCTCCCTTTCTCCCATATGATTTTTGGGAGTCATCCATGTAATCCTAGGATGCTTTGGAGAAGGTACTCAATAAGAATTTATGGCTGTGACATTTTTCTTGGGGTGTCTTTTCAAAAGTCCAGCTGTGTGCATTGTAGCAGCAACCAGAAGCCCTCAGTAGTTGGAACACTTCACCCACTGTCTGACTTTCTCAACTATAAAGCAACAGAAGCAACAGCAGCAGTTTCTGAAAGTTCACACACTTGCTAATGAACACTTGGGCTGTTGGACCCATGAGGCTCCCCCAAAGACATCTCCTCCTAGTTGATCTGGGGCTTACCCCTACTGCAGTGCCCCAGGAACACACAGACCTCAGTGGTGTTGCTGGGGAAGAAGGCAAGAAGCAGCCACTTCTGGGGCTAAGAAGGGAATTAGGACAATTTATTATTTCCCTGTTGCACTGAGTAAATAGACTTTAAGATAAATTATTGGCGCCTGCAGCTTGCTTGATGCAAAACCCGTAAGCAAAAGCATACTCTAATGAACATATGCCGACCTGCCCTCCCCTTCGCACCTCACGTCCGCTATTAACTTTCTATGCACTCGGGACCTTTGGCTCTTGGCCTAAATAATACAAGAATAATTAGAATAATTACTGGGGAAGCCAGGTCAAATATACAAGGATCCTTTTAACTGCTTGGCTATCTTTATTTTTCAAAAGAAATTCTTAAAACAAACCAAATGCTGTTCTTTTTTCACCCATAGTAAAATCATTGCTCTGTATCATGAACAGACATTCAAAATGAAGTCATGGTAATTCATGGTGTCTGTGCCACTCAAAGGTAGCTGGTTTCTAGTTTGGGCTTTAAGTGTTTTTTCCTATGTCAGGCTTCCAAAGGACAACATGGAAGATGGAGATCAGATTAATCCAGCTCACTGAGAGACTCACAAGGACTCAGGAACCTTGGCTACCTCCTTTGTCCTTCACCCAGTTGTTCATAAAGGGATGAGGCAAAAAGAGACTCAAATCTTGATGGAGGCTTCTTGATGGAGCAAGGGTGCTGTGGAGAAAGGATGAAGAGGCCATGGCAGGAGTCCTCATTCTCTGAATGGGACGTCACTGCTCAGCTCAGTGACCCTCCCCATGCATGGTAGACTAGGATGGGTGACCTTGAATAGCAGGGAAGGTTCCTATTACTGATAGGATCCATCATTTCCTGCTCCTTCTCTCCTCCTCTGGGTCCAAGTGCTGCTACATGGACAAGGCCCTCAGATTAGCAGCCAGGGCTGGGTGTGGATTCTCACCTTTGACTTAGTAAGTCTCATGCCATGACCTTGAGTGTCTCTTGACTGATTGAGGTCTCTGTTTCCTTTCCTTATTCTCAAGATTGGGGATGACAATTCCATACCCTCATGCAGGGGTAAAGAGTAGAAGTATGTATTTAGCAGAGGACTTTACAGGAAATTAAGGACACACTGCTCTGATATCATTGTGGATCAGTTAACATCAGGCAAGGGTTAAGGATGAGCTGTAAACTACCTTCTGTACACATCACAGCTATTCAGTGAGGAAACGGGACAGAAGAATAGAGGGAAAGAACCTGCATTTATGAACATCACCGAGGAGACCCCCTGTCTCTGCTGCCTCATTTCTTAAAGACGCATGCCCAAGGCCTAAGTCCTGTCTATTTCCTCTGGATCCACATCTAACTATCTGTGTCTAGTCCATTGATGGCAGAGGGCAAGAGAAGGGTGTGAGTGTGACTTCATTTTTTAAAAAAAAACATAAAATGTCAAACAGATATGCCCCAAGATGTCAAAACAAGCCTGTCAGTCTTGCTCTCAACAAAAGGCATGGACAGAGAAATAGTGGCAGGAGAAAATGACCACCTGCTAGGTGCATTTGGAAGGCAGGAGATTGGGGTAGCAGCTTCACTTCTGCACATACATGTTTCACATTGCTTGGTCTACAACTGCAGAGCCCTGTAGTTGAGGGTCATGTGTGCTTAGGTGCTCTGAGGGTTCCCATGATGTTCATGGGGTCTAGGAGAAGATCCCTCTCTGTGGATGGAGTCACCCTCCACGATGGAGCAAATCTTGCCCAATTGCCCCCCCAACAAGAGTCCTGCATGTTCAGGAGTGAGTAGAGGTTAATACCACCCAATCAGCATAGCCAGGCAGCCATCCAGCCTGTCAAGGCCATTTTAAAATATTCCTCCTCCTCATTCTTCCATAATTAATAATTTGCATCAATAATGCCAAGCTTCCCACCTGACTCAACCATAAACTTGACAGACTCCCACAGGCGCTCTGTGAGTTTGTGTCTACCCTGACGGCATTGTGCTTTGAGAAGTCACCCAGGAACGTCTACAGGGAAGCCCTGCTTGGCCCACACGGAGACAGCTGGTTAAAGAACCTGCCTGGTGTCCTGGATCTTGTTGAGTGGCTTCCACAGGCCAGAGCCAATAGAACAGCCATCCCCACAGCTGCAGGCAAGGGACCCACATGTTTCTCAAGGTTAATACAATGTTAGGCTTTGAGGTTGAAAACTTCCATGTTCAGAGTCTTCCCCCAAATTCCTCTCCACAACCTGCTTACTCATGCCGATGGCACACAATTCGAGCATCCCGACAGTCAAACCAGCCTCTGTCTCCCTGTGTGAGAGAACCCTCAATGAGTACTTATTACCAAGCTGTCATTCTTCTGTAATTATCCACAGCCGGGACGCCTTCCGTTGTTTCCATATCATTTGGAATGACACAGACTGGATATTACTCTTGTCTGTGTGTTGCGCACAGTACTCCTCAAGCTTTGCAGCTTGCCCTCGCTCATTTGCATTTCGAAAGAGGCTGAGGCCTGACAGATTTTTTTTGAGCTATTATGAAGCACTTATTAGTAGAAATTGTACCGATCCATCCCCCCATCGTTTCCTTCCCCATAATCATTATTTCTACAAATTCTCGGCACCTTCCAAAAATTCTAGGGCATGCTGTCGAAAGAGATCAGGGCTGCTGAAAGCATTATTCATTGGGGTTAATATAGCTTCAGGTACTAATGGGTCTTTCCTTAAGGTTTTCTGGCAACTATGGAAGGGGCAGCTAGAGGAAAATGGCTCTCTGTTTCTAGAATGTATACTAAGGTGTGTACATGGGTATGTGCATCTGTGTAGTATATGTATAAAATATAAAATAGGTACATAGGTTGTGCAACTCTGTATGGGTGATTCATGCATGGAGAATGCAACTTGATACATGCGTGCATAGACATGTGCATGCCTGAATAGGTGCATTCAAGTGCATTGCAGGTATATTGCCTACGCGCATAGATGAACTGGTGTTCTAAACAAGGAGTCAGACCATTTGGAGAGGCCTGTTATTTGTTGTGTGTTCAAATATTCCTTCTGAAGTAAATTAAACAAGCTCAGCTTGGGAGCAGAGACAATGCAGGTTTGGAATGTTCCCAGCTACCCTCTCTTACAATCTTTGCTTTTATAATTAGTCATTTTGGAGCTGTTTAAAAATACCTCAGTGTCAGTTGCAGAATCCGATTCTCCATTTGCTCTCGGAACAGGGACAGCACAAAGAGAAGCTTTAAAAATCCTGCCTTCTGCCCCCTCACTTTCTTCTCCCTTCCTTGTCTACTTCCCACTGGCTCTGCATGCATGCCTGTCTCTCCCATTTTACCCCAATTCAATCTCCTCTCAGTTGCTTCTTGCTCTTTTTTGTCCTCTCACATCCCTACCTAGGATGTGATCCTGGATAGGGCTTTCCTGGTCGGGTTCCTTGTCCTCTTGAATTCCAGGGAGTGTTACAAGGTCTAGAGGTTTTTGCTTTACAGATGGACCCAGAAGGGTCTGCAGCCTACAGGCCTCTCCCCACATGCCTCTTCTCTGCCTGACTTTGGAATTCTCCCCAAGGTCAGGACAGCATCCAGATGGCTCTGCTGCAGAGTCCTTCTTGCCTCCACTTCCTTCATCAAGAGGCTTTAGGGACATCTTGAGTTGATCCTCTCTGTCCTTCTGAAGCATTGCAGAGGGCAGGAGCTGCCTGGCATGGCACAGGTCCTGGGCATCATCTGTGGGTCACCAGGTAGGTTATCCTGACTCTCCAGTGGGATGAATGTGGCCCTCCCCCTACCAGTTAGATGTGGGGACACCTAAGGATATTCCCACAATCCCCTGGGGAACCCCCATGGAACACAATTAGATTTGAGTATCATCATCATTATCCATTATTATTTATTGCATGCCTGCCTGTGGCCCTGGCACACTCAGGGTTTAATGTTTCAATAAGACCTTATTTGCACAGTTCCCACCAGGGTCCGAAATTTTCAGTCCTCATCCAAATTACTTTGTATGTGACGCTTTAGTGATTTTTAGATTCTTGGATTAAACCTTTCTTGCCTTTCATTTTGCAGGCTCTTTATACTTCTCCTGAAAGTACTCTAAATATCCTTTTTCTTATTTTAAACACTGCTTGGAATGTTCTGATCTTTTCTTCCTCTGTTCTTTCTCTTTCACTCTTATACCTCCTATCCCAGTTGTCCTGTAAGGTTGCATTCAATCTTCTCTGCTTCAGGCAAGCATTGCAGCTGAAATTTTATCTCCACTCTTCTTTCAACCCCTCCATATTCTATACATTGTTCTGGGTGGCTTACTCTGTTAGGGAGGCAAGTTTAGATGAACTTCTCATCTGTATTGCAAAGTGTTTTAGGGAGTGGGGAGTCTAGCTTGGGCAAGGACCTCAGAGGCTGGAATGAAAGGGAGGAGGGCTTTGGAGAATCTGCTGGGGCAGTACTGCCTATCCAGGGAGAAGGTCCTACCTCTAGGGCTTCTAAGCTTACTTCTGGATTTCTGTGAACTGCTCTCTGATACCATGTGCAAATTTTCAAGATGAATTTAAGCAAATTAGGTTTAATGTGAACCAATAACCATCTTCAAGTTCATTAAAGAGTTCAGAGACACTGCTTCACGAACCTTTATTGTTTAAGGGAATCTTACTTGTCTCTGAACAGTTCAAATAGAAATACCTTTAAGAGTAGACCCAAACACATACACTTATTAGGATTTAGTGGGACGCACATGATAGAGTATGTTTTTAGACACAATTTCTTTATCACTGGAAAAATAAAACCCAGATTGTGAAGTAACGCCCCCTGTCCCTCAGTCTCTGTCTTCAGCAAACTTCATCTAAATCAAGCAAAGACAAGCGGCTGCAAATTACACCAGGCTGCGGTGAGGAGAGGTCAGCGCAACCACCTTCCAAGGGCCGTTTATCAAACGCCGAGGACTGACACGTGCTTCCTTCAGATCTGAGTAGATCACACGCCATAAGCAAGAAGAACAGTGGCATCAAACAAACACCCCCTCCCGTCACTTTTTTTGGATGCAACTTAGAAGAGAAGCCTCTCTCTAGCTGAGCGTTGTGATCCCCTCTAAACCGCAGCTGCCCTTGGGAGCGGTGCACTCAGGCTTCAGAGAAAAAGAATTAGTGTTTCATTTTCCAAGACTGTCACACCCCACCTTAATGAGCACTTAAAAGAGATGAATGTGCTGGGAATGGAAAGATTTATTTGAGATATTTAAATAATCTCTCAGCTATAACTAAGCTGGCACCCTCAGCTCTCGCAATGATATTTTCCTGTTATTTTTTCTGATAGCGTCCAATAGAAGTTTGTTGCCTGCCCTGCCTTTGTGTAGCACATGGCTTGTACATTGGTTAGCACCCATAAGGGAAGCTTTGCAAATAATTCTGATTGAGATGCCTCTGTGCCACTCTTTCCGTGGTAATCAGACCAATTAAGATATTTCATTACATTTCCCAGTGTAAACAACTAAATAAATATCTCAAGGATTTCATGAAGAATGAACACTACTGCATAGCTTCTGCACTTTACAGCACACTAGAAATCCTTGTGAGAGTTATGGGGCCGTCCGTTACAATCAGCCATGAAGTACATTACAAAGGTAATATGGGTTTAAGAAGGAACTACCGCAGAATGTATATTTTCATTATCAAAAACGTTAAGCCATTTATCCCGAGGAGTCAGAATAATCATTAATGGCTGGGAATTTATGGTGCCAGATCTTAAACTAATGTGAATGACTCCAGGTGTTACTAATGGCTCCGGTGAAATGTGCCAGTATCGGAGACTTCTACTAAATCTGAGGTAATAGTCGGATGCTTAATCTGAACAGATGAGTAGCAATTTAACTGACACGTTGATTGGATTCTGTAGGCTTAAATGGCACCCATTGTGAAGCCCACGGTCAAACAGCAAGCGTAGGGCGACATGGAAGTCATTCTCTTTCTATGAACTTGGTCCCGGGGGTTCAAGGGTTGCTTAGAACCTTCTTGCAAAAGATTCCATTTTTAAAAACATGTGCAGTTACTTTTTTGGTGATGTATGCAATAGCAAAGTCTAAAACCTCCCCTGCTAGCTTTCAATCCTTATCTTGAAAAAGTCTTAGGACATTCTCTGAACTAGCACTGAGGCTCCTGGAGTGTGTCCCGGGGGGAGGCCTAGCCAGACAAATGTTTTGAGTGTTCCCCACCTCATGCTAGTTTAAGAAGCATCCTAACAATGCTTTGTTCTGGTTTGAGGACCTTGGCTTCCTGCCATCTCTGCCACCAGATTACTTCTGTCCTCTACTGTATGCTCCTGGTGGGTGGGTGACTTTGACTAAACCCAACAGAGAAGAGCCTTTGTGATTCTGAGCCAGAAGCCATGGGTGGAATAGGATCTTCCTGCATCATGCTGGGCACCTGTACAGGGTACCCGCAGGCTGGTGAAGCAGGTGCCTCTCCCTGGCCTCTGCTCTCACCATCATTCAGAGTGACCGCAGGCATGACCAGACCCACTCTCCTAAACACCGATGTTCCTGACTGTTGTCAACATCCTTTGAAAGCACATAAAAATAAATTATCCATAGGTTTACCTGTCGGGAAGATAGATTCGGTGCATCCGACTGTTGCAGGCACTTCAAATGACAGGGGCGCCTATCATGTTCCCGTAATAGGGTCAAACAGCTGGACAGGGATTTAGCTCTCAGCAAGGCCAGAAGGGCCAAGCTCTTGTAGGGGAGGATGAATGGAGCACGCGGAGGCAGCGGGACCTGTTTATTACAGCGTTTTTCTGCTTCACTGCAGACCTGTAATGAGCGCCACGCAGCTGGATTGACGGTTGCCCTCTTGCGTCGCAAGCTCTGCAGAAAGTGGGTGAAGGCTGAGCTGTCTGCCTGCTGACCTATCGCTCTGCCCCATCAAGAGTTCAATTTACTTCTCTGACAAGTGGCGACGAGACCGTGTGGGCTGCCTTTGATTGGCCCATATAGGTTAAATAAAAATTGGTTTAATGAATATCTTACAACTCTTTGTCTGGATTGGATATTTTAATTATAGGACTAGCATTCCGTATGTTGAGAGGGGCCCCTTCTTTTCCAGAGCCTTCCATGGATGTCTGTGAAGACTTTGGCTTCAAAGAAAAAATGGAAGATTAAATGGGTGAGTTGGTGGTGTGGACTCTGAAGAGCTGGTTTGGTCTTAGTAAATATGAGGTGGGACATTGGGCCGGAAGAGAATGCCTGGCATGGGACGATGCTGACTGGGGACTCCATGTTGCCACAGGAGGCCAAAGGTGCACTCTGGCCAAGCTTCACTTGGGGTCGTCTGCCTTGTTCCCAGGGGTAGTCACTAATGAGTCACACTGAGTGATTTGCTACCCCTGAGGATATGCCAGAGAGGTTGGGGGGGGAATAGCTGAGCTGGTATGAGCACCTGTTGAGCAAGCATGAGAACATGAGTTCAAAACCTAAGAATCCATGTGAAAACCCAGATGCATGTGGAGAGGCAGATCACTGGGGCTTGTGGGCTGCAAGCCTAGCTCCAGCTTCAGAGAGAAAGCTTGCCTGAAGGGAAAAACGTAGAGAGTGACAGAGGATAGCTAATGTCCTCCTCTGCCTTCAGGAGAGCTAAGTCCTCTTCTGGCCTCTGTGTAGGCATGGGTATGGGTATATGAGTATATGTACTATATGAACATACAGACATATATATGAATAACACACACACACACACACACACACACACACACACACACACACACACCAGAAATTGCAAGAGGCCCAGTGTAAACATTCTGTGTGGAATGAGAATGGCTAGAGGTGGAGTCTCCACACTGCCTGAGGATCCAATCCTAGGGCACAACAAAATGGATGCTGTTATGTCTGCCTTCCCCTGCCCCAGGAAGGAAGGAACTGTGACATATCAGGACAGGTGTCTCCTAATAAAGTTCCTATTCTACAGTGTGTGGCAGGAACACCAAAGCCACCAAAAGGAAGACCCGGGTGGAGGGAAGGGAGAAGAGCAGCCTGAGTCTCAGTATTCAGGGATGGTCACAAGGATGTTTCCACGGGTTACAGAGAAGAGCCATGGGGGAATGTCAGCAAGGTAGAGCTGAAGCAGAGCCCTGGCAGGACCAGTGCCTGGGCGAACCTCCGTTCTCCGTGAGGGCCCCACACAGTTTAGATGGGCCGCTGTTAGGTCTACACTTTGGAAAAAACGCATCCTAAAGTGTCAGGGAGCACAGAAAATTCTAAAGAGGCAAAAGTGCTCCACCAAGCCCTCATGGCACAAGCAGGAAGGGAAGGCATCACTAACACAGGTGAAAACAGTCAAATAACTAAAGAGGTATTTACAAGTCACTGACTAGGAAATTCATTTCCAGTGCTCACCCAAAGTCTTCTCTTTCTCATCTCTGATACTATTTTCAGTGTTTATTAGACACACACCCCAACTGCCATCATCTGCCATTGTCTCCAGTGTTCATGGTCAGCATACCCCAATACGATCATCTGCCCCAGTTCCCAGTGCTCACCCTAAACACCTTCCCTGTATTATCATCTGTCAGATTCCTGTGCTCATGGTCAACAAGTCCCCAGTACATCATCTGCTGCTCTTTCCGGTGCTCACTGGAAACTCCTCCCCAATATTATCTCTGCTATTGTTTCCAGTGGTCATTGCAAATGTCCACCCTCCCTGTCATTATTAGCCCACAGGTAAACGGTGCTTGCCTAATATGTATGAAGCCATGGATTCCACAAACTGGATATCCTGGTACAGTCCTCTAATCCCAGGAGGTGGACACAGGAGGGTCAGAAACCCAGTAACATCCTTAGCTGTACAGCAGGCTGAAGGACAGGCTGGAATACATAAGACCCTGTTATCATCATCATCATCATCAACAACAAAACTAACTAATGCACTTTAAACATTGAGAACAGGCATTAGTGATAGTGAGACCCTCCACTCAGGTCCCCAGAGACTGCTCTGGGAGAAGCACTCCATGAGCTCTAATTGTTCAGAGTGTGCATATCGACCTCAGTCATTTCCACATAGAGGAACTGTGCAGTCGCTGGGGAAGATCTCTAACCATGTTGCCAACAGGCAAAGACTCATCTCAATTTTTGAACCAGTGACACTCAGAGATCAAGCCAATGCGCCTCTGTAGGGATGAGCTCTAGTCAGCCACAACGTGGGGCACAGGTGGGGTCAGAGCCAGATTGAGGTTTGTTGTTGTTTGTTTTTGGTTTGTTTGTTTTTCCCAGGCTTTCCCAGGCACACTGCTAGCAGGTGTCAGGCTGTGGTCACTTCACATGGAGGCAGCACTCAACAAACGGTGTTAGCTTCTTTTTACCTTTGGTTAGTCCCAGGTTTTAGATTTTCCATCTTTTAAAATGTTTATCTACCTATTTATTATCGTATGTGGATGTGTGCTCCTGTGTGAGTTTATGTGCACCATGTGTGTTTAGGAGCCCGAGGAGGACAGAAGAAGGCAGTGGGTTCCCTGGAACTAGCAGTCCAGAGGCTTGTGAGTCATCAGGTGTGTTCTGCAGTAAGCCCTCAAGTCATGCCTCCAGCCCAGTTCTGCATCTTTGATAGACTAGGATAATGTGTGGGTCTGCCACCTAGTGGTTGGGGTGTGAGGTATCCTGTCAGTGCTTGCCATAGAAGGATATTTCCCAATGACCATGAAGAAGGCCAGCATACAAGAAGGTCACCTATTCCAAATGCATTGTGGCAAAGGAGAGTCAATAGACAATGAACTTCAGGATGTTGTGTCTCAAGGTCAAGTTCAGAGGGCTCTCCCCTCTCCCAAGGCTATCCATCTCTAACCCTTTCTACTGTTCCTTGGCAAAAGTAAGCTTATTCTGTGTATGGATTCATTTATACATCAGAGATATGCATATTAACACATATAAAGATACAGAGAGACAAATATATACATAGACATGTAGATAGATAGATACACCTATATAACACATATATATTCTATTCTCTATAAAACATACAAACACACAAAATGGAAAAGCTCACTCCCATATATGCCAAAAGTACCAACTGCAAACCTTGGATGGCTAAAAATGAAAAAATAGTAGCAAATTATAATCAAAGTGTTTGATAAATGCCTATAAGCCCATACTGATGAAAATAAATAATGAAATAAAATATGGACCTGGATCAGGCAAATCTTTGATAAAAAACTACCCTGAATATATTGACTACACCTTCACAGAGGTGGAGTGTGACTACAACTCTGCTCTTTAACATGACCTGCATACCCTGTCTTTGAAAGATGAGGGTATGGAGAAGAAGTGACAGAGATATTAGCCACAGGGACGTCTGACAACACATCATCTTTGGAGAATCCAGGCGACATCCTATTCTCAGAGAGCAGCTGCTTCCATCCATGTGATTCTGAAGGATCTGGAGGTGATGTGCTCAGCTAGCTGCCACATCTATAACTGTATGCTTGGTGTTTCTATTGGTGATGAATTCTGCCTCCATATCAGGTATCCTATATATCGGATATTTACATTACAATTCCTAACAGTAGCAAAATTTACAGTAATGAAGTAGCAATGGAATGATTTTATGGTTGGGAGGTCACCACAACATGAGAAACTGTATTAAAGGGTCTCATTAGAAAGGTTGAGAGCCACTGTTAAAACATGACCCCTTACATGCTCTGAGGAAAATAGTAGATCCATGACAGTAGATCCATTGAAGGATGTTTTGTGAAGTTCCTGACCAGCTCCCTCTGAAGTATCAGGGTCTTCCAAACCACAGATAGCCTGAGAAAAGCAGACGTGAAAGCCAAAAGTCCACTGGGGCGCTGGAGGAATCCTGCAATAGACAAAGGACATTGGACAGATAGAAAGGAAATGTGAATAAACTGTGCAAAATAAATGATAAAAGAATTCTTCAACACCAGCTCATGAATTATATTCTATGTACTGTACTGTGTCAAAATGGTAGCAGGGAGATTTGTACAGGGGCTGTGGAAACCCTGAGTATTTAAAGCTATGAAAACAATTCTTGTTCATTTGAAGAAAAACAAATGAAATTGTTATTAATTATTATTATTATTATTATTATTATTATTATTATTATTATTTCTAGTCCCTTCAGTTGAGGCTGATTAGGATGCCATTTCTGGTGAAAAATAACCTAACTGTGTAAATGTTCACATGTCACAGTATAATAACTTCTTATAATCTTCAGAATTCAAGTTGATGAGGCTGTACTCTCCTGTGTTGATTTGCCATCCTTTCTATTGGATTTCAGGGATCTGGATGCTAACACCAACACAAATCACACTGGAAAAAATAATTACGGGCAGGTTATTTTTTAACTTAAGACGAACATCTGAGGTTGGAATTTCTAGGTAAAGGATATCACAACTTTGAGGACTTTAGATTATCATAGGATATTGCAGAAGGGCTTGCTCCAGGTATGACATCATCATGCACTTTGGGGAAGTGAATTGTGTTAGCACACCCTAACTGGCATCAGATGGCCACTTTCTTTTTGGTTTATTCAACGAACAGAACTAATTCCACTCTGTTCAGCTTAGTCCAGGCTTCTCCATTGACCACCTTCTAGGTGGACTGTGAGCTTTACCACAAGGTGATGGTTTGGGTCACAGCAATGAGTGTGGACTGAGCAAAGGACAGACACTTTGGTTTCAAGCTGTTTACAACAGACGAAATGGATCCAATATGCAAAACAGAAAACTGGGCCCCTGGAATTCTCCGAGCAAGGTCAGGAGAGCCTGTCGTGCTCCCTGTTGTGTGCACGGTGAGGGCAGGTGCCTCTTAGTCATGTGAGAGAGTCACTCTGATCACGGGGGACAAGACTAAGCATGGCTTGGAGTTGATCTTGGATGGGAGCGATGTCTGAGCCCAGGATTGGCCCCTTGGCTGTTCTGTACCAGCCTTTCTAGCCCCATAAACTGCCTTTGCAGCCAGGTGACCCATCAGAGATGACCAGGTATCAGCAAGGAAGCTTGTGTCACACAGATGGGAGGCTCAGCTCTCCTCAGAGTCCCTGAGTTCCCCCTCCAAAGGACTCTCAGGGATCGGTGGTGAGCCTTGAAATGGCAGGGAGGAACTTAGTTGAGAAGTGGCCAGAAGAGAGGGGCTTTTCTCATTAACTGGCTGGAGTGTTGTTGCCCAGGAGAAGCGGGGATAATTGCTGTTTTTAATGGGGTTGATTTAGCAGCAACAATTTTGCAATTTTCTCTTTTCCCTGGGGCTGTCACCTGGGCCCCTGAACACCTGGGAGAGAGGGAGGGCTAGGGCTGCCTGGGGTCTGCCTAACTGCCCCCTGGGTCTCCAGGCCAGCTCGAGGGCAGGGCTGTACTTCTCAGACCACCTGGGGACCAATTAGCCCCTAGCAGCCTCTGGGCCCTAAGTGCTGTAAGGGGAAACAGAGTTAGCTCCCTCCCCCGGGCTCTTCATCTGGTCACTGAGCAATTCCTCTCTGTCTAGCCTTTCCAGGGGCACCTACAAACTTCCTCTAAGTTCTGAAGGTAAGACTGGGCCAAAAGGCTTGAGAGGCCAGTTCCTAGGAGCTGGAAAGAAGCACATGATGGTCAGCACCCCAGTCCAAGCTGCCTGATCGTCTTACTGGATGGAAGGAAGAGAGTCTGACCCTCTGGGCACCTCACTTAATGAGACAACAGGTCTTTCTTTTGGCGTTAAAGGAAGAATTGGATGGAGAGAATGGGAGATTTGGTCACATGGATCTCTCTCTCTCTCTCTCTCTCTCTCTCTCTCTCTCTCTCTCTCTCTCTGTGTGTGTGTGTGTGTGTGTGTGTGTGTGTGCGCGCACGCGTGCATGCAATGGACTTTTGGTTCTTAAGTTGGATAGCGGGAGGCAACTTTACAGTGGGGAGAGGAGGAACCAGCCATATGACCCTGAGAATAATTGTCCTTCCTAGGCTCCTAGGCTCCTGTGAAACTATTGAAAGACCATCTTGCAGGGCTTGCACACACCTCCCGGGCTTCCTTCCCATAATCCTTGCTCCCAGATCCTATCCTTAATGTTCTTCCAGTCCAAAGCTATGGTAGGAAGCACACCTACACCAGGCGGGCTACAGATGGACCAGATGTGGTCTTCAGAAACTAGGAGCACCTAGGACCTCTGTGGTAGACAGCATCAGGTCTCTTGCTCCTTTATCTAGGGAGTGAGGTCCCTTACCCCCAGGCATTCCTATCCCTCTATGGCCTCTCCACAACCCAGCCAACCTCTGGGGATCCTGGGCGGGCCTGTGAAGGCCTTTATGCTTTAAAGAAGAAGCACTGGTGGGCTCTGCCTTGCTGATCACTGTAGAACAGCTTCTTTGGAACTCCCTTTTGTGAAGGAGCCTTGGACCAGGCACAGCATCTTACTGCCCAAAGGGGAGCATTACATCATCCAAAAGGACAGAGTGGTGATACCAAGACTGACGATATTTGTGATCCTGACCAGAGCCAGTGATGAGCAGGGAGGCAGGACAACTTGCCTGCAAGGGTGCACTGCCTGAGGAAAACCCATTCCCTTCTCTGCACTCTGGCTTGTCTATTCTGGGCATTGCTGTGCAGTCTCTAGTGTGCCCCTTCGACTGGACCATACCCCAGCAGTAATGTGCCCCTTTAGTGGGGCCATGGCCCAGCAGCCTCCGAGGAGCGTATGAGGACAGAGCTTCTCTTTTGTTCTGGCCTGAGAAGCAGCTCCCAGCAGAGAATCCTGTGCTGTTTTATTTCCCTGCCATCCCCATGGATCCCAGCAAGATGAAGCTAGGTTTTCGTATCCATGGAGAGACTGGCTATGATGCTTGTCTTAGCTGCAGCAGACAAGTTATTCCTATGCCCCAGGAGCTTCTTGTTTATGGCACACCATCCCTTCCTGTGTTTCACAGATCCCTGTGTTCTTGTACACAGGCAATCTATGACAGCACATGAGGGGACACAGCAAGAACACTCTTCATTTTGTCTCTGTGGCTCTAAGGTTAAGAACATTTAGCTCAGGCCTGGGGAATCTCCAAACTGTACCATATGGAGTGTTCTGGTTATACTGTGCCTCACAGAGAGGAGCTTCCCTATGCTGTTCAGTCCAGGCCCACCTTCCTCCCAGACAGGTACTTTCCCACAGCTGCTCCTTTCCCTCATCAGTGGTAAGGGTGCATGATGTTTAGACCCAGGGACACAGGTCAGCTCTAGGGAGTATGAGTCTCTCCACTGGTAAATTCTGGAGACTCTATTCATTGCTTTACTCTTGGAGGCCTGGAGGCTGCAGGAGGTTGCTGGGATCTGGGACCACTCCCCAGCTACAGTCAGGGAACACAACTCCTTGTCAAGTAGAAGAATAAACAGGTCACAAAACTTCAGGATGGGCAGTCCCTGTAGATCCTACCTCAGTAGACTCCTCCGCCCAGGGCCATTTGGTATCATAAGCACTTGCATCTTGTGACTACTTTTTCTATAGCATTCAGAAACTGGCTCGTGTGAGCCTTGCTTCTACAGGGCATATTGGGCATCATGGTACTGCCAGGGACAATCAGAAACAAGCCTCAGACAAAGGGGAGTGAGCAGAGGTTCTGTGTACTGTTTGCTTTGGCCAGAAGTTCAAAGCTCTGTAGCTGGTGTTGGGCTTCCATCATGGCTTTTCACCTCCTCTGATTCCAAGTTCTTTCCCCTCTAATACCAGGACATTAGGCTCTGCATTATCACCTGGCTCTAGGTAGAAGGGAGTGCAGTTGGTTAGTGGCACTATGGTACAGAGGAAATGTCAGGTGTCCAGGAACATGAGAAATAAAACAAGAGGACTTATGCCCAGCGTTATGCGGAAGCTAGCACCAGACCTTGGAGACCTGAAAAGGCTTGAGCACCTCTATCATGGCATCCCCAGCTTACAGCCATCCCTTAACCACTGCAGAGACCACCCATTGCCAAAGTCAGCCGGAGGGGCCCATTTAACTTCAAAATGGCGGTCCAGCAGAGCATTCTCTAGTGGGTTCCACATTCCATGCTTTGAAACTTCTGGTGTTGTCAGGCCCAGCCTACACCTAACTCAGAGCCAAATACACTAATCCTGAGTTAGCTTAGAAACACTTGAGACACTGAGGAAAAAAATAAAGGTGCTCTTTAGGACTTTATCATTTCGAGGCCCAGTCCATGATGCAGGAACATAAATTGATGTGCTGTACTAGCATGTGCACAGGCTACTTTTAAAGTTCACAGTTAAGCTATCCCAGGTCATAACTTATGTGATCAACTTCATGATAGCATACCTTTTGTCTTTCCTTCTCTTGAGTTAGAGAGAGAGAGAGAGAGAGAGAGAGAGAGAGAGAGAGAGAGAGAGAGAGAGAGATCAATTATTTTAATAAAATGTTGACAATTCCTTTCTGGACCTGTAAGGCTTTGTGATTTTGTTTTCCCACACATTCCATGTGGGAACATCTTTCTTGCAGTGAAAGCAGAAAGGTGAGAATTTACAGAACCCAAGACAATGACACCACTTGGGCTAAACAAGTACTTTGGAATATGTGTGTGCCGAGGATGGCTCAGGAGACCAGGACCCTAACCAGACTTTCCCTTAGATCAGGCATGGTGTTGTAGGCATGAAGCACATGGGGTCCCTGTGTGAGGTTCTCAGCCCTAGTGAAAAAAAATCTGCATTTTGTTTTTCTGTGTGAAGCAATGTATTTTTCTGTCCTTTCGGATAGCCAATGATTAAACAAATGGTGGTATATCTACACCAGAGAATACGGCCCAGCTATGAGAGAAGAAGCATGCCATTGGTACCCAGAGTGGCTTGGATACATTTCTAGAGCATCAGACTAAGGGAAAAAAAATGTCAGTTTCAGAAGGTGACATGCTGTAGGGTTCTGCTTATTCAAGGACATGATGGAGTCCCCGAACTGAAGGGCAGATGAGTAGCTGGCGTGGGTGGAAGGTGGATAAGGGTCCTCCTCCTGATGTGTAGAGTTGTGCAGCACTGAATACCCAAGCACACCGAAAGACAAGTTTGTTTGTGGAATATGTGCCCACCCCAGAGAGTTAGGTCTGATGTGAACACAGGGGTCCATTCCCAGAGGTTCCAAGGAACCCTGATTGGAACGGGGGAGTTGGAAGGACTCCATCATAGAGTCAATCAGAATGCATTGGATAGGGGACAGAGGATGCTGGAGCCTGGCCTCCACTCTCAGGAAAGGGCAGGGATGCTTTCCATACAGGTATATGTTGTGAAGAAAACGAGCTAGCTCAGGCTTCCCAAGTGCCAGCCTACCCTCACTGCCTGCCCGCCCCCAAATCTGAGCCTCACTCTCCACATCTGAAAGGGAATAAAAAATAAACAGAATTCAAGGGTATTTAATAAGGCTTATAGGAGACTCCGAATGGGAATGCCCTTAAACGTCCCTGTAAACTGGGCTATTTTTATTCCCCTGAGGCCCCAGGGTAAAGCTGCCAAGGTCACAGGCAGAGGGCAAGGCTGAATCTCAAAGCCCAGTTGTATTCCATTTCTTTGCCTGGTGCCAATGTTTAAGGACTGCACTATCTCTTGTAGGTTTCTCCTGGCTGCTACTTGGATTGAGACTCCTTTGTCTGACAGAGGGAATCAGGAGGCATCGTAGAGGTCTGAGGTCTGTGTTCAGGGGTGTGCAGAGGTTCCCTGCTGTGGTTTGGGAGGAGTTGGAACAAGTCCCACATAGATGCTGCTGGTCTCTCTACAGACTTACTTCCTTCTGGTCTTGCGGCTGTGTGTTGTACTGAGGCTCAGGGCTGCAGCAGATGTTCCTATATGGAGCAGATGTATTTGGATGGGCTGCAAGTGCCCTGATAAGAGATGTCCTCTTCCACAGAGGGTGGCTTGGGGCCAGTGCAAGGAAGGAGAAGCACTGTGGCCAGGTGTGAGGCCTGGAGGGCCTGTTCTCTTCAGCTTAGAAGAATCCTAATAACTCTATAGAACCATGTTACTCCTCCCCCCTCCCCGAGTCCTCTCATTTGGTTATAAGCCTTCATTTGGATTCAAAGCAGCCTTGTGGGTCAAGGGTGGGCACCCAGTGAGTGTTCACATAGAGCAATGGTATGCCCAAGTCAAGGGGGTATGGGACATCCTCACTTGGTGATGTAAGAACAATGTGGAAGTGTCAACAGGGCAGTCCTGCTACCTTGAGAGAGAGGGATATTCTCTATTCTACCAATCTCATTGTGCATTGCAATCCCTGCCATTCCTACTAAAAAGCTCATGAATCACTTCACACAAAACTCTGCATGTCTGACCCCAGGGTTGCTGCCACTGGTTTGCAGACAGCAGTGAATTTTGTCTTTTCTTTGAAACTTAACCATACATACATATATTTATTACTGTTAATGTGTGGAGGTGTTTTGCTTACATGTTTATCTGTGTGTGGCATTCGTCCATAGTGCTCATGAAAGCCAGAAGAGGGTGTTGTATCTCCTGGAAGTAGGATTATAGGCTGTTGTAAGCTTCTGTATGGGTCCTGGGAATCAAAACTAGTTCTCTAAAAGAGTAGCCAGCACTCTTAGCTGTCAAGCCATCTCTCCAGATAGCATAATTTTTTTAAATCTTTTGTTTGTTAATTTAGTGAGTGAATGGGTGTGTGTGTGTGTGTGTGTGTGTGTGTGTGTGTGTGTGTATACACGTGTCAAGGTGGAAGCCAAAGGACAAGTTGGGGGAATCACTTCTCTTGGCTCCTGGGTTTCTGGGCACTCCAATCAGCCAACTTGGTAGTAGGCACTATGGCCTGCTGAGCCTGTCGGCTGAACCAGCTCGTGACTCTTGCTTTTAACTGCCTTCCTTGACAGGTCACCTTGCTTCTTTGATGACTATCCTCCCTAGTACTACCCAAGGCCAAGGATTTCTTTTGTTTTGAAAAACCTCTAAGCTGCTTGTATCTGGAAGAGAGTCCCATACAGCCCAGGCGCAGGGATTATCTGGAGGCTTGTGGCATTCAGCTACTACTATCTGTCCTCCGGACTTGATGAGCAGGGAATCCGCTGAGCATTTTGTATTTCTTTGCTGTAAGGCTTTTTGAAGGTAATTCCACCCATCATTAGAAAAGCGAATTTGGCCCTCCACCAGGAACCCCTGCCAAAGCTATCTTTTCCACCAGGACCCAGTGTGAGACTGTACAGTGGCCTCTCAGGGGACAGCCCAAAAATCCCTCTGTGGGTCTCAGCTTAGGGTGAAGACCTGGTAACATTTGTGGGGTGTGTGTGTGTGTGTGTGTGTGTGTGTGTGTGTGTGTGTGGTAAGTAAAGGAGAAAACGAGGGAGGGAGAGAGAGAGTTAGAGACACAGAAAGACAAAGACCCAGAGAAAGAGAAAGACAGGGCGCATATAAAGGAAACTGCTGATCCTTGGGTGCTTGTAATAACCATGGCTATAGCTTTGTCTATAGTTTTGGTCTCCATGTTTGGAGAACTGCTTGACATATTCTGAGGCCTTTTGGAAGACAGGGAAGTGTCCCTGGGGCTAGTGGTTGCATCAGGGACTGCCTGTCTCTGGAACTCAGGCAACTCTTACTGTAATGTGTAGCACACATTCTCCTGATGCCTGGTTCTGTGTCTTTAAGGCAATAATTGTTGAATTGAAATTTGAGACTGTTATCTTAATAACCAATTACTCAAATAACTTTGAAATTGGCTTAAATTGGCTCGTCATGCTACATTTACCTGAATCTTTTTATGGGAAAGTTAGGAACAAGAAAAAAAATTTTTTCTTGGCTCTCTGATTTGTTTGGTATTGCTGAAGGGTCTTGTTTGCAATAGGCAAATTATGCTGGTTCTTGTGAGCTCAGGCCCCTGCCTCCTGTGTGGGGACCTGCCTGGGTCAGTTCTTCTTGAAACTCTGTATGCTCGGAAACCCTGGCCCTTTGGGAGCCTTTACCAAAATAAGGCACAGTGTTAACTGCACCAGACAGCGGCTGTTTACCTGTGTGAGGTTCTTCAAATGGATTCTGTCATCCCTGCAACAGATTTAAACCCCACTAATGTATTTTTTCCCTTTGAAAAACACTAGCTGAGGTGATGTAGTTTTAATTTTCTATCTTTCAACAGTTATGGGAGCTTAAAGGTGAGAGTCGCAATCTTTAAAGTAAAGGAATTCTCCATTTATTAGTGGTTGGAACAGGAGAGGGTGAGGAGCTGAGAGCAGAATACTTGGGTTTTATATACAGCTATAAACCCAGTAATAGAATATTACATCTTTTTTCTCTAATGTGGTCTTATATCCCCTCGTTTTTTCTCATCGTCTAAACTCGGATAATGGGGGCTCTTTCTGCTTTCAGAGTCACAGTGCCTTTTATTTCTGCACTGTTAAAAGTGTGGCTTTTGCAAACAGTCCACAGACTCTCACAGCCCAGATCAGATTCATCTGGTTTTAGAAGCAAGAGTGGCCCGAAGCACATTCTGATTGCATGAAGTTTTCGGAAGAGGATCTGAGAATGTATAGACTTGGATTCTTGGGGACAGTCCCCAGGGCTCACCATCCCACAGTGGTGGACTTCTCTACTCTCTTGAACACCTGGAAACCTATCCTGACGGACTTGCCCTGATTGGACTCCTCTAAGGGGGTTGCTTTTCCTTACAAATTTGTAGCCCCTCCTCAAGGACTTTTAAGTTAGCATCTCCTTCCCATTATAGGAAGAAAAGTTGACCTGACATAGCTATACTTTCATCTAAAGGCACTGGAGGAAAGAAGAAGAAAGGACAAATATGATTGGCAGGCTCAGTATTCCCATCCATAGCTCTTTCTAGATCTGCTGTTGTTTGGGGAGGAGAGACATTTGGCCTCAAGGGGAATTGAAAGAAGCCAGTACAGAGGAGACACCCACCATGGATGTCGTCCAGGGACTCAGTGTCTAAGAAACACTGGATATATGTCTATGTCTGTGACATAGAGGACTTGAGTAACAGAGTTGAGCCAGCATCCCCACTGACTGCTCATGGCAAGAGCCACAGGCCGTTTGTGAGACAGGGAGCATCTTGGCTGGTGGGATCCTTGTAGTCACTTGCCAGCTTGCGTTTCGATTCTTATCTGAAGAGCAAAGAAAGACTGAATTTCCTGACTTGCCTCATGTGTTTAGGAGGGTGAGATGAGAAAAAGTAGAAAATGGACTTTGAGAATATGAAGTGCTGTATATGAATATGAAATACGAGAGCCTGCGTGATGCACCAAGATTTCCAACCTCATAATTTACCCCGAACTCCGGGAGGAAATCACCTTGTCATAAAAACATCTTGGAATGGCAATCCATTACACTTCTACTCTGGGAGAGAACACGGAGAGGCTTCCAAAGCTCGGGATTATAAAACCGTAAAAGAATCCGAGTTCAAAAGCCCTTGGAAACTGCTGGACTGAGCCTTCATAATTCAAGCAATTCAGCCAAAGTTTTTCTTTCTCATGTAATAAAACATGTGTTTTGGACAAACCAGATAATATGTCATAAAAAGAATGGGCTGGATCCAAAAAGCATGGACCTAGCATCTTCTCCCACTTGGGGCATCCTGCTGAGCTTAGATGATGGGGAGGGGTAGACTGCAAGTCCAAGAAACACCCTTGGCTTTTAGTGCTATGTGAACATTTCTTGGGGAGTTGTGTCCAAATGTCTGTTCATCCCAGATCTGTCACAAATGATTGTCCAAAGAAGTGATTCTGTCAAATTCTAAATTGGCAAATCAATGAGTTTTGGAACTTGCTTAGAGAACATAGCTGAAGGGTAACTTAAAGGAACAGAGAGGACTCCCAAAAGAACTCTTTAGAGACCCACCCCAGTATGGCTGTCAACCACACGGGAGCTGCATCACAAAGTCCCCATGTCACTTAGATTTCATGTATATGCTAACATCTCCCATGATGACTTGAAGCTAGAGGAGAACAGGAGGGAGTAATGGCTGCAATCCCAGGTGAGGCTCTTGTGACCCTCCCCTCTCCCCTTCTCCTGAAGGGTGACAGTGACTTATTAACATCACCAATACCAGTGACTATAGCACTCTACTGGATTACCTGCTGTGGTTACTAGGCCAACAGAATCTCTGTTCCAAATAGTGGTGGATGATCCTATTATTCCCAAAGAAAGGAACCACAATACAACACTTCTATCCAATGTCCCTCCTTTCAGCCATTCTGGCTCCCTTCCCCTCACCCTCTGTCCTTTGTCCTCTGACTCTATCTGGCAGTATAATCCCATTGTTCTCTGAAGACAGCTCCTTCCCATCGCCAGGACCTCAATGGATGGTCAGTATCGCATGGGAACGCATCTCTGGGTAGCTGGAAAGTTCAAAGACTGAAGAGAAGGCAGAAGAGGAAGCCTTGGGGAGTCATGTCTGGCCCTGTCTAGCTTAGTCTAATGATTTTGGCGCAGCCACTGTGGCTTAAGCTTTGCGAGTGAACACAGCTTTTTTCCTTCCTGGAAAGATTTTAATATAAGAAACAGGCTTGTGATTGTATCTATAATCCAAAGAGAGAGAGAGAGAGAGAGAGAGAGAGAAACTTAAAATTGAGCCAAGAAGGATACCTCCAAAGGACTTAGACAAATACAGCTTTTATATGACAATGCTGAAATTATTTTTCTATCGTCAAGAAGACAGTGATATTGTATGTATATATGTGTTAAAGTACCAAAACGTTTATATTTTTTGCTCTTGATCCAACCGAGGAAAGTTGAGGACATAGAATTAAAGCCTCGGACATGTTTGTGGGGCTTATGGGTGGTCATTCTGAAGTTTGTCTAAAAGTGTGATTTTTATGTCGGGGGTGGGGGGGTGGGGGGTGTCTCCACAAGAGGTAGCTGACTATGCTGGAGATAACTCTGTAATTGGAAAGATGTGACCGTATTGACTTCAGGATGGGCTCAGCCTCACTGGTCCTCAAATAACAGAGTGGCCTTTGAAATGACATTTGTGGCGTCTTGAGTTCTGTTGTACATCAGGCTAGGGTGCCCAATGCCTGACCTAATGATGGTTCTAAAGGGGCAAGGCCAGATGGGAGCCTTTACTTCACTCCTTGTAGCCCATGGATTCACCTGTAATGGTTCTAGGCAGTTACAAGCTGAGCTCATAAGGGGAAGTGTTACTATTTTTGCAATTTGCACTTCTCACTCATGAACTATTAGAATAGTGAGGATTTTCTGGGAGTCTCCTTGCAACCCTAGAGTTGTCCCAACACACTATCCCTGAGTTTGTCTCCACCTGAATCACTGGGCAAGCTTCATTTTCTCCTTCATGTCACACTGAAAGTCAGTTTTAGTCCGACTGAGGTTGCCTCTTGTTATTGTTGTTACACAAATAAACCTTAGGCTTCATGGTTCCACCTAGGTCTAACCTGGTGACATCACATCAGAGGTAAGACCCAGGGAAATGGCACAGAAAACTTAATGATAAGCAGGAGTACAGGGAGTGGGTTCAAGGGGCACATGGGGAGATCCTGGCTGGAGAGCAAACTTATTCTCAGCAGGTATGTTGAGAAGTTCTCAAAACATGATCTAGGCTCAGCACCTATATGTATGAAAAGGTCACAGTGGAGCTCATTACTTTGCATTAGTAAAAACGATTTTTAAAAATAACCGGACATGCTTGCTCTGGAAAAAGTCCATTTTCCATAGTCCTTACTTTAGAGCCAATTTGGAAACTTTGCACGCTGGACGAGTGGGTGGAGGAGAGAATGGGCAAATAGACTATACAGAATAAATGGTTCCAGCTTGATCTGCTGTCCATAGAGAGAAAAACCACATTGGAAGCCTCATCTCTCAGGCAGAACTCAGAGAAGGGAGCCCCTCTGCAGCAGGAACGTAACAGGTCGAAGCAAAGGCATGACGGGCATCAGACACATGGCCATGCCTTTCAGGGTACTGAGGCTGCCAATGCAGGATATATAGGAGCCTCACAGACATAGACCCATAAGCAAGACTGCTTATGGCTTGGGGATAATTTAAACTATATATCAGGATGGATTTCTGCCATCGGAGGGGAGCTTTATAATTTAGTTAATAGTGATTTGGTAGATGTGATGAGATTGAAAGATATGTTCTGATACTTGAGGCTGTGTTCTCTGCACCCTCAGCTCAGGTGGCTGTGTCTGGTGCCTGTTCTCAATTTGCTTCATTATCAAGGGCTCCTGACCCTGGCTGAGGTCAGTAAAATGGTCAGGGAGATCACTGACTACAGTGTGTGAGCAGCTGGGTGTAGTTTTATCACAGGGACCTGCTGTGGAAGACAATTTCTGTGGTGTGGGATGGGGATAAATATGTCTGCCTGTCCCTTGATGGTCCCTAATGGCTTATTACAGAGGTCTGTCTCCCGAATGGTATAAACAGCATGTGATGGTAGCAATATGAGATACAATGAGAAAGCTAGAAGACAGATTTTCTTTTCTTTTTAAACACCAAACTATGACCTAGACAAATGGATTCCTAGCCTATCTTCTCTGACACCTGTTTTAGTTTGTCTTACCTTGTTTGTGAGACAAGGTCTCACTATATAGCCCTGGCTGACCTCGAACTTGCAGAGGTCTGCTTGCCTCCCAGTCTCAAGTGCTGAGATTAAGGGTGTGCTCCACCGCACCTGGCTCACCTGATGATTTTATTATACATTATCAGAAGAACTTATGACTAAGTACTGGGCTCTTGTGACCCTGTAGAAGAATAGGGAAATAAAGTGAACAGTGGTTCTTTCCAGAGTCAAATGTAATCAAGCAATGGGTTAGTATAATCCCATTATGTCTCAAGTTGGAAGATAACTTACCATCTAGCTATTGCATAGAACAGATATCAAAAGCAATTGGTCAAGGTGTGGTGCTTCTCAAATGAATTTTCTGGGTTCACATTCATAGTAGATGTCTAGGATCTGATAATGCCATCAGAACATGAGGTGTAGTTAGCATTTTTTTCACATGATAACTAAACAAGGTAAACAATAGCAGGACTGAAGGCAGGATCAGACTTGCAGTGTCTTTGAAAGTGATCCTGAGTTGTATCACTGCCCTCAATGATCCAAAACAATTATTTTAAATGTTATGTTCAAGTGTGCAGTGTTCATATGAACAGTCCAGCCCCTCCAGCTAGATAGCAGTATAGAAGAGGTGTTGCCTCGGTGGTACTGTGTAATCTCTGTGAATGATGGTCGGCAGTCTGAAGACACAGGGGCTTTATGAAGCAGAAGTAAGGTCTAATTATAACTTGAAATAATGTAACAAATCACCCCAGCAATACCAGAAGTGAGCGGGAGGCTGTTGGTGGGGGAGTAAGTCATTCATATGCCCTCATCAGACTAGAGAATGGGAAAGGGAATGGAGGCCTCATGGGATGACAGCTTTTTGGAGAGGGGCTCTAGTCACCCTAGGGTGCCCACAGGTAGTGGGAGCCTGCCCTGAGTATACAAGTCTTTGTCCAATTCGCTTGTTGATGTCCCACATTGCCTTAAGCTAATAGGCACTAAAGACAATCTATTCAAAGAAGAGTTAAAGCACTATAAGGAAGACTTTGTTTGGGGTCACCATGATGAATGCTAAGGCCAAGGCCCTGGGACCCTGCGGGGTGGGAGGAGGCAAGGCTCAATGCTGGAAGCAGTGTGAGCCCAGAAGCAGGTGGTTCGGTGGATGGAAAACAACTAAGAGAGTTGGGCACAAGGAGGATTCAGGTGAACCTAACCTTCAGGACTCTTTCTGAAAACAGACCTGGGTAGATCTTCCTGAAGATGGAGGAGGAAGGTGAGTGGAGATGGTAGTGAGCGGCTCTGACCAAACAGGCCTCGGGTTCTCATTAAAGCTGGGTTTTACAAGGATGTTCATTTACCCATGGAGAAGTCTAGAAACCCAAACGAAGCCTGGCCAAGCAAGCAGCTTTTGTCCCCAAACACAGGAAACAAAGCAGCCTGGCTGTACGGGAGCCCACAGAGGAGGCTGAGCAGGTTGAGATGGGTTCCATGGATCAGTGTGAGACACTTAGCATAGCCATGTGCAAATGTGGAGTCCAAATGCATAGTCCCAGCCTAGGGTGCAGCTCAATTGGTTGAACATTTCCCTAGCACGCAGGGAGTCTCAGGTTTCCCCTTAGCAGTGTAAAGATAGCATGGTGGCACATACCTGTTATCCTAGCACTTGGGTGGAAGGAGAATGATCAGATCTCCAAGATCATCCCAAGCTACAAACCAAATTTAAAGTCAGTCTAGGGGTCCATGAAGACCCTGTGACCCTATTTCAAAGGAATAAGTGCAGGGTCCAAGTTAACAGGGAGAAAAGAAAGGACCAAACCAGCAAAGATAAAAGGGGGGTAAAAAGAGAAACAACAATGTACACAATAAAACAAGTGACCCATCTGAGTGAATCAGTTTCTAATACTCCTACAGCATTTGCTCATCTGCTAGAAAGAGTGCCTGTCAGTCGCCTTTCATTGAGGTCTTTCTTGGGCACTAAATGATACCTATTTCTTCCTCTGGTGCCAAGCGGGGTTTCTAGCTAATGGAGGTCTCACTGTAATCTGAACTCAGGTCCTTTCATATCTTCATAGTTTGGGCCGTGCTCTGGAGCCCTAGGAAGGTCTGGAGGTTTTGGCTCTGCTTACAGAACAGCCTTCTCTCCATTTTAATGTTCCAATGAGGTCTGAAAGAACATGTTTGATAGTCCCACAGTTGCCTGGGCCGTGAAAATGCTCCACGATTTGATATAGCACAGTCTTATGAAGAGAAAGGAAACCTTTTATTTTGGGGGAAGGGGTAAACAGCTGGTCTGGTCACAATCTTATTCAGACCCAGTGAGATAAAATTACCTTAAGAACTTACTACACTCCATCCATACACCTGTCCTACCTGATAATCTGTAGAGAGGTGCAGCAGGGGAGACTCTGTGATATTCCTGGGACTCCAACTGCCGGTGTGTTTTCTGGGACACCCATTTCCAGTTACTGTGATTGGATGCTTTCTGGTTCCTGAGGGTTAGAGAAACCAGGAGACACTCTGGGCAGTCACTACTGTCGACTTCTAGGGTCTGAAACAGAGCAAGAAGCTCTGAGGGCCTATAACTTCTCTCTGTGTGAGGACAATGCTTGCCTGTGGGCTTTCCTACCTCATCTCCACGTGCAGTCACAATGCGGTCAGTTCCCAATGCGGAGATGGGCTGACTCTGTCGTGAGCAGGCCCATGCATCTTGCCAGCTCAACTCGCCTTTCTTGCCCCCATACCTGTTGCTGCCTTGTCTTTTTCCATGTGTGTACACCCAGAGCTGGCAGGACTTTGACTGACAAGCCTCACAGTCTGATTGGGTAGTTGGGAACATGAGGTAATGATGAAAACTGAATAAAGAGATATCAAGACACATTCAGGACACTGCATCACTCCTGCTGAGTTTGGGAAGGGCACAGCCTCCTTGCTCACGGTTTCTACCCTGATTTGCTGAACTGCCATTGGGGGGTTAGTCATTACATTTGCTCCTGAAGATCTGGTTTCCAGCACAGGTCTAGGAGGAATCAGGAGTCGTGTGCAGACCAAGCAGGTTAATTTGTGACCCCAATTCTATTCTAATTTCCCAGCCCTGAGTTCCTTGAAGTATATTCTTCAAGGTTAAAAACTTGGATGCTGCCATGTTCGTTGTGGGATTGTGCACAACAGCAGAGTCACGGAAATAACCTCTGTGAGTGCCTATGGTAACGTTCTTGGTGGACTAGTCTTTAGCCTTAAAGGGAAGGAAATCCTGCAGTTTAGGATGTAAGAAAGCCTAGATGACACTAAAGCAGACCAGGCTGAGGGGATGGAGAAATGGCTCTGTGACTAGGATACTTTGTTACTCTTGCAGGGGACCCAGTTTGGTTCCTAGATAGACCAGGCAGAGAAAGATGCATACTGTATATTACGTACTGCATGGGAAATCTAAAATGTCACTCATGGAATCGGACTGCAGAATCGCAGTTAGCAGAAGCTGAGGAGGTTGAGGAGAAAGAGATGAGTTA
Source organism: Tokudaia tokunoshimensis (assembly GCA_036184795.1). NCBI lineage: Eukaryota > Metazoa > Chordata > Mammalia > Rodentia > Muridae > Tokudaia > Tokudaia tokunoshimensis. The sequence goes on along the minus strand of BTHU01000001.1, from coordinate 112,304,022 downwards.
TATAAGACAATCCTAGAATCCCAGGCAGGCAGAATGGCCTACTTACAACACCAGAGCTTAAGCATTTGCCACAGGGCAGGTCTAACATGGTACACTCTTCGCACCAAAGCAGAAAAGACAGAGGGAGCTGAAAATAAAAGCGCTGAGGCCAGAGTGCCACCAGAATGTTTATAGTTCAGACTGGGGTGGTGCCCCAGTGGGGTGCGCTTCTCTTCAGTCTCACGGGGTTCAGTGTGTCACAGGGAAGCGGTTTATAAGGCGAATATCCTGGTTTGAATGTGAAGTGGTCTCCTAAAAAGGCTCCATGTCAGGAAACTCGGCATCCAGAGAATGGCGCTGTTTTGGAGATTCTGAGAACTTTTGAAGGTAGCACTGAACTGAGGGACGTTCACTGGATCCTCAGGAGGACTGGCCCCTTCCGGTCTCTCCTGCTCTCTACTTCCTGTCTGCTGTGAGGTGAGGAAGCTCCTATGCTACAGACTTCTGCTACCACCAAGTATAAGAAGTCAAGCAACCGTGCGTGGAACCCTGTAAAACTGTGAGCCAATATAGATCATTGCTCACCGTTGTTCCTGACAGGCATGGCAGTGACGGCGGCACAAAGGTAACTGAGCTATGTAATAAAGTAAAGGGAAGTTACTAAAATACAACCCCAGGGAGCTTAGCCTTGTCTGCCCACAGAATGAGGCTGCCCGCAAGCTCAGGCCAAGTACTCAAAATCCTCATGAAAGGATCAAGGGTCAAGAAATTCAAATGCAAACTGTCTTGAAAAAACAAAAACAAAAACAAAAAAAACAAAAAAAAAACCCAAACAAACAAACAAAAAATAAATTCATATGCATGATACTCTATGGGAAACAAAATAAAACAAAAAGAGAGACAAAATTACTGTACTAGTTCACAAGAAACTAACAAAGGCTTATTATTGGTTAAAGACAAGAGACTAGAAACTAAGGCGAAAGGTGGCCCTGGAAGAGAGGAAGCTTTGGTTCGCTCAGTCCCTAGGAACAGCAAACAGCCCCAGTGTCCCCGCCTCCCTCAGGCTGTGGTGTTCACTTTCACATTCCAGTACACAAACCTGAGCACCTGTATTTAATTTTCACCAGGAGCACTGCCTTCGTTTCCAAGCTGCCAAACTTCTGTGCTCCTGGCCCCTACTATGTCAAAAGCGAACAGTGGCAGATTGGCATATTGAGCTATTAATAATTTGCTGTATGTGTTACAGATGTTGCATAAATGAACAGTATTCTATCACGGTTTCTTGACACTGGGGCCCTTGGGGTGGCAGGCTAAGACCCAGATCTGTCTACAACCTGCCCGTTCTGCAGAGAAAGGGGGGGGGGAGTGGCCCCTTGGAGCAGAATCACATTCCAGCTTGCAGAGCCAATTTTTCAGATGCTCGTTCCTTCCTGTTCCTTGTTCTTCCGCTCAGCCCTCATCTGGCCATGGTGAAAAATGACGTGGTGTAATTTTTTATTCTCCGCCTGACACTCTTATGCAAGGCAATGTGCTTCAGCCATTCCAAACTCCAAAAAGGTCAAGAAATGAGGAATTGGAGTTTTTGGAAACAGCCCAAGAAAAACTTTCAACTAGAACCGTGTATACTCAGGAAAACAAAACTGCTAATTGTTAGCTTTCTGCTACTCTCGGGCTTCTGAAAGAGCATGGAGCATATGTTTCCTGAATATGTGCACTTTTATATTAAAACCTGCTCTGGTCTCCAGGTGAAATGTAGATTAAGTGGGCAGCTGACGATGGACAGTGGACTTAAAATTTGACAGCAAACAGCTGTAGGATTTCTTCAACTTAATTCAAATAATGAAATCAATAGCTTATGCTTCAGTTTCAAGTCCCCCCAAACGAATGTGTATGAAAAATGATATTAATTTATCTGAGATTACTTCAGCCAAGAAATAGATTTTTCTCTGTCATTTCTGAAGGGTAGGGAATAAAAAAATTATCTGAACTATTACAAAAAATGTACAATGGATACTTTAGGGAGCTAATAAACAAAATCTGCTTTTGCTGTTTCGATTAATCACGGGTGCCTTGTTTACCGGCTCCGTGGCCCAGACGAGTTTTGAAATGCTAATAAATGAGGTCTCCTTTTCATCCCCCAAGTTTGGAGGATCTCCTTCCAAGCATAACACATGTGTCGGCAGGCTGCCCAAGTTTTTCCTATTTCATATATACACTTTAAAAAAAAATGCCACACAGCAGTGAGCCCTCTACGGAATATTCCAGCATGAGTAAAACCTGAAGGTTAGCCATCCAAGTTTAAGCCAAATGGTGCCAGATAAAATTCCAGCTTAGACACGGTTCCAATTCATGCCGCTTTCAGTCTGTAACCTTCCCCAAACAGAGCAGCCAAAAGATTTAATAGTGTCACCAGTAGGGCACGCATAAATAGCAACTTTTATTGGTGACTATTTTGGAGATGTCAAGAGAACTGCAGAACGGTGCGGTTTCACATTCAGCGTTCACTTGCCATATGTAGCAGGCTCTCGGAAAAGGTTTTGTCATTACAGCATATTATAATTCCATGCGAAAAAGTAGTTTCACCCCCAGAGACAGCTGAGGTGGTAGTTGGCAATATACATCATGGTAGTGTCAATGAATCCACATCCTCCTTCAGAGACCACCGTGGCCCAATGACTTATCCCCATCACTGGGTGCTGGAGGAGCTTGCTCTCAGAAGCATAAACTGGGTACCTAAAATGGTTAGTGAGATGCCTCTTGTGTGAACCAGGCCCTGAGGACCTTGTAGACCAGACTATCTGGGCCTGAGATGGACTCAGGAGAATTTTGAAAGAATGGGGTCGTCGAGAGCTGGCAGCTGGGTCGGAGTGGGTGTTGGGCTCCACATGTGGGCTTGTTGCTCTAAAGCAGTTTTTCAAAGGTCATTCGAAGTCCCTGTGGTGAGCATGCCATTTGCAGAAAAAAGAACACTGTACTTACACAGGCCTTGGTTCACTAATACCCATCATATTCAACTTTGAGAAGTTTTTCCAGATATGTCATGTGTCTGTCCTACATTCTGTGGTCAAGTGAAATCTAGCCTCTAGAGAAGGCCAGGAGTAGAGGTTTGGACTCTGTGGTATGAGCTGTGGTCTTGCATTTTACAGCAGGGTGCCTTTCAAACATGGAGGCCTCTGAGACCAACCTCTCTGAGAGGCCATGGTGGGTGGGAGGTCAAGGGTATTCTGCCATCTAGACCCTGTCAATCTCCAAAGGACACCAATGCTCTACTCTAAGCTAGTCATCTCAAATGCCTTGAGAGGAATTCTACTTGGATTTCCACTCTTGCTTCTAAGTGGTCCCCTCAATATTTGTTGCAAAATGCTCTTGACCTGGGAGCCCTTGGGCATATTTGAGGAGGCCCTAAGAGATTTTTTACATACCACCCAGATTACTGGGATCTCTGAGCCCTTCTCACATGGGCCAGGCCACTTTCCTTACAGTCTTCTGTTGAATGACCCATGGCGCTCTAATACCAGGACAGCTGAGACACACTTGGGAGGATAGCCATTGGGAAAAAACCCTCCCCTTCATTGTCTGGATTCAAACAATTCCCTCAAGACCTCTTCAAGTATAAACCAATCTAGCAGGAAAAGCCATCTTGTTGAAGGAAATGTGAGAGCCGTTTCCTATCACCAAGTCAGCCGTTTCGCCTCCTTCCCATTTATTGGCGACATTAACAAATGTTTTAAACCAAATTTAGAACAGCTGGTTTTCCAGAAACTGCTGGAACATAAAGAAGATGTTCTGTTCGGTGCCATAACCAAGTAAACAGGCATTTAGAGCCAAAGCTAAGAAGGCCAGTCTCTGGTGGCTAAAGCACTAGCCTGGAATCCAGGTAGATTGCAGGGACCTGGATAGATTGAAATGCTCCTCTGTGTGTGTGTGTGTGTGTGTGTGTGTGTGTGTGTGTGTGAGAGAGAGAGAGAGAGGGGGGGGGGGGTAAGGACATTAGAGAGAGAGAGACAGAGACAGACAGAGACAGAGACAAAGACAGAAAGGGAACTCTAAAATTAATTTATGAACCTGGTCAAGACCTGTATGGTTCCTTGTAGCATGCGAAGGGACTTAAGGCATAAAGATGCCACTGGTAGAAGGAGGGAGAGTGTGTCACATGCCAAGGCCCCCAGACAAGAAAGACTTGTTTTCTGTTTTCTGTTCTAGGGGAAGAGGAAGAAAAAAAATACAAAATTTCTATTTTCTATAGGGTAGGAGGACCCACTCTGCTTCTTTTAAATCTGGACCTGGCATACAAATTCCTTCTCAGACTTTCTCTTGTTTTCATTCTTTCTCTTCCCTGCAACCTTGGTTTGCTTCCAGAACAAAAGCCTCTGGGAGTGCTATGTTGCAGCTCTGCAGGTGAACCCCAAGCTCTGAAACACACCCCCAGGAGTGCCACTGAGGGTGGCTCTGCAGATCACTGCTGCCGCCTTTTATTAGAATAAGAGGCCAGCTTGCAATCATTGGAGGGGAAGGATTTTCCCCAAAATGTGATTTCTTATGGGCCGATTCAGATTTCTATTCCCCCAACAGCACTTACTCGTTAATATGCCAGATATCAGGGATCAGGGAATCATTGAAAACATGTTTATTAAGGTATTAAAGCCAAAGTAAGGAACCAGGGCCAACACTCCCATGGACAGTGGGGCCCAGGCTACCAGATGAAGCCCACAGTCCACATGCTGGACCCACCCCTAAGAATCACAGTGCCAGGGGCAGGCTTACCTCACAGATAGGAACTCAGTGGGGGCATTTAAAATACCCACTTCAAATCCAAGCTGAGTGTGAGAGCCTACCGTCTTGTAAATGTGTGGATTAGGCTGAGTTCAGAGTTCTCGGCTTAGAGAATCCTTACCGTGAGTGGGATACAGCTGTGACAGGAATCTGTGCTGAGTCTGGTTCCACTCATGGGCTCAGATGCTCCCTGTGTGGCTCAGCAGTCTGAGCCCTAGCAAAATCCAGGAATTCTCTCTAGCTTGCTGGCTTTGAGTTGGCAGAATGAGGATCACAGGACTAAAGGTGGATCCCTCTGAGAAGCCCGGTTCTCTCCCTAAAGCGTACAAGACCTGGGCTTTGTGAAGGATGGGCTTTCAGCACTGAACCTGTATTTTTCAAGGAGTGCCAAGTTTGCCTGGCTAGGGGATCTTTTCATCTGCTCACTAAGGGCTATGACTCTGAGCAAAGCCAGCAGCTCTTTGCAAAGAGAATTGCAGGTAAGTGGGGTATGAGTTATTTTCCTTCCTAGGTGAGCAGTTTACCTTGACAGCCTTCATTATGTCTCCGAGGCAGGGACCATGTGGCAAATCTGCCATTTATCTTGTTGGTCTGGATTGAGTAGTTAGTGTCCCCAGTTGCCCCAGTTCAGATGGTGTTAAAGGCTGCCCTAGTCCTGAGGGGGTGTCTGTGTGAGCATCAGCCCACCTGGTAGGCTGGCGCTGTGCTTGGACTATGACATGGACAGGAAGATGAAGATCACAAGAGCAACAGTGGTTTACTGTCACCTGGCCCAAGTGAATTTAAAACACTTATATTGACTTCTGCACTTATAATCCAAGGTAGCCCAAAAGTACCTACTGTTTTCAATTGGAAAGTTCTAGGAGCCACTTTAAAAGAACATTGAAATCAGTATGAAGATGTGCTTTACCTGCCCTCAAGACCCTCATTGGAAGATGGGAAAGTATGAAGTAGAGGGGATGTTATATTAGTAGGGGATGTATTAGCTTGACTTACATAATACTAAGTAGTCCCACAGTGGTTGTCTACATGCTGGAAAAGCTGAGAACCTAATAGCTACTCAGTCCACAATGCTGATCAGGTGCCACTCAGCGACCTCTGCTCTCCAAAGTTGGGAAGGGTACCTACTGAAAGGGGCCCTGATTAGAATGTCAGATCCCGTGGCTGAGGAATGAGGACCACAGATTGGTTCAGCCTTGGGTGTCCCCTGGGCCTGGGATAAGAACATTCAATAGAGAGTAACTAGCGTCTCTCCACATGGGCCAGATCCAGAGCACTCAGGGTGAGGCCTGGAGTCCAAGGAGAGCAGCTTGCCAGCAGTTCTATACTAACAGACAGCAAGAGTCTGCATGGTGAGGTCTCAAAAGCCACAGGTTGAATGGCTATCAGGGATTGGAGTCTCAGGACATTATACCCCTCCTTCCACCCCTCCTTCCCTCAGGATGCTGGCCGGAATGGATGTCGTGGAGGTAGGGGCACTGGGACAAGGGCAATCAGAACACCTTCATCACAATTTCAGAGACCAATCAACTATGGGTAGCATCTGTATTAATGTATGTAAACATGTGTCTTCTGCCTTCATATAGGACAATAAATATCCTTGTGTTCATTGCATTTATGTTTTATAGCTGTGCCAATTTGTGTCCTATCATGGAATATAGTACATGTCATGATATATAGCCATAAAACTGTTTATGCATAGTGTATATAAATGCATATACGCATGTCAGAATGTAGTATCTAAGTATGCGTCACACATGCCAAATCATGAAATATACCTTAGCATGCGATATATAAGTTATGCATGAGTATTAATGCATACATGTCTATAATATGCACCTATGTAGGCTATGTAGCAACTGAAAATATGCCTGTGTTACATCATAGTAGCATATACATATAACATATAGGCTTTATATGTATAAATACATAGGCAATATAGAATGCAAATGTGATTATTTATTTACCCATGTGTGCACATGTTGCATGTACACAGCTTTCAGGTTGCTTAGTACAGATGGGGGTACTCAGGCCTTCCAGCACCCATCTGTCTTCTTGTGATTGAATCTCAGTTACCCATCCATTCCCATAAAAGGTACTGCTCCCCAAGGGATGCCGCAGTTCAGTTACTGTGGGAGGCATACTGCATGACTCATGAATGACACACAACATGTAATATATATGCACATATAGAAACACATAGTCATTGTTAATAATTAACCTAGCAATAGCATGATATATATATATATATTTCTCATTAAAGTGCATATAGCAGAGGAATGAATTTTGAACTGAATTTCTGGGGAGAGAAGTTGACATTGTTCCTGAGAGGAGAAAGTGATATTCTTTAATGAGAATAAAACAGCATACCTAAATCCACAGGGATTAAAGAGAATTGGCAAGGTTTGAGGAATGGTAAATATTTTCAATCTTAAAACAGTCCTTATTAATTTTAGAGTTTGGGCTTGGGAGTAAGCCCAGATATGTCAGGTCAGAGATCTCAGGACTAAACCTAAGAAACCAGTACTTGAAGGTCCAGTCTTGAGTGTCCACAGCCTTGCAGGGACACCCTCTGTGAAGAACTATGTTCACAGGACATTACAAAGGTCTCTCTCCTCTCTCTCAATCTCTCTCTCTCTCTCTCTCTCTCTCTCTCTCTCACACACACACACACACACACACACACTTGTGTGCTTTGCCTTATGTGGTCAATGTTAAGAACTTCTGTAATTCTAGCAGAGTATCAAAACCAGAGACAAAGTGACATGGTTTTGCTGGTGTTGCACACACTCTTAGTGTGTGCATAGATTGGTGGAACCATCCCATGATGCAAAGCCTTCATGCTGCTGCTTTGGCCATTTCCTTTCTTTTCATCAGTCTCTCTCTCTCTCTCTCTCTCTCTCTCTCTCTCTCTCTCTCTCTCTCTCTCTCTCTCTCTCTCCCTCCCTTCCTCCCTCCTTCCCTCCCTCCCTCTCAACTGTGTCTGGTAATGCCACATGTTAAAATTGTTTTTAATAAGACAGAAGCAGTAGCTTACAGCAGTTCTCATTCAGACTTGTCTAACAGAAGATGATGTTACATGGATTTTATTTTATTTGTTAATTTACACATATGAGATTATGGATATGACTAGTGTATTATATGTGTGTGTTGTGAGTGTGAGAGTGTGCATAAGTGTGTCAGTGTGTCCGTGTGTGTGTAAGCGTGTGTGTGTGTGTGTGTGTGTGTGCCAGTGTCAGTGTGTGTGAATATGTGTGTATGGAGTGTGTGTTTGTGTGTGTGTGTGTGTGTATGTGTGTGTGTGTGTGTGTGTGTGTGTGTGTAAGCGTGTGTGTGTGTGTGTGCCAGTGTCAGTGTGTGTGAGTATGTGTGTATGGAGTGTGTGTGTGTGTGTGTGTGTGCCAGTGTCAGTGTGTGTGAGTATGTGTGTATGGAGTGTGTGTGTGTGTGTGTGTGTGTGTGTGTGTGTAAGCCAGGGGTTAGCCCTGGATGTTTTCCTCTCTTTTTCTTCACCTTGTTTGGAAACAGAGTCTCTCTGCAACTCTTGCTCACCAGTAGGCTGCAGTGGTGGCCAATGACTTTCTGGAATCCTCCTGCTCACTCCCACATCCCCCCATCTGTCATGCTAGGGCAACAGACACTGCAGATCTAATGTCATGTGCTCATCCTGGTACAGCAGGCATCTTAATGACAAAACCATCTCCCTAGCACCGTTGCCTGTATTTTAATGTACTTATTTGCTGTCCTCTCTGGTGAACAATCTCTTTTTGGTTCATTTTTAATTGAATTGCTTACATTCCTATTGAGTGTTGAGAACCTGTGCATTTTTTAAGAATATATATGTGGTTTATAAAATTTTCTCTCATGTATTCTTTAAAAATCATCTCAAAAGCACTGGTTTGAAGTAAGATGTAAAATTTTGAGTAATCTCATGTATCCAAATGTTCATTTGTAGATCACGTCTTTAGTGTGTGAAACTGTGGCTTCCATTGGTTTTGGGTCTGTCACTGTTCTGCTGGTTGGTGTCAAAGTTCTCCACTGAGGAGACATGGGAAGACATGGAAAGCACAGGGCCCATTGTTGCTTGAAGTCCATACTCCAGCTTCCATTGTCCCACAGGTGTTCACGACTCACTGTGTACGTAAGAGTACACAGTGACTCAGCCAGACTCAGTGGGGACTGGGTAGAGTGTATATTCTCCACTTTCTCTAGAACTAGAAGTTGCTTTATAACATTTCTATGCTTCTGTTCTTATTTTTATCCTAGAAATATATTTGTAACTGTTTGTGCAAATATGTGAAACCCAGTCACACAGCACTGTACTATCTGTCTGTCTATCATCTATCTATCTATCTATCTATCTATCTATCTATCTATCTATCTATCTATCTATTTTTTGTGATAGCATTTTCTGGGGCTAATTCAGTTAAATAACAATAGAGATGTTTGGCATATTAAGTTACTAGAAAGCTCATTGGGGAATTATTTTTTGAGGCTATTTTGCTTTCTCTCAATCTCTCTCTCTCTTTCTCTCTCTCTCTCTCTCTCTCTCTCTCTCTCTCTCTCTCTCTCTCTTTCTCTCTCTCTCTAACACGTGCCATCAAGCTTGACTTACAGACCAGCATTTTGTCCACATGGCATTTAAAAAAGTTGGCTTCTGACAATTTATTTTTCTATTGTGGTCATACATAATTCAATGCAGTGTCAGTGTCTGTATTTACCTCTTATCTGATTCTCTCTGTTTATATACACATGTATGACATGTAGGTGCATGTTCATGTGTGTGCAATATACATGCTGTATAGACCAGAGATCAGACTTAGGTGTAGTTCCTCAGGTACCATCTATCCTTTAGTGATAGGGTCTCTTACTGGCCTGGAAATGGCTAAGTAGACCAGGCTGGCTGTGCAGTGAACCCCATAGGTCCATATGTTTCTGTCTTCCTGGTGCTTGGACTATAAGCATGTATTACCACATATGGCTTTTTTTTATTTATGTGGATTGTGGGGATCAAATTCAGGTCTCTATGCTTGCAAGGCAAATGCTTCTGAACTGAGCTATCATTTCAGCCCCATGAACCAATTCCTAAGAAAATTTCCCAGCCAAATTTTTAGGATCATTCTAGTGCCCAGGGCCTGTCAAGCTTCCTCAAACCACAGTCCTTCCTCCTCAACATGCTGCCCACCCTAGGGGGCATCCACCCAAATCTGAATATAAGAATCGCAAAGGACTCAGGAAGGAGACACTGTAGGAAGATGTTGTTCCTGTCCCTACTGGTGACAAAGGAGGGAATGCTCTCTCAATTGGTTGGAAGGAGCTGGAAAGGTGGGTAAGGCAGAAGTCATATGGGAAGGTAATGCACATTTCTTCAAGTAACTGAGCTTGGGCTAGCATGGCAGAAAGTGCATTGATAGCATGAACATCTAAGTCTGCCCTTTCACTGTGTTCTCAGTCCCCAGCCTCGTTCCACAGCATCTAGGTGGGGCTCACACTTACTCCACCTTATATCTACCCAGTCATCATTCCTTGCCTGTCAGGGTGCATGCCCTTGATTCTGTCTCATCCCCACAGTGCCTTTAGCCAGCAGCACAATCAAGCCAAGGCATCAGACTCAGAAGGAGTCAGACATGGAGTGGGTGGGCGTTCTCACCTTCTGGTTTCTTTTATTCAGAGGTAGATGCCTTAGTTTTAGCATCCTGTTCCCTGAGCACACCTCAGACAGAGAAGGACTGCAGGATCCAGCCTGAGCAGCAGAGGACTCTTCCTGCATTCCTGCTGGGAGGAGGAACCCTTTCCAGGGTGAATGTGAATGACCAAGGAAGAGGAAAGCATCCCACAGAGTACAGACTCTAACATGTGGGGTTGCTAGGGATACAACTACTGAGCTGTATGCAAATCTCTCTCTGTGGAAGCCCCCTTTATAGTCCTCCCCTGGGCTTTTGAAACCATGTCCAGCCCGAGGCCTCCAGACCAGGTAGAGCTTCCTCCGTCCTCTCCCAGAGTCCCTGTCTGGGTCACCTCCATGCACAATGCTCTCCACATGTGACGTGCTTCCAGGGTTCAGTGGCATCTTGCTTTCTCATTTGGTTTTCTCTTCTACTGTGCCCTGAGACACAATCGAACACATACCTACTATTGCTGAATAGCCCTCAGTGGCTCCCCATTGTTCCTAGAGGGCCCTCCAGAGATAAAGCTCAAACTGTGAAGACCCTCTAGGGTTCCCTGATGTCCAACCATGACTCAGTTTCCATTTGCTGAAAGTAAAACATTACAGACTTGACTGGTACATAACAAGTTTCCCTTCCTGGGTACTTTTGGGGCTCCTTGAAGATGCTGATGGCCTCTGTCCGTGTTCACTCCCCATTGCCCCTGACCTTTCAGTACAATTCTACACATACATGCATACATACACATACATGCATACATAAACATACAAACATACATACACACATGCATGCACACACATACACATACATATACAAACATACATGCATGTGCATACATACACATATACACACATACATACACATATATACACACATGTCAAACACATGCAAATGTATATACCACAGACATGCTCATCCTTAAAGATGCACAGAAGATTACAAACATGTAGATACACAAATACACATTACTCACTCAGACCACATGCACAGAGAAACACGCATGAGCATTAATTAGGAAGTAGCATTCAGCAACACTTACTGAATATAGTGTGAAAATGTGCATGCTGATTCTGGAAGTTGTGAAAGGTCAGAGGTGGCAGGTGGCCTGCTGGAGGAAAGGGAGAGAAGTGGATGACAACATGGCTGCTATCAAAGGTTGGTGGAACCATATAACTACTACTAGGAATGACCTGTTGTGGTGACATAGTGGGTAGGACAAGCTGTGCTGGGGCTAGAGTCTCTCAGTACTAATTCTTACTGATGAATCCCCTCAAGCACGAATCATTTATGTTTCTTTAACCTCTGCTTCCTTATCTGAGAAATGGGGATAGCCTGCCTCACATGCCTCCCAGGCTGTGAGAATCATGTAAGAAAGTGCAGGCAGCTGTCAAAATACAAAGTGCAGTGTTTGCCTTCATCAGTTCCTTGAGGAAACTGGGCTAGAGTTGAGGGGCAGGCCAGACCCCCATCTGTGCAGACTTTACAGCTTGAGCCTAAGATATACTATGTCTAAACCATTATGCATTTGGGAAATGCTTTTTCAATATGGTTAGACTCCAGGGTGGGAAAAGCAGGGCCCAGAGCAGCAGGAGGCCTGCAGCGGCTTCCTAGAGTAATCTCACTAGGAAAGAGCCATGGCAGAATGGATAGACCGTGGGGATGGGCACACACCTCTGTGACACAGCTTGGGGTTATGAAGGATGCATTATAGCCAGCCAGTGAGATCACTGGGTTAGCTATAATGGCCATCTAGAGTGTCATCTGGGAGAAACCCCTTAGACCCCCATTTCCTTCTGAGACTTAGGTGTCCCTGGTGTGAAAAATGCATTGGGAGAGCTTTCCCATGAAGTGCCACCCACCATCAGCAGTAAGTTGCCTGCCCACTAGAGGACTCAGACTCCTATTGGTGGAACTGGAACTGGCTGGCCTCTTTTCCCCAAGGACAAAAACACTGTATCACCCAGCTACTTCTGACCTCAACAGTAGCCAAAGTCTATGTTCCAAAGCATTTCAGACATGTGACATGGCCATTCATTGACCAGGACCCTTGTCACCCTCCTTGCTTGGTAATAATATCCCAACCACTTAGAATGTTTGAGAGATGAACACTACTTGGGAAGAAGAGAGACAAATGAGTTTCTGCTGTCCCTAGCCCCATCCTCGTTTGCTCTTTTATTGAAGGTGATCTCTTACCACCTAGTTTTCCTAATGCAAAATCTCAGTATAAGGGGTTGAGTTGCTGCCAAAATCCACAGAAATATTCTCCACCCAGTTTAATAGCAAGAAGGTCAACTTTCACCCTGATGACTTATTGAGGGCTCCCTATAAAACACTTCTGGCCTCCAGATAAGGTTTTTCATCCTTCTGTTAGCCTGGTGTGGGATTATGTTATCAGGGATTACTTCTAGAGGGAAAGAACTTATAAAATGAATACATGCATGTGTGTGTGTGTGTGTGTGTGTGTGTGTGTGTGTGTGTGTGTGTGTGTGTGTATATACACACATATGTATAAAGGTGGGTTATTAGAATGGCCTTCAGGCTGTGGTCCAGCTAGTCCAACAATGGCTCTCTACCAATGGAAGTTTCAAGAATTCAGTAGATGTTAAGCTCATGTGGCTTGATGGCTCAGCTGGTCTTCAGTATGTGCCTAAATCCCAAAGAAGTAAGCTCTACTGGCAGTGAAGGAATGGGTTTGCTAGTGAGAGCGAGAGCAATCAGGTAAAGGGATCAAGCTTTCTTTTTCCATGTCCTTTATGTAGGCTGCAGCAGAAGGTGTGGCCCAGATTGAAGGTGGTGGATCTTCCCACCTCAAAATGTTCAGATTAAAAGTGGTTCTTCCCACTTTAAATGATTTAATTAAGAACAAAATCCCTCCATATAGCTGCTTAGATTTTAGTTAATTGCAGATAAGCCTGGAAGCGGTTTCTTAGATGACTGCATGGACTGTGTCATTGGATGTCCCCATGACAGCCTGGAAATGCCTGTGGTGGCAGGAAAGAAGCCTCTGTGGGCCCTAAGTGCTGAGGGAGGCCTGCCAGGGCATAGAATCAGACACTGCCTCTGCAGCTACCCTATCAGGGCTTGAAGATGGAGAGGTTATGGCAAGATCCAAACAGCAGGCTTGCACCGGGCTTCAGTGGGCATTCAATGTTTTCACCCCAATTGCTGTGCCTGGGAATTTTGCCTAAGATCAGTTTGCACTGTACTTTGAAACAGAAACAAAAACAAAGTCAAGCCTTAAACCCATCTCAATTGATTGCTCCTGGCAGATGTCTCTATTTTAATCCTGGCTCCGGTGGAGGAGTCGGAATTCTAAACCAGTTTGTAGAAGTCTATATTCGTAAATCAATTTTAAAATGCAAATGTTTTGTTCCTAAATATGAACAAACTACTTAGAAGCTGAAATATCAGAAACAAATTCCAAATAGCCATAGACATTCACTGCATAGTTGGGTATGACCATGGTATAAGTTCACTTTAAATTCAAGGAAAATATGCTGAAATTAGTATGTGGCTGGCCGTGGACTTTTTGCTTTCATTTAAACCTGCCATCCTTCCCCACTTTGTCTTCATCATCCCTCCAACTCTGCACTGAAACTTAAAAAGAAAAAATCTGTTCAAAGAAAAGTATTTCACATACAGAAAGTTGTCCTCTGACATCGGGGTGTACTTTCTGGAAGAGAGGAGACCCAGAGGCCACCCACACTGAACCTAGATAAGTTGTCTCTAGCCTACTTTCTCCTTCTTTCCCTTCTAGAGGCCTGACAGTCACAGCTGCCCATTCTCCCCAGGGAAGGGGTCCACCTACCCTCTGCCTCCTGCTCTGTGCTGCATGCTGCAGACTGTGGGGCAGGTTGAATACTTTCTCTTGATGTTTTGATACGCCTACCTTAAAGTTCTGACATGCATGCTTCCCTCCTCAGAGCCTCAGTCCCTAGTTTGTAAACAGCATGCTGATGCTTCGAGCTCAAGTTTTGCAGTCTTCTCTTAACAATAAAGCGTGGTGCCTATGAGCTGGACTGGTGGTTTTGTTTTTGTTTTTGTTCTCAAATGGAATGAGTATTCATCCAGAAACCAACACTGGGCATCATCAAAGGCTTAGGATGGAGCCTGGAACATATGTACTGTTTCTATGGCTATCATTGGTCTTTGGTGAATTTCTGCCTCCTTATTGATCAGAAGGCAGGAAGATGGGAAGACAGGAAGACAGGCAGGGAGGCAGGAAAGCAGAAGGCAGGAAGACAGGCAGGGAGGAATGCAGGAAGGCAAGACAGATGGACAGATAGAAGGAAGGAAGGAAGGAAGGAAGGAAAGAAGGATGGAAAGAAGGAAGGAAGGAAGGGTGCCAGACTTCTCTCAAGCTTATTACAAAGACTGTAAAGCCCTCTCCTTTGCTCACGTCCATGCTAGTCACAGTACTGTTGGAAATGGGTGGAAGATTCCCAATGCAATGGCTTCCTATGTAACCAGCTAAAGCTAAGGGTTACATGCTCTCCCTCTGACATCTGGTGAATGACCAGAATTATATTATCTCTCCTAAACATTTTTCCCTGTTGGCAGGGTATCCCACACCAGCACCACAGGCCAGTAGAATTTCTTCAACTACAAGAAGACTTTCACCTGACCCAGGATCAGTCGAACTTTGTTCTTCCCTTTATAGAAGAAGCATGGTGCTGTTCTCCAGTAGAAGGGACATCAGGTATGAGCCAATCTAAAGCATCAACCTGTAAAGAGTCACAGAGCTGGGAGCGGTGACAGTGGCTTATCTTGTTGCTGTGACCAAATGCCTGACAGGAATAGACTAAGGAAGAAATTCATTGGCCCAATTTGAGGGTTCAGTCGATCATGGTGGGAGAAGGCAAGGCAAGAAGGGTTGAAGTTTCATCTATACTCAGAAGTCAGGGAGAGGTGAATGTCCGTGCTTAGTTACCTTTTTCCTTTGTATTTAGTCTGGGTATCTAACCCAGAAGAAGGTAACCTTGAGGAGGGAAGATTCCCCTATCCTAAATGTGGTTAGTATCATTTGCTCCTCAGTTAATCCTCTCTGGAAACATCTTCACAGACACACTCAAGAGTTCTATCTCCTAAGCGATTCCAAATCTAGTCAAGTTGACAAGACCAAAAAACCCATAGAAACCCAGCACAACACACCTTGAGCTGGATGGTCGGTGCTACAGACAAAGCCAATAAGAGGTTTGTCTGGTTTGGCCAGTGATTCAGAAATGCAAGCTCACACCTCACCTTCATTTAAAGCTGGCCCTGAGTTTCTTAATTAACATGTGACAAAGTCTGAGTCCTGTCACCTGCTAGAGAGCATGATGCCTAAGTTTTACCTCAACTGTCACTCTCTAGGGATGACCTAACTTCCTGGCAGCCTTAGCCTCTGTTCCCCCTTAAAGAACTCCTTTAATATTTGGTTTGGAGCACGTGCTACTTAGAGACTTGGAGTAAATTTGAAAAATCCTAGGAAAAGGGTTCCCATGGCAATGCCAGCATCATGGAAAGTTTCAGAACTTTTACCTCCTGCTCCTAGTACTGTGGAAATTCAAAAGGCACAAGGCATTCAGACAGATGCTGATTACCTCACCTGAGTTTGCTGTGTTGGGAAGAAGAAAGTGGAACACAGTGCAGGCTGACAGGCACTCCTCCTCCTCAGCAGAGACCCGAGTGACTCCCTGGAAAGGAAGCACTGTCTCATCACACAGCTTTCTGTCAGAGGGGGCACCAGGTATCAAGGGCCATTTGCCTTATACTGTGAACGGCCCACCCAGTGCCTTTGTAGACATGGCATGTTTTTTTCTGGCTCTGTTGTTTTGTTAGCTTGGCAGAAACAATGCCCCTGGGGGATGGAATCTCTACTTCTGAGCTGTCAGTAGAGTAGCAGAATCGTCCAGAGATAAGTATTGGCAATTAGACACAGGTCACTGAGGTCTTCAGCACCCTTTCCTTAAATATCTGAACCTTCAGGTTGAAGAGGCCAATGGATTGAATTTCAGGAGCCTAAGAGCCCATTAGTCCACTTCCAGGTCAATAGAGCACAGTTTGCAGGTTAGTATTCATCCAATGAGTCTCTGGGAATATTCTCAAGATTCTTCTGGGAAATGCTCTGTGAGGGTGTTATGGTAGCCATCACCCTTGCTTGGCACCAAAGTTGCTGGCTCCTATAGCATTGACCAGGGGGTTTGAACCAGAGATGGCAGGCAGAGACTTGAGAGGTTAAGGGCATGGGCACAACAGCCCTGGGTAAATTACTTGACCCCAGTTCCTTACCTGTTTAGTGAAGACAATAATTTGACCATTCTTAGAGCGGTCCAGACTTTTAACACATAATTTTGGAGAGCCAGCCTTTCATGAAAGGTCTCCCTAATCAAAGCTTCTTAATGTGTAAATTGCACATTTGAGCTGTTCGCTCCTGTCATCAAAAGCTGAGGTTCAAATTGTGTGGTGAGACAGCCCATGATTGTGCTTGTGTGTTTAGGCTCCACTCAGAAAATGACCCAGGGTCAGCTTTGTATCAGCATTCATACCAGCAATGTTCCCAGCTATTGACTGTGTCACCAATATGTCATTTAATGTATGGTCAGCTTAATGGGGCACCTATGTAGGTCAGTTTAAGATCAGGTCCATGGTGCATTAGCCCTACTTCTACCCTCTCTGATCCTCCCTCACCAAAGTTTTACTCTTGGTCAAGATGCACTATTCATTTGCTTTGATCCTCAAAGTGTCCCCCATCACCTCATAGTCCCCCTATTCCAAGCAAGATGCTAGAATTATCAGATGCTGAATTATCATTGATACGTCTGCCTCATCCAACAGACCCATCTGGAGACTAAGCAGACTTCTTAGTAAAGTTCTTATATTGCAAGCACAGGGACCTTAGTTGGATCTTTGGAATCTATGTAAAAAAGCTGGATATGCTGGCACATGCTTATTATCTAGCACTGGAGAGGTAGAGACAGGCAGATCTCTAGGACCCACTGATCAGCCAGCCTACCTGTTTGCCAGGTTCAAGGCTAATAAGAGACCCTGTCTCAAAATCAAGATGGCGAGTACCTGAGGGAATGATACTTAAAGTTGTCCTCTGGCTTCTATACACATACCAGTACATACACCTCTACATATGCAGGTGGAATATACAGATATCTACATATGCATGTGTGCATGGATGTGCAGTTCTCCAATTTTACTCTGCCTGTGGTGACATGCTCTTATAGACCCTGTCACCAGCCATAGGGAACAGCTCCATACATTACACGAAGCTTTGAACTTAACTTGAGGTTCTGGCTTTTTCCAGGGTTCCACCTCCATTCTAGCAGCACTTGTACCAGTAGGAGAAGGAGGCAGATCTGAGAGATAGACGAGAGAGAGAGAGAGAGAGAGAGAGAGAGAGAGAGAGAGAGACAGACAGACAGAGACCTTCTCCACCATTCCCTGAAGCACCATACAGCTTGCCTGGTGACATTTACTGACCTGAGAGGGTGTACCTGTGAAGTCATCACACCATAACTAGGCTAAAATGCCTCGCAGGGATAGGGAAGTAGCATATCACCTCCATCCATCTCACTTCCTATCCTGCTATGTTCACTTCTCTCACAGATTCTACTTTTCTGTGAACTTTTGGCACTCAGTATCAGGACTCTAAGCCAAAGCATGGGTCAAGTATACTGAGAGAGGTGAGCATTTGAGCAAATATGTTAACGAGAACTCGAGGTCCATATACCTGGAAGGCCGGTGTTATTGAGGACACATAGCAGATTCTCTTAGGAGAGGTGGGAACACATTTTAATGTGAATGCTGAGGAATGGCTAACTTAAAGTAGCTCAAGGGAGATTCAGTACTCAAAGAGATAGTCGGGTGTTTAGAAGTTTGATAACAGATTTTCAGCATGGAGTCACACAAGGAAATGAAGCAAGGGATGGGATCCAGAAAACCACACTAGGTTCCTAAGTTGTCTCCTACAAATCAGGGGCCTCATGTGAGGATGGGGAAATGGTCTGGAGATACTATTGTCCCAAGTGAGACTCGGATGAAATGTGAGCTAACTCAGAGGTTGTTTGGGAAGGGAAGATAGGGCTGTCTATACCCATTCCTGTAATATATACACATACACACACACACACACACACACACACACACACACACATACACACACACACACCCTTACCACAGCTGGTGAGTGGAATGTATTCATCTAGTTCCATGACGGTTCCATCAGCTACATGCGCCAAGGCTTGTCTTGGTGGACACCATCTGCATACAGGACAGACATAATGATGTGTCTGTCTGCTAGGGGAAGCTTTGGGTCCCTAGGTCACTCCCATCCAACCGTGAGGGGAAAGCTTTAGATCCTAGGCAGTTTCCCTGCAGACCCTGGGAGGATATAAGTTCATTGCATCATCTAGTCCAGCCGCTTTCTCACCCATAAATGACACGCCACAGCCCTGCAGGGCTGTCTCCACCACATATCTCCAGCCTCTCACTCATGTCCATAGGCACTTGCTACTAAGTATGTTGGGGTTGGTGTAAGGAAACAGAAACCTTCAGGAACCAATCCGCCAAATGACAACAACACTCCAGAAACCTAAGAGTAAAACCCGCTTCCTACTCTCTTCAGTAGTACCCTTCCACGAAGTTAACAGATCCTGTGTCTGGCTACCTGTCTGAGCCACTCTGGAGGATGGCCAGTTCCAAGAGGTGCATCCAGTGTCAGAAGTCGTGCAGCATGCAGATGTGACAGCTCATGAGGGAAAGACCACTGGTGCGGTGTCTTCACCTTTCAGGTTACATTAAGTTGTTAGAAATTACTCTCGTTAGCAGCAGTGCCTGCTGATAATGAGTACAATTAGGTATTAAAGAAGCTTTATAACTCTGGTGCCATTTTGTACACTAAGAAACGGGCCTGTATTTTCCCCCTCACAGATGTTACAATAATGGTGTCAACACTTTTATTTCTTTGTCCATAAGCTGAAAATTATGGCTGTTTCACAAATTGCTAACGTGCCCAGAAGATGGAGGCCCAGCTGCAGAACACATGAGTTCAGACTCCTGCCCGAGCCTCGTGTTTCACGATGACCTCAACTTCCTGTGCTGAATGGGAACCCATGCGAGTAAGTACTTGTAAAAGTGTGTTTGAAGAGTGAAGTTATGAAGGGGTGCTGCCGTGTCAAACATCTGCTCCATCCATTACACTCAAGTAGGAGCCGGGAACGTACAGTAGGGGCAAAAACATCAATAAATTAAAACTCTCCTGCCAGCACACTTTCTGAGACCCTGCCAATTGGAACCAGGAGGAGGGGGGAGATATGGAATGAGTAAAGGAGGCAGGCTCATTCTTCTGGAGCTGGTTTGGATAACAGTAGTTTTAGTCTGGTCTTCTTTACGAGGCTGGTACATGTCTTTGTCAGGATATAAACTATTGTTTGATGGCTAATTTGTGGGTGTTAGTGAGTCTGGGAACAATGGGGATCCTGGTCTCTCTGGGAGTCACATTCTTTTTTTTTTTCTAAAACAGTTTGATGACAGATTGTCTATCTGAATCCTGAAGGAAAGAATGAAAGTGATAAACGTGTCATTAGAGCCAGGTGAGGTGATGGTTAGTGGAATTGGGGTGCTGGTCTGTAAATTGTATTGGGAATTTGATGCCCTTAGTCCTGGTAGGTCGTGCCCCCATTCTGGAAACACGGATTCTGTTGGGACTGATGCAATGGATTGATTAGCAACAAGAAGGAATATAGAAACAGAATGGAGCTCAATGTCTTTTAATGCAACATTTCAGGTTAGGAATGTCTAATAAGCAGTTTAGGGAGGAGGTGCCCACCCCTCCTTGTCCACCTGCACACATCTTCAGGGTTTGTCTAAAGTCAGTCACAAACACGTGCCAAGAGCAGGGAGCCAGGAAATTGGAAATGGACTGCTAGGTAATCCTCCCTGCCACCCCCTGTCCAGCCTTCTTCCCCCTCACATCATATATCAGAGGCAGTCCAACTGATCTAAGCCCACATCATTCCTGGTACCCAGAGGCCAAGTATGAGTGCACCAAGCAAGGCTGGTCTCAGCTAAAGAGACCATGTGCAAGGCTGTGTGTGTGGCCAGGAACAGGCCCTGCATCTGGGTTCCATAGTGTCCTCCAGGATTTCCATCAGCATGGCAGTGATGTGACATGTTTGCATGGGTATAGGACACAGCTATGTCTCCTGGTGACACTGAAGGTGGGATTGTTTGCCACCTCCCATTTCTTACAAAATTAACTATAAAAGCCTCTGGAGGTGCAACTTATTGGTGGCGTGTGTGTTTAACATGCATCAGGCCCTTGGTCAGATTCTTAGCATGATCACTTACACTCCTTGCTGGGCATGGTGTTACACACCTATAACCCCACATTGGGAAGGGAGAGACAAGCAGATCTCTGAGTTCAAAGCAGCCTGGTTTACATAGCAGTTTTAGATCATCCAGGGATAGATCATAGCACTTTTAGGCCAGTCAGACAGTGAGACCCTGTCTCAAAAAAGCAAACAAAAAATGAAACAAAATAACAACAACAAAACAAGTACAAACATACACATACACACACACACACACACACACACACACATACACAAAACCAATTCTCAACCTTGAGTTTCACTTCATTCCTCCTCTGAATTAAAGAAAACTTCAGACTCCATATCCCCTGGTGCTAGGACTATTAGCTCGAGTCACCCCATATCCTCCTAGAAGCCTTCCCTGTCCCAGGTCCCTGGCATGTCCCAGAGACACACCCTACTAGCTCCACACCTGTGTCTTTCCTCTCTCTCAGCCCTCTGACCCCCTACCCCTACTCTACCCCATATTTCATCCCCAGCTCAGTTCCCTTTCTCCATCCTCTTCTGATGCCTATTTTATTTGCCCCTCTGAGTGATATTCAAGCATCCTCCCTTGGGCCCTCCTTGTTACCTAGCTTCTTTGGGTCTGTGGATTGTAGTATGTTTATTCTGTACTTTATGTAATATCCACTTACAAGTGAGTACCACGCATGTCTTTCTGGATCTGGGTTACCTCATTCAAGATGTTATTTTTTTTTTAATTCCATCCATTTGCCTGCAAATTTCATGATGTTCTTGTCTTAATAGCTTAACAGTATTCCATTATGTTAATGCAGCATATTTTCTTTATCCATTCTTCTGTTGAAGGACATCTGGGTTGTTTCCAATTTTTGGCTATTGCAAATAAAGCTGCTATGAACATAGTTGAGCAAGTGTCCTTGTGGTATGGTAGAACATCTTTTGACTATATGCCCAGGAGTGGTGTAGTTGAGTCTTAAGGTAGAACTATTCCCAATTTTCTGAGAAACCTTCAGATTGATTTCCAAAGTGGTTATATACATTTGCACTCCCACCAGCAATGGAGGTGTGCTCCCTCTGCTCCGCACCCTTAGCAGCTTGTGCCGTCTTTTGGGACTAAGACTCTGTTGCTCTCCTTTGGACTTCTTCCCCTTATCTGGACTGCCTTGTCTGGCCTCAGTAGGAGGGAATGCCCTTAGTTCTGATGAGACTTGATATGCCAAAATGGTTTGGTACTGGGGGCAAGGGCTCCCCTTCTCTGAGAAGAAGAGGATGGAAGGGTGGGACTAGGAGGAGAGGAGGGAGGGGGGCTATGATTGGGAAGTAAAGTGAATGAATAAATTAAAGAATGAACAAAAAATAAAAAGAACTATTAGGGTGAAAAAAATCAAATACTTCTGTTTCTCTTACATATAAAATGAGTTGTTCCCATAAAGGAAAATATCTTAGAACTGGCTCTGGGTGTAGTAGCTTATACTCAAGAGTCTCAGTAGGACTCAGAGCTGAGGCTAGTGTATTGCCATGAACCAGAAGCAATCCTAGGTTAGATTTAAAAAATGACTGGAAATAATAAAATAAACTAGTTAATGAATAATGTTTTATTCTATTTTTACTATTCTATGCACTAGTTTCTAAAATTAAAAGAAGAAATATATTCTAAAAATAACTGGAAAGTATAAAATGGGTTGTGTAGACTGAGGAAGACTGGATTTTTTTTTTTTTTTTAGCTTTCACTTTATACCTAAGAGAAACTAAAGCAAGAATTTATTTTATTTTATTGAATAAATAAATTTTAATTATTTAGAGGAAAACTTAGGTGAGAACTCATGGTTGTGGCTTAAGAAACTTTTTTTTTTTTTTAGACAGTGTCTCACTGTATAGACCTGGCTGACACATAGACTAGGCCAGCTTCAAACTCACAGAGATCCACTTGCTTCTGCCTCCTAGTGCTGGAATTAAAAGCCTATCACACTATGCCTGACAATAAAGAAAAATGGAGGTGTTGAGAACCAACAACCTCTTTTTATTTATCTATTAGTTTTCAATGTTAAGTTAGAATGTTTCAATTACATAAAATTATTCAAAACATATAATGAAGTCCTTTTAAATGCTACTCTCTTCCTCTCTCCCAAAGAACAAGTACTGTGTCAGAAAGGCCAAAGGAGTAGATCTTCATGTTTGCTCCCAAAATCCTCATCAGCAACCTCCTCCTAACAGTCTGTGCTCTCTGACTGTGGTCTTGGGATAAGGCCTTATGCGGGGAGGCTATTTGTAGTGCCAGTAAACCATCTGAAAAGCTGCTGTGAGCCCAAGTGCCTTTCTCCTTTCTAATAAGCTGGTTAAGCAGAGTGAAGGTTCAGCAAATATTTGGCTTCAGCATCATTGTTCTCATTGGCATCTTTGAGTGAAGTTTATTCTGTCAGGCAAATTGGGGTTTGACTCTCTGCTTTCCCACTCCCTCCCCTACTAAATGAGCCCATGCATAGTCCCCAGAACACAGAAGGTGTATTCTGACAATGCCTATTATTATCATTATTCCCATTACTGTTATTTTAATGATGAGATGATAGCATATTTCTTGACAGTTTCCCATTCTCCCTTTCATCCACATCATGGTTAAACCAATTTATCTCAGATAAAGAGAAATGTGAAGCTTAGCCTATGGGGAGGTATGTTGAACAATTTTGTCTGAGTCACTGCCTTGTGGTGTTTGTGTGTTTCAATGCAATTAATACTTGGCTGATTGGTAGCTTGCTGACCACCTGCACCTTCTGACATATGAAGGGCACAGAAAATCTACAAAGGTGGTATTTCATGATTAAACTGAATGGATGTATAGATCAATAAACAAAGAAGTAAGAAATCTGAAGAAGAGCCAAAGTTCTTCAATGTCTTGAGGCTAAGAAAAGGATAATAGCCTATATGGTCAGAATGTCTGGATGATTCCTGTGCCACTTTGCTGTGGTATGCATTAGAGTTCTACATATATGCATATATGTCCCTGTAAGAATGAGAGTTTTTGGATGATAAACACATGCTTCAGTAACATTGTGTATCAGAAACTTCTAACTGTAACTTTGAATTTAGACATTTATCCTTGTAGTTTTGCAGGTTTTTATTTATGTATTTGAAACTGTTTTAAGTACTTTCATATTTAGTTACTAAAGACTTTGTTTTAAAGTTGCCTCTTTATTATAATATTCTTAATATTTCTCAATGATAACTCTGATAATATTCTTAACCAAAATCTCTCTTGATACCAACATAGCCAGATATTTTAATGACTGTTGTAAATATAATATTGCTAGGTTTAGCTATTTAGGCCACCATGAATGTCTCTGCCTTTTAATGGCTGTGTATAAACCATTTATATTTAATGCAATTCCTAATATGATTGGGTTTAAGTACATCATGATGGCACTTACTTATTGTTTTCTCTACTTATTTTTTTTCTCTTTTCCTATAGTCATTGGGGTTACTTTTTATGATTCTGTTTTAGCTCCACATTTGTCATATTTTCCTCAGGACTTTTGTACTTTCTACAAAGGATAGTGGAAAGCTATAGAGAATTTGATAGCAAAACAATTCTTTCTCTCTCTCTCTCTCTCTCTCTCTCTCTCTCTCTCTCTCTCTCTCTCTCTCTTTCTCTCTCTCTCTCTCTGTTTTGTATTTGTATATTTGTTTTGGCTGCTCTCTCTATCTATCTATCTATCTATCTATCTATCTATCTATCTATCTATCTATCTATCTATCTATCTATCTATCCATCCATCCATATGGCTTAAAAGTCATCTCTGTGTGCATTTGTGCATGTATACATACATATATGTGTGTGTGTGTATTTGTGTGTGCATAAATGTGTGTATGTATATGCATGTGCATATGTGCATGTGTACACATGTGCATTGTTTATATATGCATGGGGGTGTGTGAGGAGGCCAGAGGTCAACCTTGTGGATCATTCTCAGCTGTGTCTGGGGACAGGGCCTCATAGACATCTAATGCCCACTGATTAGGATAGCCTAGTTGGCCAGTCAGCCTCAGGAATCATATGTCTCTTCCTCCCAACCAGCAAAATTACAAGTGTGCACCACTATGGCTGGTTTTTATGTAGGTTCTGGGAATAGAACTCAAGCCCTCACACTTTCATGGCAGTTATTTTAAAATATCATTTGCCTATTTTGAATATCTGCTTATCAACATTTATCAATTCTAAAGCATCCTTCCATTTCATTTTTCTAATCCCATCTCTGTGCTATTGTTATCACACATTTTCCTACATGTTATAAACGTTCAGTGTATTTTTTAGCATTTTGCTTTACATACCAAACTATCCTTTAAATTACAAAACGTGATGTTTACCTTTGTTTTTATATTCTCTGGAGCTTTGTAACGTTGTAAAGAAGAACTTTCTGTATGATACCATAGCGTTCTTGTCTGAAGAACTTCCTGTAGTATTTTTCATCTTGAAGTGTGATATTTATCAGAGTTTCTGTTTTTATGGAAAGGTTTTTATTTTGCTTCTTCATTTAAAACCAATTTTGCTGCTAAATGCTCAGCAGTCACCCAACCCTCTCCCAGTCCTTAAAGGGCATTCCTCTTATTCTTGCTTTCAAGTTTATCAGGAATTTACTGTGACTGCCAGCTTTGTTTCTGAATTTCTAATATTTGTTTCAGTTGGGTTATTTTTGTTTGTTGTAGTGCTGTGTGTGTGTGTGTGTGTGTGTGTATACTTGTATGTATGTATGTATGTATGTATATATGTATGCATGTATGTGATTTACTCCTCTGAGGGTTCTTTGAGCTTCTTGGTTTTGTGGATTTTATTCTCCATTCATTTTGGAAGATGTCTGCTCACCAGCTTTTGAAGTATTTTCTTTCCCCCCATTCCCATATTTCTTCCTTCTGGAACTATATCTATAAGTGAGTAAGAACACCTGATATCAGATTTCTCTTTGGCATCTATTCTGTTTCCTCAGCTAACATTCTTTTTCTATAGATAATTTCTGTTGATTCAGCTTCAAACACACTATTTGCTTGCCTGGTCTAGACTATGAATGGGCCATGTGAAAGAAATGCTTATTTCTAATGTCATTTTATGATTCTAGCTTTCACTTAACCTTATCATTTAACTGTATTCCCTGCTTCCTTGCACCTACCCCTAAGCTACACTATACTTTTAGATACTTGTTAAAGTTCCTTTAAAGTCACTCAGCTAATCCAATGGCTGTGGGTCTGTTTGTAATGACTGTCTAACTCTTGAGAGCTTTTGTTTTGTCCTGTCTTCTTTGTGTCTAAGACATTCCACTTGACCACTGGATACTAACCTTAGAACAGAGTGTACTGCAGAAGAGCATCATGTTCACAGCCTGCATCTTCCTATGTCAGTTCCTTACTGCAGGATGGTGGCCTAGCCTTGTCACTGGTTGGGTTACATTTAGGTCTCATTGCTGTCTTGTGTTCCATGGGCTTAAACTCCCATTGTTGCTGGACTGGCTGCTACCATCTGACCTGGACTCCTGTGGTTCTAGTGTCCCTGCTCACAGGCACAGTGGCAGTGGATTCCTTGGCCTTTGACCTGTACTTCCCTAAGTGCAGGCTACTGCTTCTGAAACATGCTGCATCAGTTAGGATACAGAAGTGAGTCTCAGGCTGAGTCTAAACTGTGGTCTGTCTGCATCTTAAGACATCCCTTTTTCACTCCATGGACGTAGGGTCCTGGGTAAAAAGATATCTGAAAAGGTGAGCTTTTTCAAGTTTAAATTGCATCCATATTCTGCTATAAAAATTCTCAGTTGATAGTGCTTGCTTTTTGGCTATGTCAATGGAAATGATTATTTGGCTTGACTCACAGGAAGAACAGAGAATTGTCATAAAAACCCATCCTAGCAATATACTAAGAGAGGTTGCATAATTGCTTAGCAAACAGACTTGGTTTTCAATCATAGTATCATCCCCCAGACCAGATGAATGATGGCAATGTGTAATAGCTGTTCAGTGATCTTTTGCAGATAACATCTCTGGAAGACACAGACACCATTAGCTAAAACTCTGATACTATCTGTGTTTAATATCTGTGTAGACTTTGTGCTTCAAGTTTTATGGATTCTTCACATCCAGAACATGTAACAGCACACCGTGATAGAAATTCTAATTAAAATGTCATTGAGACCTTGGTGAGGTGGCACCTGAGTTTATTCTCAACACTCATGAGGCAGAGCAGCCAGGTGGATCTCCATAAGTTTGATACCAGATTAGTCTACATAGTGAGTTCCAGGATATTCAGACTGCACAATGAGACCCTTTCTCCTTACAATAAACAAACAATTAAATACAACGTCAATGAGAAAATAGAGAGCCATTTTAGTTCTCTGACAGATTGGTGAAATCATCTACCAGACACTAAAGAACTATTGCATCATTAGTACATACATGAGGAAATTTAGTTGTGTCTTGCTAACAGATTTTCTTTTCTTAAGTTTATTTTTGTTTTTCTCTTTTTCCTTTCTACTAATTTCGTTGTTGTTAGCATTCACAGTAATGGGTTATAGTGTAGCACTTTCACAAATATATGTCATCATACCTTGGGTTTTCTAGCAGTAAAATGTTTTCTGGAAATTTAAAAACAAACTTGAAATTGAGATGTGTCCATAAATACTTGGTGTCTATGGTATTTCTCTCTCTCTCTCTCTCTCTCTCTCTCTCTCTCTCTCTCTCTCTCTCTCTCTCTCTCTTTCATTCACACACACACACACACACACACGTGTTGCTTTTCTCATGGCTGAAACTAATTACCTGTCAAGAAGCAACCCCAAGGAAGAAGGACTTAGTCTGACTCACAGTTTGAGGGGGAACATACCATTGTGATGAGAAAGTATGGCAGCTCATGAAGGCTCATAGCTACGGAGTGTGAGGCTGTTGCCTAGCTACTCTGGAGGATAAAGAAGCAGAAAGTGAGTAAACAGGTTATAACCTCTAAGAACTCTCCTCACTGTCACACTTCCTTCAGCTACGCTCTACTTTCTAAAGTATCCACAATTTCCCACTCAGCACCACTAGCTGAGGATGAACTGTTCAAACCCATGAGCCCATGGGGGCATTTCACATTCAAACCATAATGTTATTTGATGTAACAATGAAAAGTTTGCTTTATATTGCACTTATTTATTTGTGTGTGGTGTGTGTGCATGCCCATGTGTATATGTATGTGTTCAGGTGTGCCTGTGTGCATGTGTGTGTATGTGTATGTGTGTACAGTTGTGTGTGCCAGTCCAAAGTTCAACATTTCTATGGTGATTCTTGCTGATACCCGTGACAGGGATGATGTGATGATCTGTCACTTGGTCTGAGTAGAGGTGATAGAGTATGTGCAGCCCATGATGGTACTAATAATAGCTTCCCTTGGCTCTCTTCTGTGTCCATTTCCTACCTGGAAGCTGGGAGTCATTGTCTTCTCTAGTTGACTTCCTCTTTCCTCTGCTTTATGGAACCAATTCCCATACCAAAGAGGTCTAACTACAGATGTTCGTCCTCTGCAAGCTAGGAGATTAACCTTGTCTACCTGTCTATCTCATCAGATTCCTTTCTCTCTCCTCTCACTGGCTATCAAATGCCCCGGACATACTCATGCCACCCTCTTGCCTGGTTCTTTGATATTTCCTCTTTGCTTGACTATGGGTTCAGTGTCTTGCTCCTGGCCTATCCCCTTAGCTGACCCTGAATAGGCTTGTCCCCTGTCTGAGCCTGGTCCTGCTGTCTGTCCATCTCTGTTCCCCTTGTGTTACTGTTGAATTCCTGCTGCTCTCAGCAATGGTTTCCAGCTTCACTTTCTCTGAAGCCCCTGCTTTTTGCTTCTTGCTCTCTTGCCCTAACCCTCAAAACTCTCTCCTGTGAGCCACAAACATAATCCAAGAATGCTCACACCCACGATGCTCTTAAGGATTCCTTGCATTGATTGGTTTGAAAGTCATCTAATCTCTTGCTGCTGTGTTGACCTCCTTTGTCCCCTTGTGCAGGGTCAGCAAAGTAGGTTGGGCTCCTGATGTGTATCTCTTTCCACTTCATATGCTCCCCATCACGATCCTTCATGCATGTATAAGGAAAGCATGACCTGCCACGTGAAGGCTCACAGGCTAAAGGAGTGGCTCTTCTGATGTCGCAGAGGCAGCAGGCAGGCAAGCAAGTCTGGAAATTTTTCAATGAGATTAGAAGTGAAAGTGCTGGCAAAGCTCTTGGCAATCTTTCAGTGTCAGGGAGAAGTGGCTAGTCAGTATATGCAGGTGCTTGGACTAGAATGCTCCTCGACTGCTTTTAATTCCCTCTGTGAGCCTGTGCCTTCCTGCTCTTCTTTCATGGACTGTTCCTACATGACTTTCTGCTGACCTCCTTGTGAATGCCATGCATCCCCCATGAACCCTAACCCCTTTTCAGAACCATTCCTACATTGCCATTAGCATCGTAGACAATGCAAGGTTTATGGTCATTACAGACACCTAGACTGAAAGCATGCAAAGCGAACATTTTTTTCTTCTTCGCCCCCACCCATTTCTCCCATGGCTTCTGCCTCTGAGTTGATGCCTTTGCCATTAACTTCCCCAAAGCATCTAGACCTTGTGACCGTTCTCATCTCAGGTGTTCTGGACCCTGGGATCCCCCTTTCAGGACCATCTCTCTCCATCAGCAACATGCAAGATTACTGAAGCTGAGGACCTGTTAAGGAGTTCAAGGCCCTTGCCAGGCAGGGTGGCCATCATGGGTGCCTTCTCTGAGCTTCTGAGAGCAGGCACTAAACAGAGTGGAGCTGCCACCTTCATTTCTCCCGAGCTGAGGCAAGGGCTCTGAACTCACCATACAGTGCACTCCATTTGTAGCACTTTCTTCCTCTCACTTGAAAACCCTGACCCAGCACTTAACATCCTGTAAAGTAGCACCCCTCTTCCCTGACACTATCTGACCTGTTTTTTTTTCTTTTCCGTTTGGCCACAGTTGGAGTCTGTCTTCCCTAAGGTGCCAGGTAACTTGAGCACAGGCCCCCAGCTCAAATTTCTCACACACTATTGCAATTTTCTCTCCCAGCCAGCAGATGCCTAGAGACAGGGGCCCTGTCTTGCTTGCCTACATACTTTCAGCACCTTGCACACAGCCTGGAAGTCACAGGTACTCAGATATCCGACTGTGAATTAGAAAGATCAAAGGCCTGGAACTGGAGGCTGCAGAGAGAAATAAGGGCTACAGGTTAGGAAGAGAAAGTGCAGGCCAGATCATGGGTGTTTGTTTGTTTGTTTTTGTTTCTCTGTCTCTGTCTCTCTGTCTCTCTCTCTCTCTCTCTCTCTCTCTCTCTCTGTGTGTGTGTGTGTGTGTGTGTGTGTGTGTGTCTATAATAAAACACTAGAAGAAAAGGCAACAAAGAAAAACGCAGTTCTAACTCTTCACCCTCTCCTAGTGTTCCTCTTCCTGGGAGCAGAGCCAAGGCACGTTTAGAGGAATCTAAAGTTTCTCAGGAAAGTTGGCTATTGTAAAGCACATCAAGAAGGTTGGTGTATTGCACTTTTTTCCTGGCACATGGTCGAACAATTACACCGTGTGAGTCCTCAAGGACACTTTGGTTCCAAGATTCTGCAGAACAGTCTCGAGTTAAGTCTTTGATATGGAGAAGTCCAAGACAAGATGTCGCTTTGCAGAGTGTAAAAGAATCCACACAAACGCAGTCGGTGTACATTATTACCTGGATGACTCACTACAAGCCCGTTCCTGCCTGATAAACTCTATTCACCGCCCCTGAGACGGTGGAGAAGGAGCCCAGAGCCAAGAAAACAGGGTAGGGAGCCCAGAACCAAAGTCAACAGCAAAAGAAAGATCTGAAAAGAAGGACATTCTAGCTCATCCTTTAGTTTCCTTTCATGCTTTATGGCACCTTGGAAGGAACAAAAGCAGTTACAGAGAAAAGGCTGTCTTGGCAGAGAACTGCTCCCTCCTTGCTGGCTTCCCTGTGTTCTCAGTTTTGCTGTTTCCCCACAGACAAAC
This sequence comes from Tokudaia tokunoshimensis, assembly GCA_036184795.1. Lineage (NCBI taxonomy): Eukaryota > Metazoa > Chordata > Mammalia > Rodentia > Muridae > Tokudaia > Tokudaia tokunoshimensis. The sequence goes on along the minus strand of BTHU01000001.1, from coordinate 112,273,262 downwards.
GCCAAGACGCCAGGTTGAGCATTCATCTTCTCTTCCCTCCCTCCTTTTTCTCTCCTCCATTTCTTTAATAGTTCTGGCAAGAAGAGCAGAAACAAATGTGACTCACTGTGCTAGGGAGGGGCGGTTAGGTATGCATGGACCGGGTTATCTCTGTCTCTCTCTCCCTGCTCCTTTCCCACTTCCCTCCTCAAGCTCTTCTGCATCCTGTCTCCACTCCTGATTCTACCTCCTCCCTTAGTCTCCTCTCCCTTCCTTTCCTTCCTCTTTCTTCCCCGTCCTTCCTAATTTGCCCCTCCCTCCTCCTCATCCCCCTGCCCTCCCGCCTCTGAGTGTGCCTGACTCCTACTTTCCTCCACTTGATGCAGGACAGTCCACAAAGGAAGCATTCTGGAAGACAGTCCCAGTGTGATCTCTGCAGCCGCATGTCGGTTATTCCAGCAGCTCCTCAGATCCATGGTTGTGTCCATCGCCAGTTGCTTCCCTGGCACAAAGGGTCACATTTACAGTTTCTGCCTGGCTGTTCTTTGTTTCATGTCTGAAGTCCACAGGTAAGCATGCCAACTGGGCAGAAGTTAGGATTGCCACACACTGATGAATGAATCAGAAGACCAGCCTATCAAATTGCTGATTTTTCTTAACTCAATCCAAACGAATTTCTGGATAAACAACACTTACGAAGACATCTTTGAATAATTCTATTCCGAGAAACACCAGGTTTTTATTTCCCATTTTATGGTATTTTTCTGAATACGGTATTCTAATCACACAGAAACATTTTGCTTTTAGGGCCCGTGGAAATGCTGATGACTAAGCTGCCAAAGAATGGGAGGGTTCCCCCACAAGCAAACGCAAAGCCAACAGTATTTCTCCAGATTCTGTTGAAGTCTTTTTCCTAATCTTGTGGGCCTGTAAAAATACAGCTGAGAAACATGGAGAAGAAGCTTTCTCCAGGGAACCCTTGGCACTTTCCGCTTCCGCTTGGATCAGAAATACCATGAGAACATCTCTTCCCCCCCTTGTAGCATTTCAACACTCTGGTTTTCACTTGCAGATGCAGAGGGACAGAGGGAGCAGAAGAGGAACAGGAGAAAAACACAGCTGAACTTTTCTTAACCTAGAAGTTATTGCAGCTTTTACACAATGGTGTGGGCCAGGGCCTCCTCAGCTGAAGCCAATTGCCTCGCCCTAGGAAACTGTGCAAGGATATACTGTTCACACAGCATTCCTGTAGAAGGCAGTTATTTCCCGCCACATCCTGGGAGCCTTGAGTTGGGGGCTTCACCTTCTGATCCTGTCACGCCTTCATCAGTCTTGCCTGCTTCACCAGTGTCACAGAAATAAAAATTAAGCCACACACCCAACCAAACACATGCTCCATTGCTCATAGAGTGTGTTTCAGGTCAGCTTGAGGATACGTGAGTGGATGGGTTGCAAACACTAGCTGCAATACTTCCTTCAGCTGCAGATCAGAGATGCAGCTGAGTATTTCCCTTGGCTGGGACAGGAAGATGTGCCTATGTGCATGTATGTATGAGCCCGCGCTGGAGGTAACAACAGGACACGCTTGATAATGGCTATGGAGTTTCATTCTGGGGTTAAGAAAATAAATCCAGCTTGCAATCCCACCAGCAGTGGAGGAGTGTTCCTCTTTCTCCACATTCTCGCCAGCACCTGCTGTCTCCTGAGTTTTTGATCTTAGCCATTCTGACTGGTGTGAGGTGGAATCTCAGGCTTGTTTTGATTTGCATTTCCCTGATGACTAAGGATGTTGAACATTTCTTTAGGCGCTTCTCAGCCATTCGATATTCCTCAGGTGAAAATTCTTTGTTTAGTTATGTACCCTATTTTTTAACTGGGTTATTTGGCTCTCTTGAGTCTAACTTCTTGAGTTCTTTGTATATATTGGATATTAGCCTTCTGTCAGATGTAGGATTGGTAAAAATCTTTTCCTAATTTGTTGGTTGACCCTTTGTCCTATTGACAGTGTCCTTTGCCTTACAGAAACTGTAATTTTATGAGGTCCCATTTGTCAATTCTTGATCTTAGCGCATAAGTAAGCTATTGGTGTTCTGTTCAGGAAATTTTCCCCTGTGCCCATGTGCTCAAGGCTCTTTCCCAGTTTCCTTTCTATTAGTTTCAGTGTATCTGATTTTATGTGAATGTCCTTGATCCACTTGGACTTGAACTTAGTACAAGGAGATAAGAATGGATCGACTTGCATTCTTCTGCATGCTAGCCGCCAGTTGAACTAGCACCATTTGTTAAAAAGGCTATCTTTTTCCACTGGATGGTTTTAGCTCCTTTGTCAAAGACCAAGTGACCATATGTGTGTGGGTTCATTTCTGGGTCTTCAATTCTATTCCATTGATCTACCTGCCTGTCACTGTACCAATACCATGCAGGTTTTAACATTATTGCTCTGTAGTACTGCTTGAGGTCCGGAATACTGATTCCCCCAGAAATTCTTTTACTGTTGAGAATTGTTTTAGCTCTCCTGGGTTTTTGTTATTCCAGATGAATTTGAGAATTGCTCTTTCTAACTCTATGAAGAATTGAGTTGGGATTTTGATGGGGATTGTATTGAATCTGTATATTGCTTTAGGCAAGATGGCCATTTTTACTATATTAATCCTGCCAATCCATGAGCATGGAAGATTTTTCCATCTTCTGAGGTCTTCTTCGATTTCTTTCTTCAGAGACTTAAGTTCTGGAAATCAGTCTGGCAGTTCCTCAGAAAACTGGGCATGATACCCCATTATACCACTCCTGGGCATATACCCAGAGGATTCCCCAGAATGTAATAAAGACACATGCTCCACTATATTCATAGCAGCCCTGTTTATAGTAGCCAGAAGTTGGAAAGAACCCAGATGTCCCTCAATGGAGGAATGGATACAGAAAATGTGATATGTTTACACAATGGAATACTACTCAGCTATTAAAAACAATGAATTCATGAAATTCTTAAGCAAATGGGTAGAACTGGAAAATATCATCCTAAGTCACAATCACAAAAGAACACACATAGTATGCACTCACTGATAAGTGGATATTAGCCCAGAAGCTTGGAATACTCAAGACACAATTCACATATCAAATGATGCCCAAGAAGAAGGAAGGAGAGGCCCCTGGTCCTGGAAAGTCTCAATGCAGCAGTGTAGGGGGATACCAGGACAGGGAAGTGGGAGGGGGTTGATTGGAGAACAGGGGGAGGGGAGAGGGCTTATGGGATTTTCTGGGAGGGGGGAACCAGGAAAGGGGAAATCATTTGAAATATAAATAAAGAATAAATCTAAGAAACAATAAAAAAAAAGAAAAAAAAAGAAAAGAAATCCAGAATATGGAGATGGCCACACCATTCTGAGGATATATGGGAAACCAATTGGGTGGATTGTGTATTGGTGAACTTTATCTCAATTAGGCAGTTATATGAAAAAGACAGAAACAGTCATAATCTTCACAATTCAGGGATCCAGGCCTTTGAACTGGGACCTGGAAGCTCTTCTCTTGATGAGTGGAGACCACCTCCCCATCAGCCTCTTCTGGTTGTGGACCTGTGTTACCCATGGAATATGTAGGAGTGAGGCTGAAGAGACTTTGAAGTCAGTGAGCTCTTAACCTTGCAAACACAGGAACCTGAGTTTAGTCCCCAAAACTCACATTTAAGATACTGGCTATTGTGCCATGTGTGTCCAATCCCATTGTGAATGAGTTGGAAACAGGAAGGATATGGGGCTCATTGGCCGGCCAGCCTAACATGTGTAGTGAGTTCTAGGCCAGTGGGACACTGTTTTCAAAAGTACACACACACACACACACACACACACACACACACACACACAAAACAAAAAAAAAAAACCATAGGTGGTATCTAGTATGATAGCTGAAGCTGTCTTCTAGCCTACACACACACACACACACACACACACACACACACACACACACACACACACACACAGGAAAGGATGGCTTCTAAACAACATTTAGAGTAAAAGTACTTAAATTTGAGAATGCAGAGCAAGACAATCGGCACATTCAGATAAGAGTTGTCTTGATGCTCTGGGCTGGCAAGTTTGACTTCTATTGTTGGTGAAGATGATGTAATTGTGACCTAATAAGAAAAATTATTAAAGGGATTATGAGCTTTCTTGGCAAAACCCAGGGAGAAAAGGTCAACAGGAATACCCACCTACAAACCTCTTTTGTATTTGAATTTAAAATGAACCTCACTCTGCAAGAAAAAAAAAAAGAAAAGAAAAGAAAAGGAAAGGAAAACAAAACCAGAAACAAAAATGATGAAAACAACCTCATTCAAAAACTGAGTTTTAAAAGTCCTGATTTATGTTGACTTTGTATTCTCTAGGTAGAAAGAAACTTCTCTAGGAAACGAAGACTTTGAGTTCAAACTTTTAAGGAATCCACATGTTTGCATCAATTTTTAAAAGGTTTTATGACTAATGAACTTGGATTTCTTTTGGCATGGCATAAAATCCATTTGTACAGCTTTTAATTAAGGATGCAGTCTAGGCAATTAAAAGGAAGGGAAGGGACTACATCCAAAGTCCTATGAGAACTCCAGTCGGAAAAATTATGGTAATGCTGTGTGTCCTGAAGCCGTCTCTGAGTGTCACGGAATGGCGAGGAATCACCCCCACCACAGGAGGACAGTCTGTGTAAGGCTAATAATTAGGAACATTTAATTTTGATGTGTATGGGCCTTGTTTACCTCTAATCTCACTGGCATTTGCTGGGGGACTGGGATCTAACAGAAGGATCATTGAAAATTGAGTTTAGAAAGCAGAGACTGGGTCAAACTCCCAGCCCATAATACAAATACTGCAGTTGCCTCATAGACAGGGGAATTCCTAATGTGGGTTTTAATATTTAAAGTTGTCAGTGCCATTATTGAGAATATTAGGATGCTTTCGTGCTTTACTGATTAAAATTACATTTGGAATAATAAATGACACGTAATGTACAAATAGCTGTCTACTCCCACATTATTTTTTTAAGTCTGAAAATTCTTAACAACTGTGATAGAAAGTGGCCTGAGGTACTTCAGGGACACTTTGGTTGGGGGGGGGATACAAACTTGAGCCAGTTGTTATGTTGTAAAAGAGTTTGACATAAGTCTGGATAGAGCCTCTGCCCTCATTAAGTTGAAGGGAAGTCTCTTCTGCAAATAGAAGCATACTTCCTTCCTGAGCTCTGGATGACTGAAGATTTTTGCTAAAGTAAGTCTTAGTCTGTTTGGGCAACCCAGTCGCCTGGTAGACTGAGTCCAAGATTTAGTGTTTTCTTAAACATACAGGACAAACTTCAAATATGCTGTGTGTGCTTGCTAAAACTGTACTGGTCCTTTTCAAAATTATCTCAGTTCCATTTTCTTTCCAAGAAGTATTTATTTTTACTTTATGTATGTGTGTAGGTATTTTTATTTTTGCATACTGTATATGTATATGTGGATGGGCATATGTATATGTATATGTATATGTATATGTATATGTATATGTATATAACCCTGTACTTTGTGCTTGCAGTGCCCAAGGAAGCCAGAGAGGGTGTCAGATTATCCTAGAATTGGACTTATAGATCTATAATTATGAGCTGCCATGTGGGTGCCGGAAACTGAACTCAGGTCTTCTGTAGGATTAGAGAGTCCTTTTAACCACTGAACCATTTCTCCAGCCCTTCAGTTCAATTTCTTGAGAGACAAAGCCACACATAAAACAGAACCCTTTGCTGTGTTTCTCAGAACACTGGGTCCCATCCTTCCCAGGTAGTCTGCCTGGTGAGGAAGACTAACTCAGACCTATGCTAAGATCCCACATCCCAACTGGAAGTTTGAAAGCTTTCTTGAGGTGTATTTGCATCACTTGGTGATATTTCCAATTTCCCAGGCAAAGCACCAGAAAGAGCATTGAGTTCTTCCCTGTCCTCACTCCAAGTACACCTGGAGACTGAGACAGATGGTCCATGATCTGGAATAAAAGTCTAGATAAGCCTTAAGTGCACACAGGCATGAGAGATGGTAAAGTCACTGCCTCCATGAACACACCAGCTTCTCCTTTATTGTGAACATGACAATTCTAAAAACAAAACAAAAAAAGTTCATGTATTTTCCAAACAAGTTTAGCTTTTGAGAAAAATGATTGGCATGTGCAAAGTACTCCCATACACACCAACAGCCTTCCCCACTCCTGCCTGCTCTTATTAACACTTGAATTAGCAAGGGACCACTGTGACAGTTAGTGGACTGCTAGACGATGATGAGCTAGTCCACAGCTGACATGAGAACTCCCTCTTAGGGGGGACAAATTCCACAAGTCCCAATAAACGAGAAACAATGTGGTCTTCCCCTGGCAGCTCACTCAGAAGAACTCCTTGCCCTAAAACTCCCCTGTGACTCACCTCTTCATCCCTCCTTCCCTTTAAAAATAGGGATGGGATCATTTATTCCCGATTACAATTATGAAATTAAAATGGCTCCCCAGTGCCTCCTGTACTACACACCAACCTATTAATCTGTTGTGCCCTGCTTCACCTGCAGGAGATACTCAAAAAAGCCTAAGGCCTTAGCTAAGGGCCCAGGAAACTGTCATGCTACAGATAGTTTTGACTTGCACAACCCCATCACTCACTCAGTGTTCTGGACCATAGCATTGGCTTCAGGATGGGACCACAGCCCCTCTGATCCCCACCTGCCTGACCTGGGGTTAGTGCCCACCCACTAACCAAGTCTTCCAAGACCCAAGTCTCAGTGGGGTGTTTATGGGAGAAGTTGCCAGATTGGGGAGGGAGTGAATATGATCAAAACACATTGTATGAAATTCTCAAAGAACTAATAAAAATGACATGTAAAAAGGAACACACACACAAACACACACACACACACACACACACACACACACACACACATGCAAACATTATACTGCTTACCAAGGAACTATCACTAGCACACAGACATGGAAATGAACCCGGGTCTATAAGTTGCTAACATTGGCATTTTGTTATTCTTTTCATTTTAAACTCAATTTTTGTCTTGATTTGGTTCCAGCCCCCCAGCAGGTAATGACCATCTGAGCTGACTTCTCTTGCAACTGTGAAGACCACCCCATTGCTTACTTGTCTCTACTGAGGACCACTCTGGCTGTTTGGTCAGGAAAGAGCTGGCTTATGTGAGTCACAGTTACTCTGTCTTTCCAAATCAAGCATGTTCTGCCCCTATACACACACTCCTAAGACAAAATTGGGTTGATGCCTCAACTACTTTGAGTCTTGGGTCTTCATCTGTTATAAATGAGAATTACCTGTTCTTTTTGAATGTTTGAAATATGTCACTCAGTCTTTCAAAAGATAGAAATTTCAACCTTTCCTTGATAAAATTTAAACCTATCATTCACCTCCACAGGTCTCCCTAGTCCCAGCTTATATTTACACGTAGTAAACTCATGGGCGTCCCATTGCCAGTGTTTCACATTTCCATCACTGCTCTCCGGTTTTCTCCCTAAACTGTTGTGGTTTGCTTGGTAATTCTCTTAGCTCTTGAAATGTGTATCATTCTGTTTTTCTAATTAAGACGATTCAAATATCTTCTTGATGAATTGTTCTTGCTGTAATGGAAGGTAATTCTTTTAATTTTAATTATTATTTTCTCTGTATCAGTAGGGTCTCTTTTCTTTCAGTTATATGTTTACATATACTTATTAAGGATGCTTTTGGATCTCTCTGTTTTGGGTGTATTTTTATAAGAAGTATGTGATGTTCAAATGCTACTGATTTTCTGACTTTAATATATCTTTATTACATTCAGTAATGTACAACTTTAGAATAAGGACTACCTAATTTCCTGTATTCCATTTACCAATACCTTCCTTTGTGTGTTTTCTTCTTCCACGTTCTCCAAGAGAACACTTTCTTCCTTTCTTCCTTAGTCCCTTTGTCCCCCCCCCCATTTTCTCCTCCCTCTCCCTTTTCCTTAGTCCCCTACTCCCTCCCTCTCTCATTCTTATTTTTTTCCTACATCCTTCATAACTTTCTCTAAGGATCTGGGGGATTAGATTGTATTCCTTATTCAGTTGGTTAACTGAAATTATTTAACTTTTGTTTCAAAATAAGAAAAGTGAGCCCAAGCCTGGTGTTGTGAGCCTGGAATCATAGGTACTTAAGATTCTCTGCAGAGTAAGTTCAAGGCCATCCAAGAGAACTTAGTGAGACCACACCTCAAAATAAAACAATTAAATGCATTGGAGAGTCAGCTCTGTGGGAGACATATGTCAAGAAAGCAAGAAGCACAAGGTTCAAATCCCAGAACGGCTATAACATCTACGTCTCATTTCTGCACAAAACCAGGGCTCTGGCTAATTTAACCACAAGCAAACTGACTCTCTGCCTCACCCCATCTTCCATGTTACTCTTTTCTTGGGTTGAGTTCATTGTATAAAGCACACAAATTAATTATGAGTGCTTATCGTCAATAATTAATTAAATCTACTGATGTATTTCATCAATATCTGATATTTCCCTCTTTTCCCTCTGAGCTTGATTTCATTCTTGCTGAAGTAAGTCTGTAAGACTTCTTTCAGTGAAGATCTTCAGGCAGCAAATTTTTACTCTTTGTTTATTATCTGAAAGTAATTTCAACTTTCTCCTCCTCCTCCTCCTCCTCCTCCTCCTCCTCCTCTTTCTTCTCTTCTTCTCTTTTCTGAGTCTTGAGTGCCTCAGGCTACCCATGAACTCCTGATCATCCTGCCTCTATCTCCCAAGTATTGTGTATTTCCTTTATTTCTTATTATTTTCGTTTTTTTTCTGCTTCTAAATAATAGTCATCTAAGTACAGAATTCAAAACATGATAATGTTTCCCTCGCATAACTTTGAACTACTCAAGGCTGTTCTCAGTCTCTGGGCTTGTTTTCTGCATCAGAGCCCTCTTCTGTCCCTCAGTCTTTTTCATGCTAAGTAACTTCCCAGAAGGCTGTCTCAAAGCTCTCTGGTCTGTCTGGCTTTGCTGTTGTTCTGTGTTTTTTCCTACAGTGTATTACTAATTTTTGTTCTAGTAAATTCTCAAGCTACCCTTTCAATCAGAGGACTTCTTTTTGCCTTCATTTTGACGTGATTCTTAGATGTTATTATGTTTGCCTACTGTAGCCCTTATCTCTGCTTTTGGAATTTCAAATAATACTGATGTTTAGCAATTCCAGAAGAGTCTGGGAATGTCTTCTTGCCTGTTTTTGTCCCTTGCTGTAACCCATGCTTTCTTAATGCTGTTTGTGGGATGTTCTTGCTCTGTCTTCTGGTCTTAATTCTGTTGGCATGTTCAACAGAGTGTGCATTTAAATGGGCTCATCAACAGCTTCCATTCTGATTTACATCTTTGACAGTCCCTGCTGGTCCTATTTCACCATAGTCACTTTGACCTTATGCTTCTTTGTGTTCCAATTCCTTGTCTTTTAAAAATAGATGTGTCTTTTAAAATAGGTAAATGATTGAGGTATAACTGTGGTCTAGCACTTGCTCTAGAATCCTTTTTTCCTCTGAAGATTTTAGAAATGCTATTTTGACTTCCTTTGGAGCAAGCACCTTTTCTGGTGACTGTGGCATGTTTGCTCAACACCCAGTCACTACTGGCTCCTGGACTTGCTGTTTTTCTAGTCTGTAGAGAGGTGAGTCTTTGAGCCCCTTTCTACTTCCAACCTGACTTAACTGATCTGCTCTCACCATATGGCTCCTCTGTGCTGTGTTAAACTAAAATCCCATCACCAAGAGTTGCTAGGGATACTGTGGATTCTGTGACTGTTGTCACTATGTGTGGGCTTGGGCACGAGGGTGTCTCCATTGTCTCATTCTCTCCAGAAAGGCAGCTTCTAGTGAAGAGCAAACATCCATGGCCTAGGTGTCAACTTTCAGACATGGGAATCTCCAGCAGAGGCTCTACAGGAGGTCCATGTGTCCCCCAGAACACGGGTAGAGTGACCACTGGCTTCTGCAGTAGCTCCTACCAGCCTCACATGGAAACCTCAGGCTGAGCCCTCTTTCTGCCTGTTGTCCTGACTCTGAGAGCCCAGAGGGCTTGGGCCTTGTGATTGTGTTCCTATGCTGCTTGTTGTTATTGCTTCCTCTCTTGATTGATCTGCCACTCTTGTGTGTTTGGGATGAGAGGTGACAGGCTATACCGAAATATCAAAGTTCTCTTTCCCTATCATCATGCCCTCTGTTCCTCTTCCTGTCAGTACTGGGGACTGAACAGAGGGGCTCACATATTCTAGAGCAAGTGCTCTACCATTGAGTTACATCCCCAGCCATTAAAAATATTTCTCTTGATAATTGGTCGCATTGAACTTAAACTTACAATCTTTTTAAAAAATATTTATTTATTTATTTATCAATAGATTGATTGTGTGTTTCTGCATATGCACCCCACATACCTGTAGGTACCCAAGAAGGTAAGATGGTGCCAGATCCCCTGGAACTGGAGTCACATGATTGTAAGCCACCATAAGGGTTCTGGGAACTGACCCTGGGACCTCTGCAAGAGCACTATTATTCTTTACCACTGAGCCATCTTTCCAATCCCCTTAGCTGACAGTTTTAGGCCTCAGCTTCCCAAATACTGAAAGCCTAATTTCTAACACTTACAGACTATTTGGTTATAAAACAACCCTTCCTTATTTGTTATTTTGTTTAGTTATTTATCCCTTCTAATTACAAATAACTGTAAATCCATTAAACAGAATTTACAATCCTATCTGCAGCCTAGGATAGATTCCTGTGATGGTCTGTATATGCTTGGCCCAGGGAGTGGCACTATTAGAAGGTGTGGCCCTGTTGGAGTAGGCGTGTCACTGTGGGTGTGTGCTATAAGACCCTCATCCTAGCTGCCTGGAAGCCAGTCTTCCACTAGCAGCCTTTAGATGAAGAAGTAGAACTCTCAGCTCTACCTGCACCATGCACCTGCCTGGATGCTGCCTTGATCCTCCCTTGATAATAATGGACTAAACCTTTGAACCTGTAAGCCATCCCCAATTAAATGATGTCCTTGTAAGAGTTGCCTTGGTCATGGTGTCTGTTCACATCAGTAAAACCCTAACTAAGACAATTCCCCAGAACAGAGGAATCTAGGTCAAAAGTCTAAGTGAAGCTACTATGATATGTTAATGGTTACTAGTTTTTCCATAATTATTAATTGTTTTCCACCCACTTGTGGATGTGGTGCAGGTGTGGAACTGGTTAGAGGGTTGTGTATGAGTGTGGATATAGGTTTGGAGATATAGATACAAATGTGGAGATGAGTGTGAATATGAATATCAGAAACAGGGGTGTGGGTAGAGCAGGGGTGTTGCTGGAGAGTAGAGCATGTAAAGGTGAGATGACCACCCTCATCACACTGGTGATCAGGAATTAGGAAGGAATGGTGCAAAGCTGCCTCCCCTCCTTCCTCCCTCTCTTCCTCTGGCCCTTCCTCCATTCTCCTCTCCTTTTATCTTTTCCTCATTCCTTCCTCCCTCTACCTACTTCTCTCTTTTTCTCCCCTTTCTTCTTTCAATGCCTTGCTATATAGACTAGGTTGGCCTTGAACTCTCAATTCTCCTGCCTCAGCCTCCTGAGTGCTGGTTAGACATCTAAGTCTAGAACAATCTATGATCATTATAAAGCATTTGAATGATACAGAAAAGAATAAAATATTAAAAACAGTATTCTTAAGTTTCTTTTGATATATATATATATATATATATATATATATATTTCCACTGTCAATGACATGATACATACTTATTTTACATTAATGTGATAAATACAATATTGAATGTAATTTTTTTTTAATTTTATCTTTTCCCTCAACATATGGTTATCTTTCTAGTCACTAAAAATTCTCTGCAAACCAATCTCCTGTGTTTATTATTTGTCCACATTTCAATGGCTGTCTCCTAATTTGCTCAATCTTACCCTTGTGTAAGTCACATCCAGTCTTAAGACTGAAAGCTAGCACCATGATTCTTTGAGGTCCCGTGGTAGTCCTCTGTCACCAGCCCTCACTCCCTGTCCAGATATGTTCCTGTGTCAGACCAAACTAATGTTTGCAGGATTAAGCATGGGAAGGGGCCTGATTGGAGGAGCCTATATCTATTTATTGGCTGACAGGAGACAAGTTGTACACATGGACAGGGTGACCACGTAAACGCCAAAAGCCTCATCTTGGGAATGTTTCTGTCAGAGAAAAGGACACTCATGAAAGGGTTTCCAGAAAATACAGGGTATCTGTGAGTATGGATCTGTAGAAAGGAGACAGGAGAAGGCAGGAAAAACATGGAGACTCAGTAAATCAGCTCCATGAGAGGCAGGGGTGCTCAGCAGGAGGATGGGAATGTGAGTGACCAGAAAGCAGCTGGTCTACAGATGAGTAGTCAATTTCCCAGGGTTCATTTGCTGATTACACGCCACAAGAAGGAAGGAAGCATTATGGACTCCGTGGAACCCTGAGGCCAAAACAACCCTTTCTTCCTTGAGTTGCTTTCACAAGAGTTCATATGATATATATTATATATATATATATATATATATCATATAGATGAGAAAGTAACTATGATATGAGTGATGAACAATGTCAAAGAAGCTATGAGAGCCAGGGGTAGGAGGTCACCTATGCCATGAGAGCAAAGGACAGTAGAAAAGAAAGTGATATGGGAAGATTAGAATTCTTCCTAAGACACGTGACATTGGGCCTGGCTAGCCCCAGACATAGGGTCTGGTTAATTCCATAAGTCCAGACTTCATAAGAGCAGCAGTCCAGGCTGCAGACATGTGTCTTTCAAAGCCTTGCATTGCAGTGGCTGAGAGGAAAGAGTGAGGAGGCTGGAGTCCTCAGGGACTCATGGGAATATCAGGATGAGATCTGAGGCACTGGACTGAAGAACACACATAGGGTACAGAGTGGATCCCAAAGCTGATAGAGATCTCAACAAATCAGAGAACACAATCCAGACAGCTGTGGGCTGAAAAGAGGATAGAGAGGGAGATGGAGATGTGAAGGTACAAAGCCCCAGAGTGGGACCGCACACCCCAGCCAGAGCCCTCCATGTCTCAGTACTGCAGCAGGAGATCAGCTTGCATGGGTCGAGGTAGGGTCTGGGAACACCTGTGCTGCTCAGGCCCAGGGACTCCAGGCAGCTGGTTCAATGACATCATCTAAGCCCTTTAAGCCTTGACAGGAACCCACACAGATTGCAGCAATGTTGACACCATTGTGTGGGTCCCTCATCAGTCTCGGGGTTAGAGTAGCTCTCCTCCTTTGAGAGCATGCATGCCTATCGGAGCAAAGTCTGGAACCGGAAGGAATTGCACTCAGTGCAGTAAAGCCAGCTGGCATCTGACAGCAGGTGCCACCCTGGGGTGGGTGGCAGATGGAAGGCAGAGCCCAGGTGTCCCATTGTGCCTTCCTGATGGAGGCCTCAGACTTGGATACAAAGGAATTCAAATTAGTAGTAGAGGAAAAATATCACTGGGGACTAGCAGGTGTCCAGTGTTCCAGTGAGCAGCCCAGTGTCACTAGGAGGCTCCTCAGGGCAGAGGAGCCACGCATTTGCTCCTTTTGCATTCCAGTGAATGGTCTCAGTATCACACACCACAGCCAAGCATGGATGCAAGCTGTAAATCAAAAGCATAAAATATATGAATGGAGAGAAAATGCATTCTGGCTGTAAGAAGAGACATCTGTTGGGCTCCATATAATATAATTAACAACTGGAACCAAGTGGAAGCAGAGGATTGCCCTGAGCCCCCTGGGAAGAAGCCTGTTTATTGTGATGACCTCGTGAGGCCCAGGAAGAAATTGACAGGGTCATCTGAGACCACCAAGAAGGAAATGCTTATGTTGGGAGAAGGGATACTCCCTGTTTAAAAATGTGTGTACACCACTCAGAAACAAGGAGGGGCTGGGCCAGCTTGTATAGTGACATCATTCTGCTCCCTGACACTTTTAGTGATGGATCATCAATGTCTCTGTTGCCTCTTCCTTTCCAGGAAAATATGCGTTGGATGTCCATGCTCGCTGGTCCACTCCCCAAAGGCCCTCCAGTCTGTGACAAGTTATCATGAGTTCTCTCCTTCTGTTAAGTCAGACCACATGTGACACTGAGAGACAGGAGCAACTTTCAGCTGCCCTTTCTTTTTGTTGGGATAAAGAAACAGCTTGAGAAGCTGTGACAATGGCAAAGGTCCTCACTGATTATGCAGGTTGCACAAGCTACACCTAGGTCCCAGCCCTGAGTACACCATGGCTCAGTGCAGTAGCCATTGTCCTTGGACTCGACAGACTCAGATGGCTGTCTTAAGGAAGCACATTTATTGTCTCTTTTGCTGAAAAATAACTTAGAATCAAAGGACTGGACTGCACACTTAATGTTAGGAAATTCACGTGGGATTTGAGACAATTTAGAGCAAGAGGCTTTGACCATTGGTTTGAGGCAGTAAGCTCCTGGGAAATGAACCAAACATGCAAACAAGTTTAATTAATATTTTTCTTTCAGTGTGTCTTGGATGAATGTACCTAACTGTAGGAAGGAGGGTTCATTGTGAATTGTCTTCCAATCTCTGACTTCTTCCAACCCGCCACCAAGCATCCAGATGACAAAGCTGGGCAAGTGCTGGGTTTCTGGAGTGTTCCTGACTGCTCATCTTTAGATGGCTTGAGCTTCTTCTGTTGAACTCTAACAGACTTGTAGTCCTTTCTTCTCAGGAGTTTGAGGCAGGGTGTCCTTGAATGCTCACACACACACACACACACACACACACACACACACACACGCACGCATGCACACACACACACACACACGCACACACGCACACTACACTCATATTCAAGTATAGGAAACCTATATAATTCACAGCATTGCTATAACTGTAGGCTGCGGTAACCATAGCACGTTTGTAGTGGTAGATGGTCATTGTGAACTGACCACACTGAATGTCTGGCTGTACCACAGCAGTGGAGTCCTTTAGGGTCTGCAGTGCCTGCATATCCTTTGCAATAACACAATTCTTCCATGTATAACATTTCAAGCAGCTATAATCCATTACATTGGTTAGCTAGCTTGCTCCTTTGACTTCAACGGCCTTTATTTTTTTCCTGCCATCTCAAAGATCTTCCCAAGCTTTGGTCTGTACCTCTTGGTACATCTGAAGGCCCAGATGACTCTCTGCATTCCTATGTGCTACCCTGTGTCTCTTTCTCTGCAAATGTCTTCATTCTTGGTAGTAGTCACCCATGAAGCCCAATCCTCCTACTTCCACCTCTGAGGTATCTATACCCACTTGGAGGTTACTCTCTAGGTATGTGATTCATATCCAGCATGGCATCTTCACCCTCTTTCATACTTAGCTACTTCGAGTGAGTGGGATCACCCACATCTGTCCTCCAATTTAGGAGTCCTAGAGTCATCCTTGGTTTCTTCTCCTCAGTGATTGGACACATCCACCCTTCATTTCCCCACATTCTGTGAAAGCCCCTCCCCAAACTGCAGCTACCAATGGCCCCATGTCTGCCAGGCCACTGCCCCACTTTCTCGTTGTTCCCCTTTCACCCACTTACCTTCTAAAAGTTCAACCTCTCCTTCCTCGCCAGCTGTCCGGGGTCTTAATGGCATGAAGTTCTGACACAAAATATGAATCAGATTTCTGCTGCTATAATAGTATGTCTGGTACTAGGTGCTAAACAGTTCAACAAGAATGGGTGGTTGTTGCTATAACAGAATGCCTGAGGCTAGGTGAGTAAAAGAGAATGGGTAGCTATTTGGTTCATGGTTCTGGAAGCTGATAAACCCAAGAGCATGGCTTTAGCATGTGACGAGCTTCATGAAGATAAGAGCTTCACCTTATTTTCATCCCTTTGGGAGCCAACCTAACTAAGCATCCTTCCTAGTAAGGTCAGTATTCATTCTCAAAGACATAGACCCTGTAGCACACTTGTCTTCAGATCATACCTCCAAACACTGCCCCACTGGACTGGGATTTGAAACATGTAACATATGAACTTTGAGATGCACAGTCAGATAGATGCACACATCATTGCATTTTTTGAAATCCTGTAATGACACCTTACCACAAGCTGGAGCCTGTAATTGGCTCTTCTCCACGTCCCACTGTCCTCCAAGGCACCAGCTCTTGGTCCTTTACTTTAGCCTCCTTTCTTGCCACATGCTGCTTCCATAGAACAGCTTCTATTTTTCCCAAGCTGCACTGCTTTCCACACTATCTCCCAGACTTGTGCTGTCTGGACCACACACCCTACCACCCAACAAACTCCAAGTGCTCATGTCGTATCTTGATGTCACCCCAATGCCACCTCTCTCTCGCCAGAGATATATACTGTTCAGTGCATGTCTCAGGCCTCTATCTCCTGCATTGGATCATACATGTTTCTTTTGTTTCTTGTTTCCTCAGAAATAAATAGTGCTTTATCCATCCAGGACAGCAAGATGCACACCAAGTCTTGCTATGTAGGAAGCATCAATAGATATCCATTGTATGAGCCAGTGAAGACTCTGTGTCTTTCAATATGGACCCTCTAGATACCTCACTTATTCCTGGATGTGTCTCACTCCTATAGTCTTCTCCCCTGAGATCCATATCAGTGCGCCAACTGCTTTCTCTGAATTCTCATTACTAAAATTACACGTGACTGGGTTTCAGCCCTGGAGTGTCCCTTTCATAGACCTGTTTACCCAGGCAATGGCACCACCATCTCTTCCCAGGACAAGTAGCAATCATTCCCAGAGACCTTTCTTCTAGTTTCTCTCTTGACTTTCCAACCCATCACTGGCTCTGAAGGAACTGCTGCTATGAGTCCTCCAGGTACTTGAAAGAAACCAGCTATGTGCTTAGTTTCTCAGCCATCAGTGATGAGCAAAATTCCTTATCAAAAGCAGTTGCTAAGGAGAAAACAGCCTAGAAAGATCTTTATAGTAGATACTCTGACTGCAATAAAGTAAGAATCGAAGAGATGGGGATAACATGGTAAATAATCTTAACAGTCCTGTTAAGATTATACTCTTTCTTTTTTACTGATAAAATAATCTGACTTGGAGGAAATCATGTCCACCAAAATCAAAACAAACCAAGAAATAAGATGAAACCCAGACTTGTCTTCTCTGGCACCTGCCCTGAAGGGTGGTCTTGAGACACAGCTCTGGTGAAGAGATGGAGAGGAGGTTGTCTTAGGGGCACTGACTCTTCAGGTGCCTCCTAGCTCTTCAGTTCTTCCATCTAGCTTTCTGAGATGTGAACAGGAGGCTTAAGTAGTCTGTGATTGCCATAAATATCCAATGGAATGGAAGTTCTAACAAGGGCGATGGAGAAGGGGAGATCTGAATTGCAAGCACTGAGCACCCCCTGAACCCAGGTTCTTTCTTTCCTGCTTTATGAGGAGAACTCGACCAAGTAATCTCATGAAGCTCCTTTCTGCCATAGGCCCTGTCATATCCTTCAGTGCTGGGAATGGTGCTACAGAGCCATCTTTCCAGTATCCCCTTCTCCATGCAGGCAGCACACTACTGTGCAGCACAGCAGTATTGTGAAATCCCTGCCTGGTCTGCTGCTCCACATTAACTACCCATAACAGTCTCTGGCTCATTGCACCAAGTCCTGTGGAGTCTGTTTGCCCTTGTTTGAGTGACATCCTTTGAGTGTGGGATTGGTAGCTCTTTTAGCTCTGATCAGAGCCCAGCAATTGAGCATGCTCTCCAGTAACCTGAATATTTTTACTCCTTTACATAATCTCCCTCTCCCGCCATTTTTTTTTCTTCTGAAGAGCTAAAACTCATACTTACTGTCTCTAAGAAGGAAAACAGACTGTCTCAATAGATGGAGTGTGCTGATGTTTATTGATACTCTCTGGTTCAGGGCATGACATGAACACTTCATAAATGCTGGCCACCATCAGCAGTTGCTATCTTCCCTTTGGGTCCATTCACTGGAAAGTATTTAGGTCTTTCTGAGTTTGTATTTCTAAAACTCCTGGTTTATAGACATGCATCTTCATACATTTTAAGGAATGTTGATAGAGTCACATTGCCCACCCATTGAATGGTAAACCCCACATCAAGAATGTTCTAAAACACCACGGGACTCAATGAGTTTGGCTAAGAAGAAACCTACATTTGAAAATACTGAGTACCAGTAAATGAGAAATGTTGGGATTAGAGATAGACTCAACTCATGCTCTGGTCTTTGTCCAATCTCCAGGATTTACAACTTGTTAAGGAATGACAATGACCAAGGTCTTTCAATTGAAGAAGTTGACATGAAAATCTCCATCTTTGTTTTATCTGCCAGAAAGATCATGATGGGGGTGGTTTCCCTCTTGGTGACCTCAATAATTTTTAATATTACAGAGAATCAAATTTTGTTTTCCCAATGGTATCATTTCTTTATTTAGTTAGAATCCTTTTAGAGTAGCCTCAGTGCATATGATACAAAAGAAGGCACAGAATCCACACACCATTGTTCCTCTCATTTCTATCAACTGATATGAGTACCTCTCAGCCAACAGAAATGCAGCTATTGGAATTCGGGATGGGGGTGGGTTGAGGAATGAGGCCACCTGACAGAGCAGCCTTCCCTGGCCTGTGGGCACCATGGAGACTCACACGGCCATGTTGAGCCAACATTGCATCCCTGCTGCCGGCACCAGTTAGAACAGCTTATTCCTGTTTCTCAATGAGTTCTGACTGAACGCCATCAACCATATGACAGGGTCTAACAAATATCAGCACTCTGCCAGGTTCAATAAACACCCTTTTCAGGGTAATGGTCTTTAATGAGGACACCAGCCATCAGCTAGGTTGGGAACACACTGTAATTATTACTGGGCAAAGATGTCTGGAAGGAGACCTGTAAGAATAAGGATCAGGACAATGCGGGGGGAGGGAAGCTCATAAAGAAAAACCACCCAAGCTCTAAACTTTGTGCTGGCAGTAGGAAAAAAAAATAATAACTCAAGTTTTAGGGATCATTTCCAAAACAATGTCAACAATTTATCTAGGGAAGTAGGGGTTAAATAGTCACTCATGTAATCCGTGCCAAATTTTATACATCTATAATTAAGTCAATGAGAGAATTGGTAACTTGCTTGATGGAGCACTTGGCTAAATTGGATCTATTACATGGAGCGAGGAGCACCTTCCATCAAAATAATCCTTTAGGGTCTGCCGGGAATGTCATGGATGTTTCCATCATAGCAGCTGAGACAGCCTTTGCCCCCAAGGAGCTCAATATATTATGGCTGTGTTTGTGTATGGCTCATCTTCCCAATTAAAAGACTGAAAGGTTAGACATCACCTTAGACACAGCCCATGAGCATAGAGGAAGGGGGGCTGCTTCATGATGGGATGGGGAGGTAGACTTGGCTCATTGAAGGAGATGTATTGTATTGCATTTATTCGTGGAAGACTAATTTGTTGATTGCATGCACTGTTCAGGTGCTGAAGTGGCCCCGGGGAGGCAGGAGTGACTGAGACCCAACCCTGTCCACTTGATGACAAAGTCAAGTGCGGGAGACTTAATAGGTCTAGAGGACAGGGAATATTTTGACAGGTAAGAGAAGGCAAGGGAAGGGTGCTTTATAAATTGACACAGTACAAGTGACTGAGATGGTGATTTGCCCAGAGGAAACAGTCAATATGGAGAAAGGGCTCAATTGTCACTGAGTACCTAGTGTGTATCCCAAACAAAGTGACCAGGGCTTTGCAAATTTTGTACTAAGAAGAGCTTACAGAAACTGGAAAGTACTTTTTATTATAATTTAATGGATGCAGAGATAATAGCTGGAGATACTTAACAAATCTCCTAGATGCATGTGTCAGGTAAGGAGCAGTACAGAATCCACCTATAAGTCTTTCTGGTAGGGCTTCTACATGGGTCGTGGCTAGCTCTCCAATCTGCCTATAATATAGGTTGTATACAAAGAGAAAGGACAATCAGTCAGGTGCCATTAGAAGCAAGACTAAATAAGGCCACCAATACCTGAAAAAAAATCTACTCAGATAAGTGACATGTTTGGTAGAAAGAATGATCAGGCAGTATGTCCTGTCAATGGTGTAAGGTTGACGAATGCAATCAGGAAGGTTAGAGAGGTCAGCTGGGAAGGTGGATGCTGAGTGTTTCTGTTGGTCCCAAATAGACACTAGAATGACCGGGGAAGAGAGATGGAATGCCTAGGGATTCAGGCATGGCAAGGAGACTAGGGAAGGCATCTCGTGTAGGAGCTGGCTCTCTTCCAGGGTCCTATCAGCAAACTGTTTAAGTCAATTGGTGCCCCAGGGAGACAAGTACTCTCTTTCCCCACTTGCCTTCAAATAGGTTAATAGGCTGTTTTCAATCCCAGCCCAAATATATAGACAACATTAAATGAAAACTAGAAAACAAAAACGGGTTTTAACAGTGTACAGGATGACTCCAACACAGGAGGAAGTGGAAAGCCTGGGTAATTGTTGAAACCATTGAAATGACAAGTAACACTTGCTATGAAAGTTTCCAAGGGGGACACCCTGAGGAGCCAGTGGTCAGCATGACTTTTGCAAATGGGCAACAAATTTTGGGAAGACACGTGACCACCCTAGGTGAAGCGGATGGCCCAGACTTCCTCTGTCTCTGGAACTGTGATCCTCAAATCAAACAACTGTTTCTGAATATTGCATCATCCCTCAGATGGCAAGAGTTTTCTGGGTCTCCTTCCAGTATAGTGTGCACTCAGGAGAAGGGAGCACGTTTAATACTACTCAAAGACGACTGTAATTAGAAAATTAAACCTGCTATAGATAAATATTCTCCAAGCTCAAACAGAATGCACAGACAAGCCCTACTTTGTTACTTTGCTATCGAGTAAGCCAGAGACCTATCAGCTAAATAGATCCAGGTTTTGGGCTGTACATCTTGGTCTTGCAAGATTTGCTCCCCTAACACTGCCTCTTCCCCCCAGAAATTGACCATAATGCAATGCTTAGGGCATGGGTTGATTAGTTTTTATCGTGGTATTTTTAAAAATACTGGTATTTTAAATCAGGGTACACATTAGCAGCAGAGTCTTAGGGAGAGAGATAAGCACAATGGTATATGCTGGCAATCCCAGCACTTAGGAGGCTAAGGCTAGAAGATTGCCAGTTCCAGGAGAGTCTGGGCTACATAGTGATATCCTGTGTTCAATAAAAAAATAAATAAACATAATTAATACATAAACAATAACAGTAGGCAGTGATTTGAATACTCTTTATGAAAGAGATACTTACATAGAAACTACCTTATAGGCTGTAACATGCGTCTCTACTAAATCAATTAAGGACACCCAGGGCAAAGGCATTAAGGAATCTTTCCCTTATCCACATGGCAACTGAACATTGAAATCAGCATATTTCTTGGGAATATAGATTTTTTTTTTCTGAAAGAGGCACGCTGACTTTTAAAAGAATCTTAGCCTGGCAGTTCATAAAGTTCTTGGTTCCCCCAAGCTCATCAGCGACAAAAGGGAATCTACAGCTCTTATTCCTCCAGCTCTTGCTCTCTCGCTCCTCTGCCTCTCTTGGGCTCCCCTCCCCTCCCCCTCTCTCCACGTGGTCATGGCCGGCCTCTACTTCTCTACCCCTCTACTCTCTCTGCCTTTCTCTGCCTCCACTACCCCATTAACTCCCATCCTCTGCCCTGAACAAACTCTACTCTATAAACAACAACAAACAAACAAACAAACAAACAAACAAAAGAGAATCTACAGTTTATCCACATTCCAGGAACTATTTTTAACGGGTGATATATTGGTTTTTCTCCTTTCATTTTGGATACTGTAGATGATTTTAATTGTAGTAACACTGAGAAATTAATTTTATTTCAGCCTTCCAGAAGAAGTACCCTCTTCGTTCTCGTAATCATTTACAATTACATATTTCTGACTCATCATCATCATCATCATCATTATTATACATTAGAGAGTAAAATAAGTTCCTGCCCCCAAATGAATTGGTTGACGTAACAGTAATAAGCTTTAAGCTGCTAGATTATCAGATAGTAAAGGAAATTTTTAACAATTGAAGGGAAAACATATTTAATTATCAAGATTTTTGAAACAGACGACATTCAGTTCAATACATGAATCATGGGGAGTGATTCTTCTGGAAGTAGACAGCCAAGCCTAAACATCCAGGAACAATTAAAAAGTGGTGGTTTTTGTAAATTACTCCCAGAAGTTTCAAAAATCTTTCGTTTTAGTCATTGTGGTCCAGTGAACCATAAAGCCATTATGGAGGAACCAGAGTACTAGGGAGGAAATTGAAACACAGCAGTAATTAACAGTAGGAATATGTCAAAATAAAAATGAATTGGGAAGAGGGTGGTCATCGCGTGTTCAGCATAGGAGAGGAACATTTACATATCCTCAAAACCAAGCAGAAGAGTCGTAGACACTCAGCACGCACATAGGTTCCGCTCATCATCTGCAGGCTTGACAGGGACAGCTAGGGACTGTATTTAAAGTGTGTAGGAAAGTGTCTTCAAAGGCTTGCTTTTCACTTAGACAAAACTAGTCATTTTTTTCTAAAATACTTTAATTAGCATTAATGCACATTTCTATTTGTTTCAGGATTGAATTAACAACCTCCATTTTAGATCTCTGCCTCTTACTTCTGTATACTTAATGCCAATGAAGAATAATTGAGAAAACCCCAGAAAAGGAGCCCCCATTGCAAACACAGATTTCCCTGTGGGTTCCCGAATACTTTACAGCAAATGTTAAAGATTTATTGCACATGAACATCAAACATGGTTTTACTACAATTCTCATTTGGATCAAATTGACACATTTTACACTCATTTTAGCCTAATGAGATTCTTTCTCTACACATTATGTTCCAAGTGACCCTCTACATGAGCTCTGTGGCATGGAGCAAACCCACTGATAGAACAAAGTCCTACTCTTACTGGTTTCTTAATTTACAAAAGAGAAAAAAAAACAGTTAAGCAAAATCATCGGTCTTCAGCAAATGAACATTTTAATCGACACTCAATAGAGGGCTAAGATGCGGTGTGCATGGGTCCTGTTATATATGAGGTTTAAATGCGGCATTGGCAGCTAAATTCGCCTCTGCTAAGATTATAATCTGTATATTCAATGGTTCAGGTGAATTTCATAATTCAAATTGAGGGACTTAGTAACGACAAAGCTACAATCTGAACAGGCATAGGAAATTAGATTTGCGGTTCATTTTTAAGTCTTTGCTAACAGGCTGCCAGAATTCAATATTTACTCTTGTGCACAATTGCTTATTCTCAAAGTCAGTCTTAGAAAATGTTCTTGCTGCTTAATCCTGAGGATGGGGCATGAGATGACGGAGGGCTGTGCACAACAGCTGCCATGCCTTCTGAGAAGCGCAGTAGGTGACCTTGAAGTGAGGTGAAAGGAAACCAGAAAATGTTAATTAAAATTATTAGCTCTGTTTGAGGTGCTTATCTTGTTTACTGCTAAGGTGTTGCTCCCTTCTGCATAATTAGGGGTAATTTTCCTTACTTTCAAGTCTGTAATTTTAAATATCACAAAGTTTTATCTTCTAGATGAAGTAATTCATTATTGGTCTGTACATAAATGCTTGATGTTTTAATCAATATATGTGACTTCCATGTCTCTGTTATAATTTATCTAGAAGTTTTATATATATTTGTAGTGATGGATTGTGAGTGGCACATGAATTAAAATCTTTTCTTTCTTTTTTTTTTTTTTAAAATCCTTTTGTTGGGATTTCAACATTGCTCTGGGTTTTTGATGTGGGGAAAGGAATTGTATTGATCTGCCCACTCATATTTCTTTCTATGTAAGACTTTTCAGGCCAGCAATACTGGCAAGAGAAACTTTTCTGAAGTCTCTTCTATTTGGAAACAAAATACTCCTGTCACTTAATCCAAACAAAAACAAAGTATATTTTCACAAGCTTTCAAATAAACAAAGAAATGAGTCTTTTATCCTATCAAGTATTCCTAATCTAAGCAGTCTCTTCTGATGGTTATTGGTAAGAAAGAAGACCATATCACAGCTTTAAAAGAAAATGTCATGTTAACTTTGGCTATCAGAGGTCTGAAAGCTTAGCTATAATTGTGTAACTTTCAGATTAAGTTTCCTATTAAATCATCCCTTTTAAAAAAGTTTTTCTCATTGGAAAGGACAGACAAGTCTAGGCTAGAATTGCTTTTTCCTTGTTTATATAAACAGATTGTGATATTTTTTCTCTTAAGCAACCTGATAAGAGACTATAAAAGCTGATTATTTTTGCAGAAAATCAGTGATTAGGTTAAGGCATCCCAGGATATATGATTTAAATTATAGCAAAACAGTGCCCGGCATCAATATCAAAGTGTCTCCTCAGTCTTTCTCAGTGCTGACTGGCTTGTGGCCTGGCTGCTTGCAAACCAAGGCAAGAACTATGGAGCAGCAACTGTACAGAGTATGGCTTGTGGGCCTGAGACCATCAATGACTTCTATTTAGAAAAGCCTGACACCAAAATTAAGAAAATGGAATATTCTACAACAGGTTAGAGTTTAACTTTCCCCAGTTCTTTAGGGAATGCCAAAAGAAGACTCCTGGAGGAGAAATTAGATCAGTATGGAGTTTGTTACAGCTGCTCCCTGAAGGATACTGAACTGCCTCTGGAGAGTTGACAACCTCCGAAAGAATGTCCTCAACTGCCCAAGATTAAGACCCTACTCAAATGCTGCTTTCTCTCACATTCAGTAATTGGAAGGCTTTGCAATCCCCACATGGGGAACCCTTCAAAGTCTCTAATGAAAAAATGACAGGGGCCTAATAAAGGATGCCTAAGAGAACCACTCATCCACTGACCAATCCAGAGATTGGGCACAAAGCACCCTCAGGTGGCCTTGCTTGTCTCCTTGAAGGTGCCAGTCCCTACTTGCTGCCAAAATCAACCAGGATGGTTCCTTAGCCAAACCCCATCTTCTGTCTTTCAAATGTCCCTCAGACCTTACCATGCCAACTTAAAATCTCTCCTCAGTTTTCTCTGTGCTCTCAGTGGATACAAATACTTGCACAGGACTCTTGCCTTGATTCTCTTCACACTCTTGACCCACCACAGCCCCTGCAGCCCCTCTTACTTATATTCTTCTAGCCACTCACACAGTCAGCCTATACCACTGCCCCCTATGTCTGTTCCACAAGACTTACCCCTCATCATCTGTCTACATAGGGGCCTCCCCAACTCTCTGGCACCTCAGCCTTCTAATGTGCTTAGTTTCTTGGTCATCCAGTCTTCATGCTTAAGAGAGACAGAGTTATCCTGGTTTTTTTTTGTTTGTTTGTTTTTGTTTGTTTGGTTGTTTTTTAGTCTCTAGGCTTCCCCCTTGGAAAGCCTAGGATCTTGCTCTCTTCTCTATGCCTAATACTAGGAAAGGACTTCCTAGAATCCACATGAGCACGCTGCATATATGAGAGGTGTGTTGCAGTTTGTGCCAGCAAAGGAGATGTGAGCCTGGGCAACTCCAGCTGCTCTTTCTCAGACCAATCTCTTTCCCTCCTATCAAGGCCTTGCCCCTCATCTGCTTAATGGATCTTGTGATGGTTTTCCCATCTTCTCAGAAGCATCTGGAACAGCTAAGTGCCTTCTGTAAAGACACTGCTTGTGGCTTTGCTCAGCCAGGGCGTTGTCAGCTTGGATACCCTGGTCACTATCCAGTGGATGGGTGAGCTCCACACAATATTATCCCACAAGACACAGACAGGGGTTCTACAAAGACACAGTGCCCTCAAGTTGTATACAGAATAGAAAAGGATCATTCTGACATGGGGAAAGAGACTCTGATCAGAACTCTTTGTGATGGGTGGGGACAGTATGGCCTTCCTACACTTACTTTGTGTCCCTGACCCCAGGATTTCCTTGATTCAATGTGCTGATGCCCATCAACCAATGGGGCCTTTCTCACATCATGTCTTTCGGTGAGCCTGTCTGTGGACTGTTTCTCCTTATTTAGAGATCTCCCTTTGTGATGAAGGTAACCACAGATCACCATGAGAGAGGCCTTTCTATATCCCTCATTTAGTGACAGCTGTTGGCCACTCGATGGTACACATCACTGGGGCCCTTCCTGCTCCTGCTCTCAACCCTTTCCCACTGCCAAATACTACTCTTGGGACAATATTGATTGTGAAGAAACTGCCAGGAAAGCTACTCATTATATTTCATAAACAAATGGACACTTTAGTTTCAGGCTGGAGAATTCTGAGGATTCTAACTGCCATGACCAATAATAAAAAAATAGTCCCAAGAAATCTGAGACTTAGAGGAAAAAAATGAGTCCCCTCAAGAGCTTGGAGGCAGGATTCCCATCTCATAGATTAGCAGCCACGCTGGGAGAGGGCGCTGGCTAACTCGTCAAGGACCCCTTGAGCCATAGCTTTGTGACTTCCTCTTAGCCCAGTGCAAATACTATGTTGTCAAGACTAAGAAAATGTTTTTAGGGAAAAACAAAGACCACTTGGATCTGGGGCAGTTTCTCTTTCTGCATTTTAAGCCTTCTTTGTATTGACCACTCATTACTGAGATTGCAAGGATTCGTGGGTAGCTTACAACCCAGTTCATTATCTTATGGGTTCACTGTTAATGGTCCCAAGGGAAGCCAGAAAGATTGGAGAAGGAAGTGGATGGAGGAGGCTGAAGGGAAGTTTTAGAGAGAGACAATGATGACCCAGACCTCAAACCACTAAAAACATTTGTGAGAAGGTACACTTGGAGACCTTGCTCTTTCCCATCCCACTTTTCCCACTCCCATCCTCACAGCACCATCAACCACAGTCTCAGGACTCTCTGAAAACTAGAGGAAAAAATTTGTTCTCCTGCAAGAATGCTGGCTTCCTCAACTCCGCAGTGATAAGCTCTGTCAGAGGGGAGTTCCAAGGGTGACCGTATGTGGCTCCTCAGAGGCGCCTTTGAGTGTGTGAAAGATGAGGCTCTTGGAAGGAGACTAAAGAAGAGAACTTGGCTGCTTCAGCTAGAGAGATTCTTGGCTGTGGTCAGGGGCAGGCTCCTTACTCTCCAGATGGAAGGCAGGGTTGGGACTTACCCAGGACTGTAGGCTGAGGTACCCGGATTCCTACCCTTAATCATACATAGTCTTTTCCTAAGAAGCTCCTTCCAATCTAGGATTTCAGACAATCTGTGTTCCATGGCATCAAGACACACATTCAGTGTTGACTCCTTTGCCTATCAGGGTACTCTTCAGCCTGTGTGCAGATCCACACTCTCAAATGGAGTGTCCAGCAGACAATCTAACCCCCACAAACAGAAGTCCTGCCTTTGCTTGTACAAACTTCTTCATCTCCTTCCCCTCTGGAAGCCAGAGTTAGCTTTTTTTTTATTTTTTATTTTATTTTATTTTTTTTTTGTGCTGCTCAGACCTGAGACCTTGGTGCAACTTGCTTCATATCGATCCATACATAGTTCATGATCACTTGCTTACTCTAGCCTCTGTACCGTTGACCAGATACTGGTCACCCATATGAAAGAAAGACTTCAAAGAACCTTCAATACACTCTTTCCTTCCACAATAGCCCCTTGTTGTCACTATGGCTAAAACAATCTGTCCCAGTACACTTTACATCCTCTAAACTCTTGCCCACCCTCCTTCTTCAGCCCTGAGCAGGCTGCAGGACCCAATTCCTGCCCATCCCTGACCTAGACTGCCTCACCATGGCTTATTATGCTCCTGCCAGGAGGCTACACTTTTGTCTTTCACATACACGTGCTTTGCTCTCAGGGTCTGTTCATGTTTCTTGTGCTCACAGTGCCGCTCTGGGAGCTAGTCAGGACTGGCTGTTCCTCCTTCTCACTCATGTCTAAGACAGGCAACATCTCCCAAGCAGGGTCCTCCAAGAATCCTAACTGAAATCACATCGCCTGATCACTTGGTCTCTGCTTTTCTCCTTCTTGTTCTTTCTGGTGAATATTCATTAATCATTGTCCATATGGTGTGTTATAAATACATTTTCCTTTAAGGACATCGTGGACTTTGACCATATGTACTCCCCCCACCACTCTTAACCCTCAACACCCCCTGCTAGTCTCCCTTTCCCCAAGACCACATGACTTCTATTTTTATGTCCTATAGGCCCAGAATTTGCGGCAGACAAAAGTAGAAATGGGATTACTAAAGGGGAGGAGACCTGAAGGGATGAGTAGAGAAAGACAGAAGGGGATCTAGTTAGTTAGAGGAAGGTGTTCAGCAAGACGGGTTAAGGAGGGCAGCAACTAAACCAAATAAACAAAAATTTTGAAAGCTCTTTGCAGCTCCCCACAGTCACCAAGACACCCATACCAACCCCAGTGCCGTCAGGTGAACTGCAAAAGAAAAATACAGTGCATATGTACAACTGAGAGGGACTTTGTCACAATGAAGGGTGAAGTCCTGTCCTTTACAATCGCATGCATTAACCTTTCCTCCTCAAGGAGGACAGCATGTTAAGTGAAAGGAGCCAGGAACAGAATCAGAGCAGCTCAGGAGCTCCCTCATGTGTGGGTGCTAGAGGGGCCTGTAGAGGAGCTGAGGACAGAATGGGTCAGAAGGAAAGGCTCTGCCAATGGGACAGTGTCCCAGTTGGGAAGGAGAAGTAAGCCCAATCTAGTTGGGCCACTGTGGCTATTAGGAATGCACTGTGCATTTCCAATAGCCAGAAAAGAGTGTTGTCAACTTTCTCCAAGTTAAAAAAAAAAAGTGATAGAACATCTTAAGATAGCGGATCTGCCAATCACCCCGATGTCCTTAGTGTCATGCATCCACACATTCAATCATTTCCTTGCCTGAATGTGATTGTTTGTGCCTGTGATTCTAGCATGAGGAAGAGTGGGAAAGGATTGAGTTTGAGGCCAGCCTGGGATACATAGTGGGCATCCTGGACAATGTGTGAAATGCTGTTTAAAGAAATTAAAATGAAATTAAATCAGGCCAGGGATCATTTAGCAGAGTGTGTTTTTAGCACACATGAAGTCTTGCGTCCCATCTCTATCATTGCATGTAGCAGTGACACAAGCATTTGGAAGGCAGTTAAGTGATTTCAGGAGCAGTCTGAGATATATGAGAACTCTGTTTCAGAGAGAAAGGGACCTAGAGCTAGTGCTAGTGCTAGAGTTAGAGAGAGAGCTAGAGAGAGAGAGAGAGAGAGAGAGAGAGAGAGAGAGAGAGAGGGGGGGGGGCATTATGAATGATATTTAAAAGAAAAGAAGAAAATATTGGTTATACTTTTAAAAATAAATAAAAGACAAAGCATCCCACCATACTACATAAGCATGTGATTATTAAAGGTCAAAAAAGTAACAGGAATGGGAAAGTCCCTACAAAGCCAGCCTATCCAAAGGCTGGGGGTGTGACTACTGCTATACTGCTTGAGTAGCGTGAGAGAGTGTCTGGGTTTGATCTCCAGAAACAAAAGAACGGTTTAAATACATAAAATATATCTTAGTCATAGAAACCCACAGGTATCTGTGAATTTACCAGAAGACAGGGCTCTGACTGTTTTACTGCTCAAACTTAGGACCAAGTGTCAGCCCATCATGGTGCCTGAAATTGTTAGTAAAAGTGGCAGGATGCACACTGAAGTGAGAGTGCCCATTGCCACTGAATTGTGCATTTGAAAACTGTGACAGCTTCCACGAACCCTATACATATATGCATGCAATAACAACTAATGAAAAGGGAGGCCTTGGATTCGAAAAGGAGCGGTAAGGGCTATAAGGGAGGGTTTAGAGAGAGAAAAGGGAAGAGGAAATGTTATAATTATAGCCTCAAAAATAAAACTAAATAACTAGCAAACTTTATGACAGATCAAACAAGTTCCATTTGAGCTCAATGGGACCAAGTCTTGTCATGAGAAGGGAAGTAGACACAGGTCTCGCCCTAGCTGAGGACCTATCAGCATTGATAACTGCCAGGAAAGAGAGAGTTATTTTGAGAGTATAGACCCTGGTTGTTTGCTATGCTCCAGTGGAAGGCCACACGTCCAAGAATGTATATAGGCAATACAAATCATTCTTAATGGATATAAAACAAAAGAAGAAGACACAACGTCGGGTGGGCAGGGAAGTGATTGGTGGACTTGGGTGGAGTTGGGAGAAAAGCAAATATAGTTAAAAGACATGGGGCCGGGCAGTGGGGGCGCACACCTTTAATCCCAGCACTTGGGAGGCAGAGGCAGGTGGATTTCTGAGTTCAAGGCCAACCTGATCTACAGAGTAAGTCCCAGGACAGCCAGGGCTACACAGAGAAACCCTGTCTCAGAAAAAAAAAAAGACATGGGAAAATCTCTCAAAAAAAACTAACACAAAATTAATTTTTTTAGTTCAGATGTTGGGTGACGATAGCGCCCAACTATCCCAGCATTCAATTAGTCCCAGCATTCAAATTCATTTAGTCCCAGCATTCAAGAGGCAATAGCAGGCAGATGTCTGAGTTCAAGGCCAGTCTGGTCTACAGAGTGAGTTCCAGGGCAGTCAGGAGAGCTACAAAGAGAAACCTGTCTTGAACCCCACCTCCCCCCAGAAAAGCTCAAATACCCAATGTTATAATGCTCATTATGCTATACTAAATAAACTTTGTTCCCTGCATTTGATCATAGCCTCCCCTCCCCCAGAAAGCTGATGCTGAAACCACAAAAGGAAGCAGCAGGGCAGCTGCCTCTGGGCTGGACCCTTCTTCAGGGCAGAACCTAGTAAACACTGGGCTGAGACTAGGTGTTCAACTCTACACTCAGACTGCACGCACGTCGATCGTCACACTTAGGTTTTAGAGGTTTTCCGCACCGTTGGAGGATTACACAGTTAGTTCTCATAGATTTAGCTGAGACCCAAAGCATAACAATGGCTTCCGAGCCAGCGGGTTATGCAGGTTGCCTGATAGATTATGCTGTCGTCTTATGTTCTTAGTGGGATATACCCGCGCATGAGAACGAAATGCCCTGCTGACCAGGGAAAGAATAGTCAGGGCTAAGCCTGCACAGCCTGCAGCTGAGACCATGGCTGGTGGGACCATCTCTTCCTCCTGCCATCTGCTCCGTGTACCGCCTCCATCATCCCAGCTCTGTCCTGAAGTTCCTATAGGTGTCTTTGAAGCAGAGGGGAGCCATGTGCTCTTAAGTTATTCTTAATTTGTTTTTCCACATGCTTAAAAAAAATGTCGAGCGTTGAGCATGCCGCAGTTTTAGAGAGAGTTCTGCGCAGTCCCAGTGGGCATAAGATTAAAACCAGCAGTTGGTCTCTCAAGCTAAGTAGCAGAGAGAAGACTTTCCCAAGGATATTTTTCATGTTCACAGCAGTTTTCCCATTTAGAAACACAGAGCACAGACTTAAAACAGCAATCGGAAAATAAGCAAAGTTACAGGTGACGGAGAAACCAGGATAATTCATGAGTTTCATAAGAGACACAATTAGAATTCTTCCCTCCAGCCACAGCCCTGTGCTACTAGAGACAGAAAACGCCTTAGACCTGGAATTTCTCATCTGCATATGATCCTTCTCAAATTGGGTTAAAGTTGGGGCACCTAATCAGATATCTGTTAGAAATATCTCAAAAGTGAGTCACATTTGAGGTTGAACTATGGCTGTGCCTAGCGAGGTGCATCTAGAAAATGCTAGATCTTTCATTTGACTGAATAGCACAGCCATACATAGTGAACTTTGATACCAGACAGAGAGCATGGCTCAGTATGTGCTCGTCATTGCAAAATCCTGGGCTTTCCATTAAATTGGGTGTTGAAATCACTAAACATTTTAATCACGATAGGGACGTTTCTCTCTCTCTCTCTCTCTCTCTCTCTCTCTCTCTCTCTCTCTCTCTCTCTGTGTGTGTGTGTGTGTGTGTGTGTACATGCACATGTGTGTGGGGGTGGGTGAGAGCAGAGGATGTTAGGATATCCTCTTCTATTTGCTTCTCTATCTTACATTTTGAGATAGCCTCTCTCCTTGACTTGCAGCTCACCATTTTGGCTAGAATGACTGGCTGGTAAATTCTGGGGATCCCCCTGTTTCTTCTGCCCCCTTCCCGCACCATGTTCTTGGGTTACCTACACCTGAGCTTTTACATTTAATTCAACATAGGCGTTCCTGACTCAGTCGACCTCTGTCCTCTGACTGCCCTGTGGTGGGGGTGGGTGCACATCTGGGCATTTGCAGTTGGTACTCTATTTGTTCATTGGTTCTTGAACTGTTACTTGAAATGCTGAGACTTTGTATGCAAATTTATTCAACATGTACAACTGGCTTCCTTGAGCGAAGTTAGGTGAGGGTTTTCTGTAGGTCAGGAGTCAGAAGAGCTGGCTCATCAAGGGCTTTTCATTTAGGCAAAGGAGATTGCTGCAGAAGGCAGAGAAGGGTTGAGATCAAACGGCAGGGGCACTCATTTACAGCATGTTTTCATGACTCAAACCACCTCCCACCATCCGTGGCATTTGGCCACAATAGAGAGAATTTGGAGAGCAAGTGAGGTCAGGTGGGAGTCTTGGAAGAAAAATACAAAGAAATGCCATAAAATCTGTGCAGCTAAGTAGAAAAGTCAGCACCTGTCAGCTTTTTGTTTTCTCTCTTTTTGTGTGTGCATTCATAGGAAATTGTGTGTGCATGTGTGTACATGTGCATATGTATGTGCATGTATGTCCTACATGTGTGTGCCTGCATGCATGCGTGTGTGTGTGTGTGTTCAGCAGCTCTGAAAGTGTGAAGAAAGACAGAAAACAAACAGGAGCCCTCACAAGAGAGCTGGGGAATAGTTCATCTAAACAAAGCTCCTCTTCATACGCACAGATGTAAGGAGACAGCAGCCTCACTTCAAGGTGAAATTGTTTTTTATTGTTTTTTTGTTTTGTTTTGAGCCCCCTCTATGAATTGGTATGCAAAAACAAAAAAAAATCCAAAAGCCAAAAGAAAGAAAGAAAGAAAGAAAGAAAGGAAGAAGGAAGAGGGATGATGGAAGGAAGGAAGGAAGGAAGGAAAGAAAGAAAGAAAGAAAGAAAGAAAGAAAGAAAGAAAGAAAGAAAGAAAGAAAGAAAGAAAGAAAGAAAGAAAGAATGGAAGGAAGGAAGAAAGAGGGCCAACACAACTCGTGAGAGGCCACCAGATATGGGAAGATCACCCTTTCAATACAATGAACTTAAGAACTTCAAGGTAGCTCCAGGACACAGACCTTAAGAATTGTCAAGCCCTCTAATAAGGTGTGTACTGCCAGTCTGGTATTTGGCATTGGCCTCTCTTCTCTCTCCTCAATTTGTAGACAGGCATCTTTGCTGTAGCTTCACATGGTCATCATCTGCCCCATCTGTCCTTACAACAGCCCTGTCCTGCTGCCATACAAGCCAGGGTTCCTCTGGACCCTATCTGACCATGTCTCTCCCTTCTGTCCTTCTGCAGCTCAGTTTTATTAGGAATTCTGCCAAGTCAGGTAGCAGAGATCTCCCACTCCTGCTGTTCAAGAACCCAGGTTATCTTGTCCCCCTGATCTGCTTCATTTTGTAATGTCAGTCTGCCTGGAACCCCTGAGCCATCCTTGACAATCCTCCTTGTGGACCTCTGTTCACTGATTCATACTCTATTCTTTGGTTATAAATTGCCCCCACGTAGTCCTTTTGGAATCAATGGTGAATTGTAACCCAGTGCCCTGCGCCTTCCCAGCTTCCCTTGAATGGAGTCCACCTTCACTGCCTTTAAGAAGCGCTTGGATGAATGTTTTCATCAACCCTGCCTCTGGATCCATTTCTTCTTCTTAGGCTGACATCCACCACATTGGAAAACCTTGCCACCACCCTTTTGGGAAGAACTTCTCCAAATGCAGCTTTGCCAAAATACCTGGAGTTAGACTTTCTGCATTTGGCATATAGAATCAGGGGACTCAGTGCAGATGCCCTTCAGGTCCCCACTGTTGACTTCTGCGCTGTCATTTATGTGGGCTACAGGGGTCTTGAATGTCCTATTCAGCATCCATTTCTCATCATCTCCCTTTTCCTGTTAAGCATTTTATTCCTCTTCCAGCTGCCTCCTCACATTGATCTCTCTCCTAAAGAGCATTGCAATCCAGTTAGGAAGGGTTGGGGACACACCTCCAATGCCACTTTGACATAATTTCCTAAATGGTTTATCGACAACCATAAATATTGCTGATATATCTTTCTAATTTTAATTGAAAATTAATATATGTACTCACTCCAAAAAAAAAGTGTAAATCAGCAAGAGTAGAGCAACAGCAAGTCAGGGGGGTAAAAATCATTATGCACATGGGAGGGAAATAGAGGCATCGTCCCATGTCAGAATTCAAAGTGACAGGCAGACAAACTTTAGGGTCAAAAGGTGATTCTTGATCCTGGCGATCTGGTCTTGTTTGTCTTCCCTGAGCATCTCAGCCTACACCTGGTGAACATCTGTGCCTCCCTCATTTGACTATGCCGGTTACCTACAATAGTTAGGTGGAAACACACATCTGAGCTCTTTTAACCTGAGAACAAACCTGCAGCCTCCCCCGTGGAGGGAGACGGCTCTGCTCCATTCACCGTCTCTCTGCCAGCTCCCTTGGGATGTTCTCTTTACAGACAGAGCAAAGGGCAGAAGGAGAGATGGGTGCTGTGGCAGCTCCCGCACTGCTCTGTCTCTTCAGTGCTTGCTGCAGTCTCCCGCTCTGGGCTTCCTTGCATTTCCCATGAGTTATTGTTACTACTACCTTCATTTTGTATGCATTTTGGAGATAATTTCCTAAATGGTTTCTATCACTGGTCATAAATATTGCAGATTAATCTTTATAATTTTAATTGAAAAATTAATATATGCACAAGCAAAGAAGAAGTGAGACCCAGCAGAGGGCATAGCCATACCCCAAACTCTAAGAAGTCTCCTGTCGCTTTCAGTCTCTATTCAGCACTTTCTGGAAGAGACCCTACTTTCTGGATAAAGCAAAGAGCTCTATCCTTAGCTCTTTAGGGATTCTTCTTGTGATTAGCTAAACCCTCCAAGTATTGTACCTTGACAGTGGAATAAGAGGTTCTTAGTTCACATATAGAATGCCAGAGAGGGCTCTCCTTTGCTTTCATTCTGTCTAGGTCCTGGCATACCTTCCATGGCTACTTCATTCTACCTCTTATTATTCTGTTCCAGTCACCTTTGTCTTACATGGCCTAGCTTTGTTCAAGAAGTAATTGCTGCCCCTACTTGCTGCAGACAAAGAAGGTTTCTTTCCATTCCTTTCATTCCTTTTCTTTCCTTTTCTCTTCCTTCCCTTCCCTTTCATTTTCATTCCCATTTCCAGTCTATCTAGACACCCAGTGCAAGAGATGGTGTCACTCAGAAGGGTTGGTCTTAGCTCCTCAGTTAAACCTCTCTGATTATAACCTCAAAGATATCCCTACCCCAGAAGTAGTTTCCTAAGTGACTCCAAATCCAGTCAAGTTGGCAATGAAGACTGATCATCACAGAGGGTAAGTGGAACCTCAACTATTCAGTGACGTGAGGTGAACCAAGGAAGGATCCAGTATGGTTTCCACTGGTATGAAAGGAGTTTTTGCATACCAGCTTCTGGCAGAGTGGGACTAAGTGAGTATCACAGAATATTAGGAGGAAGGGGCAAAAGAATGATATTTATTTCAGTGACCTTCAGAGGGAGTAAACAGAGAGTAATAGAAAAGGAAGATATGATTGATTGCTTGATTAATTGATTGACTGATTTAGTCAGCAACAAAATTAAAAGAAATGAGTAAATGGTCAACATTTACTTGGACTTTCAAATCCTTTTACCAAATTATGTTTTGGAGTGAGCTGAACAAGCAATACCCTAAGGATTCATGCTTTGACAAGCTCAAGGGTTGAAGAGCTGCTTCAGAGTTAAGGTCCTTCTGACCTTGTTTTGTTTCCCTGCCAAGGATGGGGAGACTGTCTGAAAGTCCCTTATCTCACCAAAGGCAGACATGCTATGGTCCTGGGAATCACAGCAAGGACCATGAAAGAAGAAAGACGATTAAGCAAGATCTCATCCCAAGACCCTTGTCCTTAGGAACAGAGCCCATTTTGCTAGTGAGGAAGCCGGAAGCTGCGAATCCCATCTTCAGAGCAGGACACCTCAATTTCCTTCCTCTGTCTGTAACTGCAACCACCTAGGGCGCGTCAAAGGCCTCCCTCTCTAGCACGTTAAAGGCCTCTCCTCTTTACAGCTCAGGCGGTATCTGAACCCCACTGCCTGGACTTCTAAGGCATCATACTTTGTATCTAGGCTCAGGAGTCACTCTGTCCCTTTTTTTTCCATAAGTCTGCCCACCTGCTCCTCTCAGCAAGTACTGAGAGAATGAGCAGGAGTCTTCGGTGCCCTGTGCTGCATTGTGGCTCCTGAGAGCCTCCAACACAATGTGGTGATCTTGCAGCAGTGGAGGAGCAGAGTGGGGAAGGATGGAGGCTGGAAGGATGGGAGCTCTTGCTTCTCTCTGATCTACCAACAGAATCAGCTGTGGGAGAAATGTCAGAAAACCAATGTGGCCACTCTCTAAGCCTTAGAGTCTAAGGTATAGCTTAGAGAACATGGAAGTAGAGGAGGTGTAAAGACCATACAAGCCTCAGAAGCTTCTGCAAACATCTTTTGGAGACAACATGCATTCGCAAGCACCCTGCAGCCTTTGTTATCTGTACAAGTCCTTCAGCGCGGGCAGCCCTCCGCCTTTCATCATGGAAGGGAGAAGAGCTCTCAAGGCTCCACCCCTCCTTAGGGAACTAATGCCAGCCGTGGCTAGGGAGCAGTGTGTCACTTGGTTCAGCGGTATAGGCTCTGCTAAGTTGCTTGTGCTCCATAAAAGAACCTTCCACCTGCACTCATGTAGGCAGCCCTACTTCAACTCAGAGGATCAAAATGTAGGGATGTAGTTTCTTACTATAGAGAAGTGCTCAGTGTCAGAAAGAGAGGTGGGGAGATGAGACCAAGGAACAGACTCGAAGAGACGACAAGTCATTATGAACATGGACAAAACGATCAATAAAAATATATCAACTGTGGCTTTTCAGAAGATGGGGGTGAAACCAAACTGAGGCCGGGACCCTTTCTGGGTTTCTCTTCGTTTGATGGTTCTGGTAAGCGAGAGTAGCTCTGCCCTAGTTGCCCCTTGAGCCCAAGAAAATGGTGGCCTGAGCGATAAATGAAGTTGAAGGGACAAATTAGGTGGTGGAGAAAGGAAGCAGGAAAAGGGGCTTTTTCTGCCCCTTGTCCCACTTAGTAGATTTAGCACAGAACCACCATGGAGAATTCTCTAGAAGTGTATGTCCTCCAGCATGGCCCCTGGGTCTGCACAGGGCAGCAGTGCCTACCTACCTCTGGAAGCCCAAGCCTTCATTCAGCCTATCACTTCCCAGGGCAGCATCTTTAGGGAATGCTCTGACTTACAGGCTTAATGCCACCTTGTCTGGAACACGCTCATCAAAGCAATTCTGAATCCCAAGGATGGGTAGAGGGACACAGACTCAGTTTGCAATCCTCCAAGCCATACCCCCCCACCCCCCCACCCTCCCACTCCATCTCGTGCAGGACACAGGACGCTTTGCAAGCTCCAACTGTTCTTTCCAGTCATGTCTGGTCAGTGTGTCGACTTGGCAAAAGTGTGTCAGGGCTGGGGCCAAGTACAAGTCCACGTGCTCCGAAAATCGCAACCTTTAAAATCCTCTCTGAGGTGGGGATCTAATTAAACGCTGTGTGCTCGAAACTGGTTCAAATTAGTTTATCCATTTCTGACTGTTGTTTCCCACATGGGCACACACACTAACAATGTGGAATGTACCATGGCTTCTAGCATCCTAAAATAAAATACTCTTACACTATTTAGGATTTAAAAAAAAAAAGTAAATAAATGGAATGACTGCCCTTAAATTGGTAAACCAATTCCAGCCACCATAAAGTCTTAAAAAGCCAGGCGGCTTCTAAAACTCCTTTATGAGCACACATGGAGAAACCGCTGCAAATGTTATTGTTTGTGAATAAGATGTAAATTAGGGCTCTTGTGTTCACCTGTGAGTTTTTCTCCAAAGCCAGTGATCGCATTTGAAAACTGCAATTCTCAACAGAAAGAGAAAAGTTCAGTGCTGATTGCTGGATATTTGGACCTCCCAGTGCAAACATTAACTGGCTGAGAGGCCCTCTGGAATGTAATGAAGGGAACAATGTTGGGCTAAGAGCCAAAGCCCGCAACACTGGCGCCTGGAACCGAGGGATTTGCCTCCTGGTAATAGGAGCTGAGTGAGGCCCGGCACTTCTGTTAGACTGGAAATGACATACTGTGATCCTTGACTTAGCCAAAGGGATTTTAAATGGAGGGGAGAGCTGGCAAGACACAATCTCCTGCACATTTCTGTTTTCTAAAACAAGCAGAGGAAATTGGGAGAAGAGAACGAGTCTATTACATCTGATCCAGTTTGGGTCGAGAGTGGAGCTTTTTAACTGCTGTTATTATTTTTCTTTCCGGTTCTTTTCTCATTGTGCCCCACCACCCAGAAGCACAGACATAAAGCAGAAACTCGAGCCGGCTTTCATTCAAGCAGAAGGGCACCCCAACATCGCGTTATTGACAGGAGTTCTGAAAACCCTGACAGCTGCAGAAATTGTGCTGTTGAAGCTCAATTCCCCGGAGTTGGGAATAATATACTGATGGTATTAATTCTGTTTGGAATTGTTAAAATAAGAAAAGGTTACGGGGCTGAGGAAGGGACCTGCCTTTTTCTTCCTGCGAACAAAGGCATACCTTGTGTCTTCCCTGGCGTCCTTGGAATGTCATTTCCAACCTTCTGAAACTGTATCTGATTATCCATGTGGCAATTAATCATAATTAAGCAGGCCTGAGGTTTGGAGAGGTACAAAGGAGGTGACTAAGAGCTAGCTGGCTCTGGTTCCTAACAGCCCCCTTCTCCGTTGGCCCACACAACCTCTGTTTCAGAAGCCCAGAGAAAAGATGGCATGGGGAAGCGAGGTGAGAGGGACACCCTGCATAAAATTTCCAGGGGGTGGGGTGCTCAGGGCAGATCCCAAGCTTCCTTCTTGTCCCTTCCCTGGGTGATCGCCATTCCCTCCAGGTTTCAGCATGCTGGAAGCCAGGTAACGAATTCCTTTTTTAATGCCAAGTGATTTGGAGCCATTCATACAAGCCAGATTTCCCCCATTTATTACAGGAAAACATTCAATCATTATATGCTGGCACAGGATCAGGGGCACATGGAATTCTCTTCTGCCCGCTCCACCCCCAATGAGCATTTTAAAAGCTTAGCAAGCCCAGAATGCCTTCTTATTAAAAATTTTTATATATTTATAATTAAAATACAGGGCTGGCATTCGAATCGTTTTAACAGATGTAATCGGACACGCAAGGCTTTCCCAAGCCCAGGTCAGGCGAGAAACAATGGCTGCTTTAACTCTAGCCTCGGCTCAGGTTTCTGTTTGCACATGGGCCCAATTTGTACCATTTATGATTAGGTTTAAGTGAGTTGATGTGCGATTTACTTAGGAGAATTGCCATTTCAGAATATATTGCGATAGTCCCCATATAGCCTTGTGGCTGAAGCTTGTCCTTCCTGCAACTGGACTTTTGCTTTGCTGACTGTGGCCTTTCATCATGGCAGCCAGCCCCTGCCCTCCAGCTGGGCTTTCCCTTAGCATACAAAGTGTTGAAGCATTGTTTAAGCAGAGGATGCTGTAACACCAATGGCTGGCCCTGAGACTTATATGTGAAAGAAGTGATGTTCCAACGGAGGAGGTTCCAGTCTCTCTAAGCCTGCACTCTCTGTTGGTGCAGAAGTCGCAGTTTCCAGAGAGCCTTTGTTGTCCAGGCTGTAGTCTGCTATCCTGCAGGGGAGGAAGGCCTATCCCAGAGGTTTGCATGTCACAATTTTCCACTGTTCATGACGGTATATTGAACTGGGGAGCCTTTTAATATCACAGTGCAAACAAGTGGCAAATGCCCTGCACTTTCTTTTCAATAAGCAAGTCACTTGTGATAAATTTTACTTTAAGAGGCAATGAGCCCAATGTTCTGTCCCTAGAGTGTACGTCCCTACCACAATGGGTGACCATCGTCATACCAGTACTTCTGTAAGAAGACTCCTTTCTCCAGGATCTCAGTAGTAGTTACTCACCACCCCAGTCCCTTCTAGTGTCCTTGGTGCCTGCACTGATGTGCAAGTGTTTCATGGACCACATTATAAAGGACATCTGGTCTGAGTGCCAATACTCCATATGTCCGGAAGGGTCATCATTTCTTGTCCCCCAGACACAGACAGCTCATGCCTTCAGGTCCCTTGGGCACATTCATTATGCTCCAGATCTCAAAGCAGCTGTGACCTTCCCCAGGTTTCGAAACTCCTCACCCAATCTTGACCCTTGGAGGTAGCTAAACTTCATTTTGGCTTTTGTGGGTATTTCTAAAAGGATATTCAAACTTTTTTTTTCTTTTATGTGATGAGGTGAAGTGTGCAGAAGGTTCTTATCCCCACTGGTTGACAAACTCTGTACTTTGATTTTGTCAAGAGGTTTGCTCAGGCTAGCTAAGAAAGGTGCCTTTTGGGGTCTTCAAAAACCAGTTCTCAGTTGTTCCACAGTAGATCACCTTCCCTTCCTGGGTTAGGCATCTGTAGAGGTTAGAACCCACACTGTGCTGGCTTATCTGCTGTCTTTAAGCTAGGCCATGCTGGCCAAGAGGGCAGATGCCAGGTGCCATGTCCCTTATCTGCCAATGCCTTCGTCTCCCTGACATATTCACACCAGAGCTGACCCCATGGCATTTAGCTTCCCTGCCCCCTTTCCCACTTTCCAGCCCATCACTCTCCTCACATGGTGAGCACAAGGCACCTCCTGAGGAAAGGACATATACCCAAGGGAGGTGGGTACCAGGGCTCGGGGACTTGAAACCTGCCTTTCACTGGAGAAAAGCCCTGCCCTCCAGCCTTCACTTCTTCCCATTTGTATCTGGTTTGACATGTGACCAGCAGCTTGAAATCCCATAAAAAGAAATTAATAACTTCAACTCCAGTGCCTTCCAAAATAAACAGTTATGAGAGGAGGAGAAGAAAATGGACACCTGACCCATTCACAGGGTTCCTCCTACTTCTCAGCCTTCGAGGATAATCACAGTCTGAAGAACAGATAAGATAAACAATGTGAAGGATGGAGAGAGGAGCAGCGTTTTAAATGGAGCTTGGGGATCTGGTTATTGCCACAGTCCTCTGGAAACCAAATTATTGTGTAGTGGATTTAACAGTGTCATGCAAATGATTGCCCTGAGAGATGGTTTGAATGAGAAATAGCCTCTCCAGGTTGAATACATGGCCTCCCAGTGGGTGGTGCTGTTGGGGATGTTTAGGAAGAAGAGCCTGGCTGGAGGAAGTATGTCACTGAAGGTGGGTTTGAGTGTTTATATGTTCTTCCCACTTCCTGTTTGCTCTCTCTGCTTTATGCTTGTGGTTAAAATGTGGCATCTCAAGATCCTGCTCAGTCACTATGCCTACTGTCTGCTGCCATAGTTCTGTGCTACAATGGACCCTTATTCCTCTGGAACCATGAAGCAAAATAAAATCTCTTCTCATAAGCATCTTTGGTCACAACAATAGAGAAGTAGCTAATAGACTCTACCAGGACTGCATGCTTAGAAGCCTGGGGACACAGAACTAGGGACCCCAGGTCCTCATGTTTGGTACCCTGAGAATGAATAGGGTTTGGTGTGACTGAAGAGATGCTATAAAGGATGAGTGACAAGCCATGAATAAATGTGTCCCAGGTTACCTTGTGCTTGACTCCAGGGACCAACCTCTAAACAGAGGATCCTGGGATCCTGGTATAAGTTAAAGTGACCTTCTCAACTCATAACTGAGGAAGAGTCAGGAGCTAAGTAATTGTTATTTTCATTAGAAATTTTACTCCCCAAATAAGAGACTCCTGCATAGTCTAGATGGTCC
This sequence comes from Tokudaia tokunoshimensis, assembly GCA_036184795.1. NCBI lineage: Eukaryota > Metazoa > Chordata > Mammalia > Rodentia > Muridae > Tokudaia > Tokudaia tokunoshimensis. The sequence goes on along the minus strand of BTHU01000001.1, from coordinate 112,231,297 downwards.
ATACCTTTCCAGCCTCAGTTCCCTAGGAGATGGATGAAGAAACAAGGGTTAGGGCATGGTCATTGTCTTGCCATTAAGTTCTCCTTGCTATAGTTTGAGAACAATTTTCTCTCAGGAATGGAGACAAGGTAGCCTCTGCTGCCTCTGCTGTCTAGATCTTTCTGCCTCTCCTCTCCAGGATGAGAATCAGCATGCTGTGCAGAAATCACAATGGGAGGCAGGAACTCACTGAAGGGTGTGGGTTTGACTGGGGAGGTATGTGACTCTGTCTGGTGTTTCCTTTGAAGTTGCCTGAGTTAATATCAGAACTAGAAGGCTACTTAACAGAGGGCCCTCTCTTCTTCAGAGCCCAGTGCCATTAGAACAGGAGAGCCCAGTGTCATTGGAACAGACTCTTGTGTCAACCCAGTTCCACCTTTACACTTCCCCATTTCCTAACAGGAAGATGCCAATGGAAAGAATATATGGCGACTTTCCAGGGACACTCTCCCAGGCATGGTTACCAAAGATCTTTAAACTGTGCTAGGCCTAACTACTTGTCTATAGGACCTCTAGGGCTTCTCAGGTGCTGACAATGTCTTTACCTCATTCATTCAGCAGGTACCAGGAGAGTCTGGCCCATGTAGTAACATGAGTGACACATAGAATATATGAACCCCCAAGAGTGGGAAGATTACAGCCCCCACAAGACAGAGTGACTTGGCCCTTTTGAATGACACAGCCACTATAGGACAATAGCTTTATGCCCTGTGGTTACTAATTGGAGAGACTGAGGCAGCCAGTGCTTAGCTGGGACCTGAGTCCTGGGAAGGGGGAGTCTAGTCCAATGCCTAGCTAGTATCTGTTATGTTCTGCTACTCCACAGGATGGAAAACTTTCACTGGTTCCCACAGTGACTTTTATGAGTTTTATCAACATGTTTTTCTGTATCAGCTGGAAATTTTTAGATTATCTGCATTAAATTTAAATAAAATATATCTAAACTGATTGCAAAGAATAAATATATTACCAGCAGGGTCAGAATTAGTAAGAAAACAATTGGAGAAAATAGGCAAGTGTACTGGCTGGTTTTGTGTGTCAACTTGACACAGGCTGGAGTTATCACAGAGAAAAGAGCTTCAGTTGGGGAAGTGCCTCCATGAGATCCAGCTGTGGGGCATTTTCTCAATTAGTGATCAAGGGGGGGAGGGCCCCTTGTGGGTGGTACCACCTCTGGGCTGTAATTCTTGGGTTCTATAAGAGAGCAGACTGAGCAAGCCAGGGGAAGCAAGCCAATAAGAAACATCTCTCCATGGCCTCTGCATCAGCTCCTGCTTCCTAACCTGTTTGAGTTCCAGTCCTGACCTCCTTTGGTGATAAACAGTAATTTGGAACTGTAAGTTATATAAACCCTTCCCTCCCCAACTTGTTTCTTGGTCATGATGTTTGTGCAGGAATAGAAACCCTGACTAAGACAGCAAGATATGGTTGGAGGGACATGAGGCTATATTGGGGCCCCATTTTTTTCTCTTCACTAGTTGTTTTCTTTCCTCCAATTTTATTTTTAGACTATATATATTCTAAAATTGCATAACGTGTACCATGTACATGCATGGTGTTTGAAGAAGTTAGAAGAGGATGTCTGATTCCCTGAACTGAAATTGATGACCCACCATGTTGTTACTGGTAACCAAACCTGGGTTTTCTGCAAAAGCAGCAGGTGCTCTTAACTGCTGAGCCATTTTGGTAGTCTTCTCCCCTACCCCTTTTTTGTGGGGAAACAGGATATCATTAAGCCTGGTCTGACATTCAGTTCTGGAGTTCACTGTATAGCTAAAGATCACCTTGAACATCTGATGCTCCAGCACCTAGTTCAAAAGCACCAAGATCACAAGAATGCTGTAGCACACAGTTTATGCCAAGCTGGGAATGGAACCCTAGGTTTTGTGCATGCCAGGTGATGTCGTGACACTCACTGCTTCTCTCATGGGAGTTACCAGAGAGACAGTGGAACAGGTGGAACAGAGTGACTTGGGGAAGGTAGAGAAGTCGCTAGATGGTCTTTGTTGTGGAATCCTGGCAGGTTTCTTAGTTTCAGTATGTGTCCATTCTGGTTATTCTTTCTACAGACTCTGAGACAGAGCTAATTATGTGGCTTGGAACTTCCTCTCTGGGTGCCCATGTCAGAGAGGATGCTAGCAGAAGATACAGAACTTTGGCCACACACACAGTCCCATACCAGGTTCCACTGCACCCAGCAAGAACCCCAAGCAGCTTGTAGGGTAGCACTTGAGCTGTGTGAGAAAAACTGAACATTTAACCTTCATTTATTGTTTAATCAGAACACCAGAATTTTGGCACTTAAAAATTTCTCCCTCCCCCTGGAAGGCTCTAATATGTGGTAACAGGGACCTCCTGTCCCTCCACTAGAGGTGTCCCACCTGTGGTCGTGATTTGTATCATTATAGAATTTCTCTAAACACAGCCCCAAACATTTGTGGATAAAATATCAGGTCACAATGTCAAAAAGTTGGACATTTCTGGGTTTTCATGCTCATCAGACTTTGAAAAAAAATAGGACATTTTGTATAGAAAGGAAGAAAAAAATGTAGGCTTTAACCGTTTCGTGGAAAAGACTCAGAAATATTCTGAAAATGCCCAAGAGTAATTGTTGAACACCATGTTGATATGACCATATTAAGCATGAGGTCTTCAACATAGGAGCACAATTCTTAACTCAGGTCCACCCTCTGTAGAGTCCTGTGACTTTCAGTAAGGTCCCACATATGTGAACCACCTGACTATTTTGAGAGTTAAAGCACAGAGCAAGTCACCTTGATGGCTGACACTATGCACCCGGTGATGACCATTTTGCCAAGAAGTTCAGTTTCAAGCACAATACAGGAGTGGACTGTTTTCACCTCAGCCTCAGGTGTCTTAAGAGGCTCTAGGGCAGTTCATGCCTGAGAGGTAATCCTGCATTATATCAGGATGCCAGAGAGGATGCCGGATCCTGGGCCACCCACCCGTTGTTCTTCACATTTCAGTCCTGCACCCCTGGGGACACTCTGCAGTGGGGCCCTCTCTAAGCTCTTCAAACAACTGAGATATTTTCCTCCAGTGTTCCCTACTTTAATTTGTAGTGTGGAGTCAGCCTGGCCAGTTGTCTGGTTTGGTTTTCTGGATCAGAAGGCAGGGGGAGGAAACTGACTTGAGCTGGATGGGCCTGGGGTTCATTTGCCTTTAGGTACTCCGATAGGAGAAAGTCAGTGGGCTCCAGAAACAGGAGGGAGAAGCCCTTCCTACTGACTTGGGACGATGTGCTGCAGTTTCCTTTCCCTCCTCATTAACTGGAAGGTCTTCAAATGAGTTGCTCTTCTGGTGAAAGTCACAGACGTACCAGGGAGAAGTGGGTGTGTGATAGCCACCATACCTCCCTGGGAGGGAGTAGCATGTATTCCCTCACTCAACACTGGTAGGTGTAAGGCAGTCCTGGAAGGTCCTAGGGGCAGGTTGACCGGGGGCTTGTATCTACTTTTTTTTTTTGTTTTTGTTTTTTTGAGACAGGGTTTCTCTGTGTAGCCTTGGCTGTCCTGGAACTCACTCTGTAGACCAGGCTGGCCTCGAATTCAGAAATCTGCCTGCCTCTGCCTCCCAAGTGCTGGGATTAAAGGTGTGTGGCATCACTGCCTGGCTTGTGTCTACTTCTTGTGCTGTGTGACTTTCAAGGAACCTTTGGACCTATTGGGCTCTTGAGTCTGTAAATGCCCACAGTGAAGGGATGCTATAGTCAGCGCAGACTCTTCTGTACGGAGTCCTAGCCACTTTTAGGTTAGAAAGTAAGTCTTAGCTTAAGCAGTGGCAACACTCTTAAGAGTGCAGTCTAATTATTTGCTGAAGGTCACCTCTTTCTGCCACATGGCATCACTCCATGGTCTTTTCGTTTGGCTTTATTTGTCTTACAGGGAAGCATCTCATCAGCACAGAGGCAGGTTCCCTGTATCCTTACCTGTTTTCAAAATATCCACTGTGGAAGGGCTGGCTGGAACTCTCAGTGCTCTAATTCTCCCTTCCCTTCGTGCCAAGTACTCCCAAATGGAGCTTCCAAGCAACTAAATTCCTGAAACTTACCTGAGGGAGGTTTGAATCCAGAGTCTTTGGGCTACAAAGAAAGAGACTTGAACGTCTGGATCAGAAGGGGCTTGATCTGACCAGCCATATTATCTGCCATGTTGGTGGCAGTTACTAGATGCAGTTAGATCTCCAGATTCTCAGACTTCCTTTCCTTCAGCTTATGCTGTTTCAGCTCTGTGCTGACTCAGACCATCCTCCTCTCCCCACACAGTGCTAAAAATGATTCTCAGTCTCTCTGCCACCATCTAACAAAGACAACCAGCTCCCTGAGAAGCCACTGCTGACTTTTGCCCTTGGACCAGGCACAAAGGCTAGGGCTCTATAATGTACTGATGGGCCAAGTTCAGGCACTCGGCTGGGCTCCTTGAGACCCCTGGGTGAAATGGTGGGAAAGTCAGCTCCCCTAGCAAGCTGCCATCTGTGAAGCACTTGGTAAGCTAGAACTGAGAAGGCGTTTCTTTAGTCTTTGTCTTGCAGATTTTAATGCATATCTTGATTTTGGTAATTTTCCATGGTGATAAAAATTTACACCTAAATATTGGACTAAGAAGATAGTTTAGTTGGTGAAATGCTTGCTCTATAAGCTCCAGGAGGTTCCTCAGGGTCTCACTAGGAGAAAAGGCCTTGGTGGCAAACATTTGTAATCCCAAGGCCTAGAAGAGGAGACAGGTAAGTCCCTGGAGTCCCTGGACAGCCATCCTAGCCCAAAAGAGAAGCTTGAGGCCAGTGAGAGTTCCCAACACTTAAGAATGTCCTTTGGCCTCTATAGGAATAGCCTGCAAGCCTCTGCTTGGAGAGTGTTCTGACTCAAGGACACAAACACATCTACTCATTCATGGGTGCTCGTGGTAATTTCTGCAGCACTCAGAGGCTGTGGACTTCTCACAGATACACCCTTGCTCTGAACAGGAAGGCTGAAGAGGATAACGGTCTTAAAAAGAAGAACCTGTATACAGTGTTTGTATAAGCAGTTGGTATGGTTGATTTCTGCTGATATTAAAGATGATGATGACATGAGGTTGAGCAATCAATACATAGATATTAGTGTATCATGCTGGTCTGTGTATATGTATATTCATGCTAGTGTATGCTATGTGTGCATGTGTGTTTGTATTTGCATATTTGTGTGTGTATGTATACCTGCGTGCCTGTGTGTGACTATGTGGATATGTGTGTGGCTATGTTGCGTGTGTGTGTGTGTGTGTATGTGTGTGTATGTTGGTTTTTATTGCATTATTAGCACATGCCACTCTGGTTCACTGGCATGGATTTCTTGGCTAATGGACATAGCTACTATGTCCAGTTTGGGGATAGGAATAAAAAGCTGCTTCAAAATTTATGTATGATTTTTCCTGCAGTTCTATTTTCATTGTTTCTCAGTACATTGTAAAGAGTGAAACGTCCAGTTGCCATTAACTTTAGAAGACACTGTTGACTTCCCCAAACGCTCACGGCCTCACTGTCTGCGGTGGAGCTGTAACATGCTCATCCAGCGGCTGTGAGACCCTGATTTCAGTCTTCAGCGTGGCAAAAAGATTGTTTTGTTCAAATCACTTCACCTTGTGCTCCTGTGCTCAAGCCTGTCTCTGTCTGCTGTTCCCCACCTTCGCCAACATCTAGTAATGTCAGTCTTTCCAACTTTGGGTGCTCTGGTGACTCATGGGATATAACACCTTCTCATGCGCCTCTTGCCTGTTTTTACAGCTTCTTCATTTGTGAAGCATTTGATATGTTTTTCCCACATCTTAAAAGTGGGCTTTTTCTTAGTGAATTTCAACAGTTCTTTCTGCATGGTGGAGACAAGATTTTAATAAATCTGCATGTCCATCGCAAATACTTTCTCCAGATTGTGGCTTGACTTCTCATTTTCTTAGTAGAGTTGGCTGGTGTTACAGTTGGAGATATTAACTTGTTGACGTTCAATTAAGAGATCAAAAAGCAGATGCTCTTGCCACGTAGCTCTAGCTAGCTTGGAGCATATGTCCGGTTTCCTGCCATTTCTGAATGCCACACCCCTGGTTTTGGATGACGATTTTGCATAGCACCTTTGCTTGCTCTCCTCTAAATTCTTCCCTGGTTCAAGCTTGTGAAAACAGGACTTTTTTTTCTTTTTCTTCCTGACATTTCATAGTTTAAGCTTTCATTTTTAGACCTGTAAGCCACCTCAGACACATTTTTTTTGGCATAGGAAGTGGGGGGTTAAAGTTGACTTTTTCTATGATACTTTCCTGGCTGGCCCAAGACAGCTAGATGAAAAAAATGAGACTTCCTTACTGAATTTCTTTGGGCTTTTATCAAAAGTCGCTTGACCATACATATGTAAGGCTATTCCTGGGTTTCTAGCTGCGCCTCTTTGATCTGTTTATCAGTCTGTACATCAAAGCCACCTCAGCTCACTAGCTGCAGCTGACAGAGCTTGATATCAGGGAGAGAAAATTCTCCCTGCCCGTTTTCAAGACTGTTTCAGCAACCTTAGATTATTTTGATTACGGTGTAAATGTTAGCAATACCTTGTTAGTGTTTCAGAAATATTTGCAGGCATTTCAGCTTGGAGCATGTTGAATGTATAGATTGATTTGGGGGTTGGGGTTGGGTGTTTGTGACACTGAATTTAAAGTCCACAAACTGTATTTCTCCATTTATTTAGCTGATAAAAATTTCTTTAAGAAATTGTCCTTTTAGTTTTCTGCATAGATGTCTAAAATGGATCATAGGTTTTTATTAAAGTTATTCTTAAATATTTTGTGTTTTTTTCAGCGCTACCATGAATGGGTCTGATTATTGGGATGGAGGCGTTCTTTGTACGTGCTTCTGAGCAGCAGCTGCACATTCTGTCCAGCTTGGTTGTGATCTTGCTTAGCTACTTACCGGTTCCAGCAGGCTTTGCATCCCTTATGGAATCCTAGAGCACTACTACCAGGTTACCAAAGTCAAATCATTTACACCTTTTATGAGTTTGTGGCTTCTATTTCTTCTATAACTTTGTACCGCTCTGTTCACTAGAAGCATTAAGAACAAGTACATCACTTTACAACAGGCTTAGAGGGAAAGCAGTTTCATCTTAGGGTCAGGTGGTAGGTGTGTTTTATGGATGTGCTATATCTAAAGGAGCACATCACTGCTCTTTATAACCCAGGGGCTCTGCTTCGCTCTCTCATCAACAATTGCTGTTGAGTTTCAACAGATGCCTTTGTCTGTTTATAATGAAATGGCCATTTCCCCCTTTATTTTTGGAAAATTGGGAAGAGTTAAATCTACAGATGTTTGAATCTTCCATTGGCCATGAATTCCAGCGATCAAAATCTCTTTCGAAGGATGTTGTGAATTGATTTGAGATTTTCCCAAAGGTTCAGGTGTTTGAATACTTGCTCCCTGGTTGGCGGTGCTGCTTGAGAATTTTTCAGAACCTCAAGAAGGTGAGAGTGGGGTCTCTGTGTGGGGGTGTGTTTCTTTTTTCTCATAAGACAAGGATCTTAGTTAGAATTTTATCAATTCTCAAAATAATCAACAATAAGTCAAATTACAGAATCAAGCAGATGTTTTACCATCCATTTGAAGAAAACTAATACTCAACTTTTGTTGTCAGACTTCAAAGAAAATGCATATCTACTTAGGGGATGAATAATACTTTGGAACTCTACATTACATGTAAAACTAATTAAAAAATCCCAACAGTTTTATTTATCTTTCACTTTCTCCAATCCTAAACTTTATAAAACATGGCATTCTGGTAAATAACAAGAAAAAATCTGAAGGTAAAAATAAATGTAGTTGAGCAGAAGCCTTCTCAAATGCTGTATGCACTGCATAGCTGGAATAGATTAAGAAAATGGTGGTTGGCTTAGAGTAGACAGTAACGGAGGCTATAAGTAATTTCTGGTGCACATATAAATTTAGTATATAACACATGTGGCATTGAGGTCAGCGAGAATGCCATGGATTATGCCATTCAACAGAAGCTTGGTTGAAATCGGTAAATTATTTGTCAAGAACTTTAATTGAGAACCTCAGCTACTGCGTTCCAAACCACTGTACCTGTTATTCAAAAGTGCATAAAAGAGTTGAAGGTGAAAATTTCAATGTAAAAACTAATTGGAGCAGAAAATGAGAGAATTTTATTCATATAATTTCAGAGAGAGAACTAAACAGACGGAAAAAAAAAAGAATCGCCATGCAGTACCGAACAGCCTTCTTATTTTGAAATGAAAGACTGCTCCAAAAAAAGGGGGGCAGGGACAGGGATATAGTTTGGCCACTTACAAATATTGACCTTCCCGTCCTGGTTCATCAAGTTCTCTTCAAGTCAAGTCTAAAGTCGGTCCGTATGAAATTCTGCAGAAGACTGGAGTGAATCACATGCATAGAGAAATACAAGCAGCTGTGAACTCATGGGAAAACACCCGCCTCATTCCTTATTAAAAACCTTAAGTGGAGAAATGAGGAGATGGTGTTCTGGGCCACTTTGTGTTTCTCTAACAGAACACCATACTAGGAAATTTATAAAGAAAATGACTCACCGTCCAGGGGTTCAGAAAGTTCAGTGTGTGCCATGGAGACTGAGCCTGGTGATGGGACCTCTTTCTGTGTTTTACCTGGCAGAGAACCCCAAAGCACAGGCAGAGACAGACACTCCATGCAGGGCATGTGTAGGAGAAGCTGAGGAAGTGCTAGTGTTTTGAGACATGCTCTGACTATGTAGCTCCGGCTGGCCTTGATCTCCTGGTCTTCTTGCCTCAGTCTTCCCAGTGCTAAGACTTACAGGGAGACAGCACTGTACTGGGTAACCTGCACTTGCTTTTATCAGACCCCATATTCTTTTTTTTTTTTTAAGATTTATTTATTTATTATATGTAAGTACACTGTAGCTGTCTTCAGACACACCAGAAGAGGGCGTCAGATCTCATTACAGATGGTTGTGAGCCACCATGTGGTTGCTGGGATTTGAACTCAGGACCTTTGGAAGAGCAGTCAGTGCTCTTAACCACTGAGCCATCTCTCCAGCCCAGACCCCGTATTCTTGATAACTCACTTCGATGCCTCATGACTACACACTTCCTAAGGCTCCACTTCCTGACAGAATCCAGCAGTGGATTCTGGAAGGGTCATCCAAGTCCCAGCAGATGGTCTATGAGGTTAATAAAAAGATAGGCCTTAATAAAAAATGTTGGGTCTTAGTTTTATTAAAGTTGGGTAAAAATGGGTGTTTTGTGGACTTACAGTGTAACTGTAAGTCTGGGCTTTTTTTCACCCCAGAAAGGCAGATTGATGATTGCCCGTGTGTCTCTTTACCCAGGAACTCACTTTAGATACTCATTTTATAAAGATGTATGCACACGCTTATTTTAATAACAATAAAAGAACAGAAGAATAATCGCTCAACAGTAAGGAACTCATTAAATAATTGTTGGTCTATCCACAAAATAGAATACAAAATCAAACATTAAAAGAATGAGCTCTGCCCTGATGTGAAACCAATCTCCAAGTTACATTTTTAATTGAAACAATCAAGATGTGCTAAAATATGCATACTATACACACACAGACTCTCATTCATTTGCATGTGTTTAAAGACTGTAAGACACTCCTAGTGATGACTCCAGCTGCCTGTGTGGTTTGATGATTGGGGAGGAGGGAGGCTTCCTCTCCTTGTGTATTCTATCTAATCTGTTCTCCAGTTTAATTTTTGGTAATGAGCATAAATTAGTTTTTTATTAAGTATTTTAAAGCGTTATTTATAGACCTTTAGGGTTGACATTCAAAGAAACACGGGCTTATAAAAAATACTGCTGAGGCACCAAGATTAGATCTCCCCACGCCTGTAATTGTGTTAGAACCTATAAAGGGGATGGCGAGCTCAGTGGGTAAAAGGAAGACATGATTTTGGATCTTCCTCAGCCACATAAATAGCCAGGCATGGTGGCACATGCCTGTAATCCCAGCTCTGGGAAGCAGAGACACGAGGATCCCATGGGCTCTCCAGCCAGTCAATGTAGCAAGGCAGTGAGCTCCATCTCAAATTCTAAGATGGAGAGAAAACGAGGACACCTGGTGTTGACCTATGACCTCCATAAGTGCACTCATGAATACAACCACACATGTGTCTTCGAGCACACACAGAACATACTTGCACAAAAAATAAACTTAAAGGAGAAAATGCTCACAGTTTGCTTACCATGACTATGTAGGATAAGTCTCTAGTTCTTATCACATAGAATCTATCTCTTGTTGATAAGTACAGAAGTGCACTGTAGACTGCATGCTGCTATTTATGTGCTTGCTGGTCCTTTACTGGCATCGGGGCACTGTTACAAGACTGTACACTGTTTGAAACCTTTCCTGCAGTCCTTCTCCCCTTGTATACATATTGATAAAATATTGCTCACACAGCCTGGCCCTTGACTTCCTCCTCCTGCTAGGCTTTGCTTCTCTTCAGCAGAGGACATTATTCCTAGCTTGACTGCTGGAATATTAGCAATGTATTTGCATGATCAGACCCGCAAATTAAAAGACACAAATAAGCATTGTAAGGCAATGCTTATTAGTTTGGGGACACTGAACCAATCTTTACTTTGGACAAGCAGGGCACATTCCATGGCACCCAGGTATGGATCCAAGATCTGAGCTAAACAGTATAGCCTGTGGCATTCTGGCTTTTGCTCCTGCCTTGCATTTTCGGGACTCTCTTGTATGAGCTGTCAAAGCCTCTCAGAGCTCCTCTCTAGCCCATCATTTTGAGTGATAGAGGTGACGAATGGCCAACTTCAATTTACCAACCTATCAATACAGATGGTATGCCCTCCTGGATGCCAGGGACTGTGAGACACACACAGATGTGGGATGTAAGATTCTGCTCTCAGGGAGGTGACAGCTCAGTGGGGAACAGTGGGGAAGAAAAATAAAACAAAACCACGGACATGAAGCAAAGCTTAAAACCAGGACAGCCCTGAAGTCTGTGGTAGGAAGGAACTATGGCTAATGGTGGCCCAGTACCCTCTAGGAGGAATGCTGGAGAACAGTTGGCCTTAGCCTAAGCCTCTGCAACCTTAGCCTGCTGTGAACTCACTCCCAGATGAAAGGTGTACTGGCAGAGCTCTCTGTGGGAAACCTGGCATGTGGTGGCTCCAGAGATCCAAGAGCCTGTCCTGGATTGAGGAGGGGTTCTCTAGCTGCTCTTCTCTGAGCACCTTGACTGGCTATTCTGAGAAAGCACCTCAGGATGCTACATTTGAGGCTCTGGACTTAGGCACAAGGTAGCATCTCAGAGACTCAAGTGACGGGCTATAGAGATGGACTGGTAGTTAAAAGCCCTTACTACTCTTAGAGAACACTGGTTCTGATCCCAACCCTTGTGTCCTGTAGCTCAAAATGCCTATAACTCCAGTTCCAGGGTATCTATTACTCAATTCTGCCTTTTTGGCGCCTGCATACACATGGTGCACATAAACTCACAAACACACATATATACATACATAAAAATAATAAATCTTCAGGGCCTAAGTGAGCCAAGTCAGAGATCTCATGCCTCAGGATCAGTGAGAGTGATTTACTAAAGTCAGGAATCTGGGTTCCTGGGACTTCCAGAGACTTGTTAGCACCTGCTCTTCCAGTGAAATTCTTCATTCAGAGAGAGAAACCACATCATTAAGTCAGCTGAGAGCTGTGGTTGTTTCTATATGGGAAGTTACACATGTAGCCTGAGTTCCTTTGTTGATGACTTGAGCCCTGTTTAGATGAGACAGTGGCTCAAGCTGGAATAATCTCAATGTCACTAGAAGATTCCTAAAGCAGAAGGCAGAGAATGATGTGGGGAAGACTAAGGCTGAATGTACATTCCCACCACAGATGCCAACAGTGCACATGCTGTGTGCCAGGCAGCTTTGACATAGCCAAGAGCACACCTCCAGGAAGAACAGAACCCCTGGGTGCCATGCCCATTCCTAGCAGTGACACAGTAAACATGACTGGCTACCTTGTCCTTGCAGGGCTGTTCTCTTGGTTCATGAAGCTGGGCTGAGTTGAAAGGTCAACTTGCCTTCTGCCCCCTTGCTCTGTTTGTAACCCCTCTCTTGTTGCCCCCAAGCAGAGCTTTGATTATAAAGGTCCACGTCCCTCTTCATTTAGGATTTCTTCCAGGTCGTTTGGAATTCATTCCTGGGACATGCTCCAGACAGATTCCCATTTCACTCAGTGCTACAAACATGGAGAACATGCTGGAAAGCTCACTGACTCTCCTGTTTAAACTGTCATCTGCAAACTTAATGTTCCCTAAGTTAGCCAGGGCTCAGAGGTGCATACATATCTCCTTTGAGAAGCAGTGAGTTTTACAGAAAGGACGCAGAACAAAAGCAGACGCACTCTTCTTGTATTTGCCTGTAGATTTGTTCCCAGCTCTCATGGAATATGGTGCCTTGAGTGTCATTTGTTTGCAAATGTCTCCAATGTGGCCCAGCCTCATAAGGCTGCTCCCAGCCCACAGATGTGTGAATGAACCTTCTCCAGTTCTTAGGCTCTGGAGATGGAGGTAGCCTTACCTCCTATTAGACTAACCTACAGAGACACAAACTGACATTGACTGGCTTCTTCCACTCCTGGCTGGGTTCTTGGTGCTCACACTGGCTTTGTTTTCTCCATGATGGTTCCAACTTCGATGTTTCCAATTACACTTGGCCCATCCACACTGGCTGTGCTGACGTAAGCCTGTCATTGGCGTCACCATCACCATCCGGGGACATTTCCTGTGGACCTCTTGCCAACTGTTGCTAGTTCCACTAATGGTCCTCTACTGTCTGTCATGTGCCAGGCCTAGTGCTAAATGCTGGGCAGACAGCCATGTACACAGCATCTTGGCTTCAGGAGCCCATGCTATAAGAGAGCAGAGAAGCATTGTTCAAAATAACATAAGCCAAGATGTGCTGCACAGGAGGCTTCCAGACTGGGCAGAGGCATCAAGAAAGATGTTCAGAGCCACAGTATCCTAGAGGGTGAGTCATACTGAACCATGGAAAAAGAAAGCCAGGAGCTCAGAAACTTCTCCAAAGGAACCTGAACTTGAGCCCAAAGCCATGATCAGCTGTTGGAAGGAAGTCCTGCTGCATATCTACCTCAGGTCAGCATTACAGCTGCCACCTGGCTGGAGCTTGGAGGACCTTCCTATGGGAGTCAGTAGAAATGAAGGAACGGGCCCTGTCTCTCCTCACTGGGCTGGCTACTCTTTGTTGAATTCTCAGCAGCCTCTCAAAGAACAGCCTGGTGGCTCTTCATTCTATCCTGCTCTATCCAAAGACTTAAGAATCCAGGCCCATAAAAATCACTCTGTGTCTATCGATGATGTCCCAGTGATCCAGAATAATACTCTTTATATTTGACTTGGCATGGGTGAACAACTAGAGTCTTCGAATATTCACCTATCATAATTTCTTCTATTGACATATTTGCCATTTACTGAATACTGATTGGTATGGTCCAGTGGATGAGCTGATAGACACACATTATAAATAAACATATTAGCAGGTCACTGTGCTGGACACAGACCCAGTCTGTGAAGCACTGAGGCCTTGAGGGGGGCCTTTTATACACAGTTCAACAATGGAGAAGGTGAACTTTTATCCAAGACAGCCATAATCATAGGACTTTACCTCTGGAGGGCTGGAAGGCAAGCCTTTACAAGGCTGGAGAGTGCCAACGTGCAGAAGCACACCTTGAACTTGGAGGAATGGTAAGTAGTCCTGCATGAGTGATCACAGAGCACTCAGGAGTAAACTCAATGGCCTGGAACTTCTGCTTTGAGACAGAAGAGGTTGGGTAGCAATTCTAGAATAAGCACTCATATTACGCAAGGCCAGCACCAAGAACAATGATACAATTTAGAAAGATTAATATTGGAGAACAGGAAAATGGTAGGATTTTGTTAAGGCTTTAATCCTACGAATAGTCCACAAACTTGATGAGGCCATCTCAACATGCTGTCTGTATGGCCCATGATCTCCTCTGCTCTTAAGAGAATGTCCACCCTTCAGAAGCAGCCTTTACTTTTAAAACTAAGATCTTGACAGCCATTAATCTAACAGTGAGCACAACCTCTCAGCCAGGCTTCACTATGACTTGATATTACAAAACTTGTTCTTTGACAGTACATAGTCTGACATTGAGCGTGCATCCTCCTGCATCTTGACCTTCCAAGGGTCACTTTGTGGGACTTGAGTCACTCATTCCCATTTAATGACTTGGTGACCCTTTGTTGAACTTTGGAATATAATGATTACCCATGTACTTGCCGTGTGTGTTTGGTCACTGACCATAAATGCTATGTCCACTTTGTCCCATAGAATAAGACACACCAATATGAAAGTCCAACAATTAGGAAATGTCTTTCTCAGAAGACCCTAGCCTAGGAAAATGGGCGATAATTTCAAGTTCATGAACTGTTTAGTGCTCAGTTCATTTTCCCACTAGTTTCTCCTATGTCTTTAAAAGTATCCATTCTCTGGAAGAATTTAATTAGGGATCATTACAGTTGTGGCTGCTATAACTTCTTTGTGGTTTTTAATTTATAATGACTCCTAATTTCTGTTTTTTGTTTTACATTAATTTTATTAAAAATGTGATTTATTGCCTTGAGGAAAGGTCCATACTTTGGGTCTATCTCATGCTTTATCTGTGTTGATATTTAAAATGTCCCTCTGTCCCGCCTGCATTTCCTGTGAGTATGAGTTAGGCCTGAAGACTTGATCAAGCAATAAACATTTGGAAAAAATACTTGGATTACATATGGTTCTCCATCATGGGCATCTGATAGGTTTTTCCACCAATACTGATGTTACTGAAGATAATAACTGTGTATCTTTCCATGATGAAGGCATATTGTCCCCTCAGCAAATAGCAAGTAATTAAAAGCATAATAGGTGACAACTGGTTGATGATCAACTGATTGGCCTAAGCTGATGAGTTTATATATACACATACACACACATAATCATATACATAATCAATTATATACATAATCATATATATCATACTCATCATATACACATACACATATGTGTTTATAGACTAAGGAGATGGATCAGTAAGTAAAATGCTTTCCCCGCAAGCAAGAGGACTTGTGTTTGAATCCCCAGAGCCCAGTTAAAGTTGAAATTGTTAACTCATCTGTAATCCCAGCTATCTTCCTGCAAGATGGGAGGCAGAGACAGGAAAGATCCTCAAAACAGGAGGCCAAATGGTCTGATGTATGCAGTGCTAAATGCTTCCATACATGTGCTGTGGACACACTCACTTTTGTCTCTATAAAATGCTTTTACTTATGATTTTTACATTTTGTTTGTAATTCTTTTTTTTAATTGAACATTTCTAAAAAGAGAATCTCATCCCATGGACATTTACTTATACACTTAGTCCAATATCCCTGTGGGGACAATTGCTAAAAACAGAGATCTCAGTTTTGATGCAAAAAAGTTTGATACAGTTGGCAAGCTTCTCCCCAGAATGCTGGATCCCACTCTATGTCCCCCTTATGGCATGGGGTGTGGTGTGCCTTCTTCTGAGCCTACCTAGTACAAGAGAAAGACCTTTCTCCAAAGGCTCAGTGGCCAAATTCCACAACGCTGGTGGGTATATGAGGAATATAGAGAGAAATTGAAAAGGAAGGAGAAAGTAGATGTTCCAGAGAACCTCACAATTTACAGGATAGAGATCTTCAAAATCTTTCTAGCTTGTGTTCTTCTGTAAAGAGAACTTTATATGGTATCTAATACTTAGCTCTACTTCCTTCTTCAGAAACTATAGGTCTTTCTAAAAAGACAGTAAAGTGTTTCTTAATGAACCTTTTCCCTGGTCTGTCTTTCCCTGTCTCTGTCTCTTGTTGTCCCTGCCTTTCTCTGTGCCTCTGTTGCTGTCTCTCTGTCTCTCCCCCCTCTCTCTGTCTCTCCCCCTCTGTCTCTCTCTCTCTCTCTGTCTCTCTGTTTCTGTCTCTCTCTGTCTCTCCCCCCCTCTCTGTCTCTCTCTCTTTCTGTCTCTCTCTCTCTGTCTCTCTGTTTCTGTTTCTCTCTGTCTCTCTGTTTCTGTCTCTCTCTGTCTCTGTCTCTCTCTGTCTCTCTCTGTGTGTGTGTGCGTGCGTGCATGTGCGTGTGTGTGTGTGTGTGTGTGTGTGTGTGTGTGTGTGTATTCCTGTCTCTTTCACATGTACACAGAGTTCCCATCTAGATTTATGGATTATCATTATTTCCACAATCAATTACAGTTATCCCCACTTTCAGTGCTCACACAGCTGTCTCCGAGGTAGCCGGTGGGATGTGCTTCCAGCTGGTTCCCATGTGCTACTGACACCACCATTTATTTTTGACGCCTCCTTTATTTTTAATTAAAAAGTGTGCTTTTCCCTCTCTCTGGCATGACTAGATATTCCAGGATCTCCCAAGCATTTCCCTTACCCCAGAAGTGGAAGGATCTGTTTGTACCCTGGGGTCTCTACAGCCCGGGGAATGATACTCAGAAAGCAAAAGACTGCTGTGTGTTGACTGTCGCTGACAGTTCTTGTCTTGAGGGCCTGTGAGCGGATGAGTTGCAATTCATGCTACCTCACTTTAGATGTAGCTTTTTACTCCTTTGACATTTTAATTATATGTGTTTGCTCTTACATGGAAAAATTGAACTTTGTTTTCATTTTATTCTCCCATAATTATGTTATTTCTGATTTCAACCTGGGCACCAGTGCTGACTGCCATACAATAAGGAAGCTTGGCATTCATTCTCTTCAGATGAACCTCTCCAGGAGCTCATGGAGTTATTCCACAAAATATCTATTTGTAACTAAGTTTGGATTTATATTCAATTATGATTATTTTATATCTAAATATGTAAAAGGTATGCATAATTCAGAATTCAAAAGTACATGACAAGGCCCTTCAGAGGGTATCTCACAGTCATTTTTCCTCATTTGCTAGCTGATGACTCTAAGCCCAAAAGAAGGGTCTAAATTATTTATTTATTTTTTGGATAATGTGTGTGAGTGTGTGTTTATATAAAATATAAACAGGAATACATTATCCACCTGTATTTGCAAAAGGAAGATAGATAGATAGATAGATGATAGATTTTAGAAGTTGTTGCAAGCTAATGAATGTTTTTTTTTTTCACCAATTTTAAAGAATGGTATAGATACCCATTGAATAGATGTACAACAGGTTTCCCCATTTAATGCAATTTTAAAAAAAAATAGAATACTATAAAATTAACTGCATTTTTGTTTGGTTGGTTTTTTTGTTTGTTTGTTTTGCTTTACATTTGTGATAATGAATCTCCCAGATGCCTAAGTAGTGTGTATATGTGGCATGATGATTTTCCATAAGCAGCATATGTACATGCTGGTATAGTTTGATAAATATTTCTCATTTTCCTGTCTGCCAAGCTGTAGCATTCTGTGTTCACATAGAAAAATGCATCAGCATGCATGTTTCCTGCAGGGTCCCCCAATTTAGTGAGCCAACAGACTTCTAAGTCTTGGCTCATCTGAGTGGTGGAAAATACTATGTCAAACATGGTTTGCTCTGTCATGACTTCCTGTAAAGCTGGCAAACTAGCCACTCGAGTCTTTTGCCCATTTTTCTATGCCAGTTTTGGCCATCTCTTGCCTCTGTTTAAGAACAGGTTAGGGGCAAGCTGGGCAGTGGTGGCGCATGCCTTTAATCCCAGCACTTGGGAGGCAGAGGCAGGCAGATTTCTGAGTTCGAGGCTAGCCTAGTCTACAAAGTGAGTTCCAGGACAGCCAGGGCTACACAGAGAAACCCTGTCTCAAAAAAAAAAAAAAAAAAAAAGAAAGAAAGAAAGAACAGGTTATGGAAATTGCCTGTTTGAGATATGTGAGTCATGTTGTCTGTGGTCTCTCACTTGTTAGAGTTTTCCATTTCGTTTTAAAACCAAAGTGGGCACTGTTGGTCAAAATGCTATTCTCTAACAAGTTGTCCTAAAACACGGCCCTGTGTAAAAGAACAAATGTTAGAAATAAGACCCTCTGATGGTTTTGAAGTTGGTCAATTGGATGGTTCAAATGTTTCAAAACTCTGTCCTATCTTCATGGATGGATCCCAGATTACATCAAGGATCCTAAGCTTATCTCCTAGTAAGATTAATCAGTGAACCTGGAGTGCTATTCCAGGCTCTGTCTGTTAAAGAGGAACTTTGGTGGAAATTTATGAAATCTATCAATTCTGCCCAGGAAATATGGCCATGGTTGTCCTCAAGTGGGATGTTGCACAAGCTGCTAGCTTATCAATTAAAAGAGAGACTGTGAGAATTTTCAAAAATTACAGGAAGGATTTTCTAGAAGTCTGTTCTCATATGTTTATTTAGTGAATAAAGGTGTTGCTGTATCAAGCTTCTTCCCAACCAAATTAGATGCCACACTGCTAATAACAGAGCAGAGAAGGGAGCACTTAGGGAAGAGAAGTAGAAAGTAGTGACCAAGGACCAGGGTCAACAACATTGTGACCACTGTTAACTCAAGGTGATAATGGGGAAGAGAAGGTCTCTGAAAGAGAACTTAAGAAAGTCAACATAAAGAGGAGGTCATTTACAGAGTAGCTAAAGACTTCAGTCATGGGACAAAGTCAGTTCAAAGTGACTTCTGTGTGTTTTGACTTCACCCCTCCAAACCACACATCCCCAACCAACTATCAGAGTACTCAACACAACCTCTTTACCCTGCTGATGTGGCCCACAGCTACGAGTTTCCTGGAAACAGAGTGTGGAAGTAGTAGACTGTATTTATTGATTGTCCTCATGAATTTGGAGCTTCCCAGAGTACTGCCCTTTACCCTTCTACAAGGACCATAGGCTCTGGCAAGATCAAGTTCTCAGGTCTCATTTGTGACACTCAGTTGCCAGGGTGTGAGAAGACTGGGAGTGGGCATGGATCACTAGGCTCTACAGTGGGACTCTTATAGGATCAGGTAAGAAGGAGCACCATGCTCTTCCTTTCTCACCCACAGGAAGGAAGGGAAGCATAATTGATTTGGAGGGTTTTGTTTGCTTGCTTATTTGTCCCAAGTCCTAGGTTAGACATAAATCCTTAAATCCCAGTACTTTCTATTCAATACTTGTTTAACTTTCAGAATGGCAGTCTCCAAAATACAGTTTTTAATTGAAACCAAATCAGAGTTATTTTGTTTCTACTTAGTGGTCATTGTCCCCATTCTCCTCAAAGTCACTCCTATTCAAGGTCACGCTTCTGGTGTCTTCCAGTCCTGGGAGATAGAACAGTAAGTAGAGTTTGCATAGCATTTCTAAAGTCAGTAGCTAGGCTCCCACACAGACTCAAGGAGACTTAGACACTTTAATCAGCAACGAAATTCCTGGGAAACTTTGGCCAGAGCACTCCCAGGACCCCATTCCCTTTGCAGTAATGTTCGAAGCAACTTGGAAAGACTTGGGAACCTGTCAATGAATCTTTCCTCTACTCTTGCCCCTCTGCCTTTCCTTCTTTGAGAATTCTTTTTATGCCAATCTGCAGTCAGGGCTTAAAATTAAATTCTTCTACATTATTAAATTGGGTATTTGGCTTAATATTTTAAAATCTGAGACCAGTCGAGGCCCAAAAGCACTCCATCAGTGCCTTACATTCCCCATTGAAATTAAAAGCTTGCTGAGAATGAAAGTCAGTTGATGGATGGTGGTGGAGAGATCCCTGGTGGCGCTGGTTTGTTCATGGGGCTCTGAGCATCTCTCTCCATGTTCACGTTCTAAGTTCTCTCAAGCCTCCAGAGGCTATCTGCCAAGATGGAAGTGCAATATGGCCCAAAAGGAATCTATGCTCTGATTTTCTTCCCTTCCTTAATATCCCCTGACTCTTCAGATGGTGCCATGTACATCCCTCAGTCTCCCCAGCACCTCCAGAAAGGTTAAAAAAAAAAAAAAAAAAAAGAACAGTAAATGTGCAGTCAGACCACTGCAAACACATTGGCTTTGTGTTTAAGCAGCTCATTCTATACTTGGCCATAAAAATGTGCAAATTTCCTGTTTGCATGACTCTTTTCATTTTTTTTTCTCTCTTCCACTTTTTTGTCTCTTCCAAGATAAACCAAATGAGAGCATTCAGGTTGTCTTAGACATGTAAGTTTGGACTCAGAGCTTACAACACTTCATGTTCTCCAACATGCTTTCCTAGTGATGCTTTTGATTCATGTAAAACTACAACAGAACCTGGCAACCCAGCCCCTGTGTAGAGTTCCTGGGAAATGGATCAATTTTATGACCAATTTTAACAACAAGGATTTGAGTGATCTAAGTGCAGGACATAAGCCCAGCATCTTCATTTGTCTGTTTGCCAGAGATGTTTTCTTCTGAGTCTTCCAGTACAGCTTTTTGATCTTACCCCTCATTCTAGCAATGTATATTTAAGTTTACAGCTAAAGTCTGCATCCTTAGTATCGCTGTGAAGAAGAAGGCTGGATGCCCTCAAAACCATGCCACAACATGCCAAGGCACTTTCTAGTGAGCAGACATGCTTTCTGGCTTGGTGTATACCACACTTATATCCAGACATATCTTGGATGGACCTGCATTGGACTTTTCATGAGTTCCAAGCACTCATCCCTGGGTAGGGGAGGGGGCCAGTTGGTAAAATGCACACAGATATGAGGATGTAAGTCTTATCTCCAGAATGAAGGGAAAGCAGACAGACATGGGGAAGTGTCAAAGACAACAATACATACTCAAAGACAAAAACAAAGCAATGACAATGACAACAACAAAAAACAAACAAACAAACAAATAAACAAACCTCAAAAAAGTTTGAAGGGAATCAAAGATAGAACTAGGTCTAGTGATTCCAACCTGTCATCCATGTACTGGGGAAATTAATCCGAGAGGATCATAAGTTCAAGGTCAGCCTAGATACAGACTAAGTTCAAGACCATCCTGAACAACTCAGTAAGGATTATCCTCAACATTTAAAAAGGAGGGCTGAGGGGCAGGGTAGTACAGTGGTAGAGCATAGTCTAGCATATGTAAAACACTGAACTTGACCCCCAGGAACTCAAAAAGGGAAAAAATTGTAGATAACAGCAGTATGGCTTGGAGCTGCTTCTGATGCCTGCATTTATCCTGAAGATGTGATTTTTAAGTTCCTTTCTGAGGGGCCTACTATCTACATTCATCTAGATCCCTAGAAAGTTGTTGTGTATACTAGATAGTACTTTCAGTACTTTGTCCTTTGGAGTTATCATTTCCATATCCTATTCACTGCTGAGGTACATTCAGGATGCTTCCCACTCTTGCTGTTATAGAGAAATCTTCCTTAACTATCCTAAACCTGAGTCCTCGATCCCAATTCCAACCAAAACCTCCAAGGAGAACTATTCTATTAGATGCACTAACTACTTCTCTTTACATTTCACTGTCAAACTGACTTCTACCTACTCCCTGTGAGATAGCCTCCTTCCACCACACTGCCAAAGGAACTAAGCATGTTTCCTAAAACATTTTACAAAACTAGTGACCAAAACTCTAATAGGTTCCATTTACTTATTTTTATTGCTTCATAGTGTTTTTTATGTCATATTCAATGCCCTCCAACAATTCCTCCCACATTTTTGCCTCATTCCTTATCTGCCCAACTTTATGTCCATGGTTTTTTAAAACTCATTAAGTCCATTTATACCTGTTCATATACTTGTGGATGTGTGGCTTTCCACTGGAGTGTGGTCAGCCTAGCAGGGCCACACTCATGAAGAACACTGTATCTCCCTTTCCCGGAAGCTGTCACTTGCATTTTTCCTTGGCTAGGGGTGGGGTGTCACACCCTCCTCCATGCTGGGATTATGTCAAGTTTATAAATCCCACTTCCTTCACCAACATTGTGTTTAAGCATTCATGTAATGTTTTATTGCTTCCTGTGGTTCTTATATGTGAACCAACTACTCATTTTTCCATCAAGTTATCTATCTCTATGCTGTTAGAGATAAATCTTACACTAACACCTCTAGTCTGTTAATCTCTAAGGTGATGAGAAACTGCTATCTTAGAATACTATTCTCACTAAGGACCTACTTAGTAAGTTGGTCATTTATTATTATTATTATAAAAAGAATACTGTAGAAATTTAGAGAAAGAAGGATTCGTGTTGGCTCACGGAGTTTCAGTCCATGGTTACCATGTTCCATTGCTTTACCTGTAAGCCAAGGAGGAACATCTTGAAGGAGAGAGTATGATAAAGCAGGGCTGCGCACAGATGGCATCAGGAAGCAGGGAGAAGGAACCTGACATAATTCATATCCTCCAAAGTATGCCTCCAATGATGTGCTTCTGCCAAACATGTTCCTCTACCATCTCCTGACAATGCCATAAGATGATTTTGATTAGATGATGTGCCTATGATAAATAATTTTAACAAAATAAAGTCTACGTGAAGACAGTTGTAATTTTAGCGTGGCTCAATAGAACTAAACATCTTACAACTGTAACATCAGGATCAGGTTCTCCAATTCTTAGACTTTCAGGAGGACTCTTAGAAGATAAAAGGTGACAGAAACTGAACAACATTCTACTCAATGATAACTTGGTCAAGGAAGAAATAAGAAAGAAATTAAGGACTTTTTAGAATTTAATGAAAAGGAAGGCACAACATACCCAAACTTATGGGACACAATGAAAGCAGTGCTAAGAGGAAAACTCATAGCTCAGAGTGCCTCCAAAAAGAAACTGGAAAGAGCATACACTAACAGCTTGACAGCACATCTGAAGGCTCTAGAACAAAAAGAAGCAAATACACCCAAGAGGAGTAGATGGCAGGAAATAATCAAACTCAGGGCTGAAATCAACCAAGTAGAAACAAAAAAGAACTATACAAAGAATCAACCAAATCAGGAGGTAGTTCTTTGAAAAAAACCAACAAGATAGAAAAACCCTTAGCTAAACTATCCAGAGGGCACAGAAACAGTATCCAAATCAGCAAAATCAGAAATGAAAAGGGAGACATGACAATAGATACTTAGGAAATCCAAAAAAATCATCAGATCCTACCACAAAAAGCCTATACTCAACAAAACTGGAAAATCTAGATGAAATGGACAATTTTCATGGCAGATACCAGGAACCAAAGTTAAATCAGGATCAGATAAATTATGTAAATAATTCCATAACCCCTAAAGAAATAGAAGCAGTCATTAATAGTCTCCCAACCAAAAAAAAGCCCAGGTCCCGATGGATTTAATGCAGAATTCTATCAGATCTTCAAAGAAGACCTAACACCAATACTCTTCAAACTATTCCACAAAATAGAAACAGAAGGAACAGTACCCAACTCATTCTATGAAGCCACAATTACACTAATACCAAAAGCACACAAAGATCCGACAAAGAAAGAGAATCTCAGGCCAATTTCCCTTATGAATATCGGTGCAAAAATACTCAATAAAATTCTTGCCAACCGAATCCAAGAACACATCACATCAGTCATCCACCATGATCAAGTAGACTTCATCTCAGGGATGCAGGGATGGTTCAATATACAGAAATCCATCAATATAATCTACTATATAAACAAACTCAAAGAAAAAAACCACATTGGATGCTGAGAAAGCATTTGACAAAATCCAAAACCTCTTCATAATAAAAGTCTTAGAAAGATCAGGAATTCAAGGCCCATACCTAAACATAGTAAAAGTAATATATAGCAAACCAGTAGCCAACATCAAACTAAATGAAGAGAAACTTGAAGCAATCCCACTGAAATCAGGGACTAGGCAAGACTGTCCACTCTCTCCCTACCTGTTCAATATAGTACTTTTGAAGTTCTAGCCAAAGCAATTAGACAACAAAAGGAGGTCAAAGGGATACAAATTGGAAAGGAAGAGATCAAAGTATCAATATTTGCAGATGACATGATAGCATACTTAAGTGACCACAAAATTTCCACCAGTGAACTCCTAAACCTGATAAACAACTTCAGCAAAGTGGCTGGATATAAAATTAACTCAAACAAATTAGTAGCCTTCCTATACTCAAAGGATAAAGAGACTGAGAAAGAAATTAGGGAAACGACACCCTTCACAAATAATATAAAATATCTAAGCAAGCAAGTAAAAGATCTATATGACAAGAACTTCAAGTCTCTGAAGAAAGAAATTGAAGAAGATCTCAGAAGATGAAAAGATCTCCCATGCTCATGGATTGGCAGGGTTAATATAGTAAAAATGGCCATCTTGCCTAAAATAGTCTACAGATTCAATCCAATCCCCATCAAAATTCAAACTCAATTCTTCATAGAGTCAGAAAGAGCAATTTCCAAATTTATCTGGAATATCAAAAAACCCAGGACAGAGAAAACTAGTCTCAACAATAAAAGAACCGCTGGCAGAATCACCATCCCTGACCTCAAGCTATACTACAGGGTAGTAGTGATAAAAACTGCATGGTATTGGGACAATGACAGGCAGGTAGATCAATGAAATAGAATTGAAGACCCAGAAATGAACCTACACACCTTTGGTCACTTGATCTTTGACAGAGGAGCTAAAACCATCCAGTGGAAAAAAGAAAGTACTTTCAACAAATGGTGCTGGGTCAACTGGCAGTCAATATGCAGAAGGATGCAAATTGATCCATTCTTATCTCCCTGTACAAAGCTCAAGTCCAAGTGGATCAAGGACCTCCACATTAAAACAGATATACTGAATCTAATAGAAGAGAAAGTGGGGAAGAACCTGGAGACCATGGTCACAGGGGAAATTTTCCTGAATAGAACACCAATAGCTTATGCTCTAAGATCAAGAATTGACAAATGGGACCTCGTAAAATTGCAAAGCTTCTGTAAGCCAAAGGACACTGTCAATAGGACAAAAAGGCAATCAACAAATTGGGAAAAGATCTTTACTGACCCTACATCTGACAGAGGGCTAATATCCAATATATACAATGAACTCAAGAAGTTAGACTCCAGAGAAACAAAGAACCTTATCAAAAATGGGGTACAGAGATAAATGAAGAATTCTCAACTGAGGAATACCAGATGGCTGAGAAACACCTAACAAAATGTTCAACATCTTAATCATCAGGGAAATGCAAATCAAAACAACCCTGAGATTCCACCTCACACCATTCAGAATGGCCAAGATCAAAAATGCAGGGGACAGCAGATGCTGAAGAAGATGTTGAGAAAGAGGAACACTCCATTGATGGTGGGATTGCAAGCTGGTAAAACCACTCTGGAAATCAGTTTGGTGGTTCCTCAGAAAATTAGACACAGCACTAACCGAGGACCCAGCTATACCACTTCTGGGCATAAATCCAGAATATGCTCTAACATGTAATAAGGACACATGCTCCACTATGTTCATAGTAGCCTTATTTATAATAGCCAGAAACTGGAAAAAGCCCAGATGTCTCTCAACAGAGGAATGGATACAGAAAATGTGGTACATTTGCACAATGGAGTACTACTCAGCTATTAAAAAACAATGAATTCATGAAATTTTTAGGCAAATTGATGGAGCTAGAAAATGTCATCCTGAGTGAGGTAATCCAATTACAAAAGAACATACATGGCATGCACTCACTGATAAGTGGATATTAGCCCAAAAGCTCGGAATGCCCAAGATACAACTCATAGACCACATGAAGTTCTAAAAGAAGGAAGACCAAAGTGTGGATATTTCGATCCTTATTGGAAGGTAGATCAAAATAACCATGGCTCACAGCCAACCAATAGACTGAGCATAGGATCCCAGTGGAGCAGCTAGAGAAAGGACTCAAGGAACTGAAGAGGTTTGCAGCCCTGCAGGAAGAACAATAATATGTACTAAGCAGTACCCCCAGAGCTCCCAGGGACTAAACCACCAACCAAAGAGTACACAAGGAGGGACCCATGGCTCCATCTACATATGTAGCAGAAGATGGCCTTTACAGACATCAATGAGAGGAGAGGCCATTGGGCCTGTGAAGGCCTGAAACCCCAGAGTAGGGGAATGCCAGTCAGGAAAGTGTGTGTTTGTGTGTGGGGGGGGGGGTGATTGGGGGAGGAAAAATGTGATAGGTGGTTTTTGGAGGGGTAATGAGGAAAGGGCATACCATTTGAAATGTAAATAAAGAAAATATCTAATAAAAAACAAGATAAAAGGTGAGTTGAACCACAGGGAGGTCTAGTAACTGATTTCTACTTGTGTCAATAAAATATCAATTTTTGTTCCCATATTTTCAGTAGGATCATTATTAAGTAATGGTTCAATTGATTTATAGTGATTTAAAGTGTCCAAGAGGTTGGTGTTCAGCCATTCATATGTGAAACATATTCCTTACAATCCCATCACTTTTCTCAATTCCAACTCTGAACACTGCATCTGGGCAAAGCCTGAAAGGACATTTTGTACTCAAACCATAGGACCATTGGATGATGTACTATGAGATGGAAGAACTATTTCAACTTTTTTGTGCTTAAATCATTAAAATCAAAAACACTTGATCTTGCCCCTTATCCAGTCTGGGTTTTGCATTTGTTCATAATTTTGTTGTTATCCACCTGAAATGCTGATGTGATGCTGTGGGGTGATTGCTCATCAGAATACTAAGAATACTAGGGCAGAGAACTAGAGGGACTGACTGCTATATTAACCCTGGAATGTTCTGCCTCTGAAAGTTTTATGGCATGAAAAAAATAGAATCCCTATTCTATTTTCTTTTGTATGTTTTCTTAGTGACAGATAAATTTATTTTGTAATAACATATTCCAACATGTTGCCAATTCATAGACCCTATGACAGTCACACATCTATTACACTCATTTTTGTTTGTTTATTTGTTTGTTTGTGTTTTTGTTTTTCTGAGACAAGTTCTCATCATGTAGCTCTGGTTTTCTAGAACTCAGTATATAAACCAGGCTGGCCTTGAACCCACAGAGATCCATCTGTCTTTATTACCCAAGTTAGGATTAAAGATTCTACTATGCCCTCTATCACAAACCCTTGAAACAATCAACTTGTAAAGAGATAAAAGTTTATTTTGCATCGGAGTTTCAGACATTTCATCCATGATTCTTTGCGTCATTAGGGACCATGGTAAGGTAGAATATCATGGCAGTCTGGTAGAGCAACACTTCTCAATCCATGATCAGAGACCAAAGAGGAACAGGAAGGGGCTGGAACCACTCTATCTCCTTGAAGGATATGATCCCAATTATCTAAAGAGATGTCAACATTTTGACAAGGCTGTAAGTGATGCATTTCTAGAATTTATATATGATGAAAAGTTGGTATCTGAGAAATCTGTACTTCCATTTATTACTGAGAACATACAGAAATATATGTTCTTCCCTTCAGTCCTTCTTAAAAGAAGATAATATGTGAGGCTTCCTTCCTCACACAGTGGACTTTTGTAGAAATATCTGAATTCCCACTCCAGCCTCTTGGACATTTCAAATCATTGTAAATCAATTGAACCATTAATTAACAAAGACCTTACTGAATATATTGGAAGAGAGAAAAAGAATAGATATTTTATTGATGCACATAGAAATCAATCACTGAGCATTCCTAGGGTTCAACCTAACCTTTATCTTCTAATAGTCCTTTCAAAAGTCTATGAACTGGAGGACCTGGTTCTGACATTACAGTTATGAGTGGTTTAGTTCTATTGAGCCACCCTAAAATTAAACTGTCTTCATATAAATTTTAGTTTATTAAGATAGCTTGTCATAGACACATTATCTGAGGACTTATTTATAGTTTTAGCTGGTACTGTCTCACTCCATGAGATGTTAGGATATTAATAACTGTGGTAATTTGATTGAGATGTTCCTTATATGTCTTGGCCCCCAGTTGGTGGCTGATTGGGGAGGATGAGGAGGTATGGCCTTTCTGGAGGAAGCATATCACTGGAGGTGAGCTTTGAAGTTTCTAAATGCCTTCTACCAATTCCAGTGTGTTCTGCTTCCTATTTGTGCTTCAAGATGTGAGCTCTCCATTGTTCTAGTTGTCCACCACCTACTCCCTCCATTCCCTCATCGTGGGCTATCATTCCTCTGAAACAGTAAGGACCAAATAAACACTTCCTTTTATATATTATCTTTATCATGATGTTTTAATCATAACAGCAGAAAAGTGACTTATACAGTGATGCACAGGGATTATGCATTCATGTTTTGTTTTGTTTTGATTTTGAACTTCAAGGGTGTCCTTTGTTCCTCATCTTATGCCTGTATTTCCCCATCTTCCATCAAACTTAATGATGTCACCCTGGGTGTTAGACTTGTGCCCTGCTGGTTTTGTCCTTCCCTCTGGAGTACTGGACCATGCAAATACAGTCTCCAGCTGTAGGTTTGCAGACTGTTTGATCACATGGCTGTTCCTCTCTGAAGATTTGGTTCAATAGTAGAATGCCAGGCTTTGTTTCCTTTCCTGTTCCATTTCCTACAGGCAGAACTTGGCATGGGCAAGATCTGTTTTGGCCTCCATCCAGGTAATTTACTAGCATGAGTGTCTCATTATGAAGTGGGCTCACCTGTAGGATGGTCCCATGGTCTGGACACCAAGGCTGCCATTATTATTATTAAGATGATGCTTCTGTACAACATATGTTTTCAGCATCGACTGCTAATTTCCCCAAATACCAGCCTAGAGAGGTTCCTGGAGGGCTGGCACTTTTTTGTTCTTTCTGGGAATTGGGAGAGAAGCTAACTAAATTCCAGCTGTCCTCTTCACATGACTATTTAAAATCAGAGATGACAAAGACAGCAATTAGAAAAACATGTTGCCAGCACAGTTCTTTATGGACACGAAGAAGGGTCTTTCCTTTGCTCTGAATCTTGGAGCAAGCATTTTAATTTGGGTCACTAAGGACCCCTGAGGATGGTACGTGTAATTGTCCTTTTGTTTTAAAGAAGTGTGTGTTCTTTTAGCCCATTTGTAGTGACTCCTACAATGCTAATCTTTTCTGGGGTTAAAAGAGAAAGATTATGCACCAGGGTTACTCTGCAAATGTTTTGCGTTAGAGCAGAAATTGCCTTCATGTACCAAGTCGTTTAAGCATCTATGACAATGTCGCCAGCCATCTGGGCTGCTGGGAACACTAAATCAACCTGTTGTATGCACAAAACCAAGTAATTTATCTGTCAGGTACTATTTCATTTAAAACATATTTCGGTGCAAAATGAAATTCGTAAAATCGTCCATTTCCATACCCAAGTCTAGCACTTCCCATTATTTCTCAGATAAAAATTGTCTTTTTAATGGAGCAAGAAGGTCCTTAGGCACACTGGCCTACCACTCCAAGGAGGACCTTCTATTTGCATTATGTAAATGCCCACTGACAGTCAGGAGAACTGAGAGATTACTTTCGATGATTGTGTCTCTCCCAACCTACTTTTGAGCATTACTTCCATGCATGCCAGAGCCAGGAGGTCAGCTGAGATTTTCCATGATGGCCTCATGACAAAGAATCAGGCCATTATCCAATTTGATGCAATAAGAAGCCAGCACTGTATTTCATAGCCTTATACTGGGGGCTGAGCAAGCTTTATGAAGCTTGAGCTTAATCTCCATCTCAGATTTATGCTCCCAACTCTCCAAATGTACAAGTGTCTTCTAGCATTCCCTCTCTGTCAGATGTGCATGGTGGGAAGGGTGTCTGCACTGCCATGTGTATTCTAGTTCTGCTGAATTACTTCCTTTTTATCTGACCATAAAAGTCAAGCTGAAGTGGGACGAGAAACAACTGGCTCTCTTCCACCATCTTTGTTCTGGTCTTTCCCTATAAGTAAGCGAATCATCCATAACTTGATGCATTTAATATGGAACCCCAGGCTAGTGTAATTGCTACGGACCTGGGATCTGATTAATGACAGTGTTTCAGTTGGATTTATATACCCTGCTCACCTAGTGGAAATGCAGTTTGCTCTTTCTTCACAAACAGAAAGGAAATGTATGGGAGTCAGGTTTCTCATACCCGAGCGTGCCAGGGGGAAGAAGAGGAGGGCTGCAGAGTGGGTCTCAGGAAAGACTGCCTGGAAAGCAAGAAACACACTGTAGATTTGAAAATATTAGAGTTCAAGTCCTTGAATCCTATACTGGGTGAGTTTTCACAGACTGTACTGAATTCAAAGTGTGTTGTCTATGACTACTCAAGGATGCTGTGTGTACCAAAAGGTCTACTTGTCTGTTTGCTGAGCTGCTAAGCTAACCTGGACATGATCATCAACTTCTCAGCTTTTGTCTCACCCTGGGCCAGGAACAGTTGGAAGAGCTTCTCTTTTGAAGAACTGAAAGTGACTAGTGATTTTACTACTTGACTAATTAAAAAGGCAGATCCCATGCAAACTAGTGCTAGATCCCCCGTTCTTTACAGAAACTGTCATCATTTTTGGACTTTATCCAATCACAATTTATTAACTGACTTTCAGGTGAGACCAGAAGACTCCACGAGTGATCTGATCCTTTCATTTTCCTGCACAATGAATTTGATGATGGCAACACTCCATGACTACTAAGTGTCATAAGCCCCTTGAGGAAAAAAAAGGCATCCATACAGAAAAGTGATGCAAATGCTTGGCCAAGGTTTCTGGCAAGCTACACTGTCATAGGTGAGAGGAGAACAATATCCTGCTTCCTTCTCTCAGTACTGCTTTCCTGCTTTTTCAAGATCCCCATGACAACTACCTCACATCCCGACAGTCAGTGTCATCCTATATCTATGACTACTCTTGCCTTCCCATCTTATGTTCTTCACAGTCTCCTGATGCACCTGACTAGTCATCAGTAGTAATCTCCCCTGCCCTGAAGAAGGAAGAAGTTTGCCCTCAGCCTCTCCTTGCCTGATTATTACCTTTCCTGCAACTCAACAGCTCCCCCATCCCTAGATGTGCCCCCATGGGCATACACATCCCCAAGTTGTAACTTGGCATCTCATTCTCCATCTTGGTGCCATGGAATTCTCAGGTGTCAGATCACTTGGCCATTCTCATGAATGCACTGGGGACTCAGTGTTTCAGTACCTGACTCCTTGTGTTCTTCCCTAAAATGTGATTGTTTCTATCCAAGGGTGACACTGAGAACAACCAGCAATGTAATGTGGTCTAGAGGCCTGGAATGTCCCAGTCCCACAGCCCAGGGAATGGAACTGTTTTCTCTTGGAGCAAACACAAAACAGAAGTCTGTACCACTTGCTTGTCATGTGCCTTACTGAAGCTGTCCCCCAAGACCCTGTTAGTAGGAAATAGCCAAATCAAGCCAGCTCTGACCACCTGGGAACACAGGCTGGGAGGTCTGCCCTCCTTGGTTTTCATTCTGGGGTAATGGTCCTCTAAATGGTGGCAAGGCCACTCATTGGAACTGACACCCATGATGGGTTTAGACAAACACTGGGGCCTGGCAGGCCTCCTGAAGCTGGGTGATGGAGAGTGACCCAATGTGGTTATCATTTGATTGAAACCATCAGCTTATTTCCCATAGGTCGGGGGATATCAACAAGCCTCAAATCAGAACAGACTGGGCCTCATTGTCTGATTACCACAGCAGCCCCAGCTGACTCTTGGTACATGGACATTCAGGGGAATGGAGATCAGGATGTATCCAGGAAGTCCTCCCTTTTCTATCTGCTCACTGTAGACCTGAGAATCAGAGGTGATCCTGGAATTCAGGGTGCCCTGTTAAAGTGCAGTGGGGCTAAAAATGTAGACCATACCACCTTGTATAAATGCTGGGCTAGAGCCTGAATGTCAGAGAGTTCCCTTTGTCTTCAGTTTTGTCAAGAAACAGCTAATAAAGAAACCCATGCCAAATCCTTCTTTGAGATCTTCACATGAAATTTGGGTTTAAATGAACGTAAAAGGTAGTCCTTCATAAGCTGATTTGGTTGGAGTGTGATCCCACCCGTCAGCCCAGGACCATTATCTAGACTCCAGTTTCTTCTGCAAGGTGATCTAAAAAGTTGCTAAAAAAAATGTAGACTCTCTTTCTGGGAGACCAGTTCAGACCTATTCCTCCTCTGACCACAGGCTCCAGCCTTTTACTTCTCTGACATAAAAGTTCCTGGGGGAACTTCCAATTTTTCTTTTCTTCTTCTAATAATGATGTTCATTCTACTTAATTAAAAATTAAACTATATTATTAAAAAACTTTGCAGAAAGATCACATCCTGATATTAACCAGACCCAAAGACTGTACAATTCAGTGGATTTCCAAACAGTTGGGTAGTCACTTGGAAAGGAAACTGTAGTTTCATGCTAGATCTTATACCTCTACTATCCATTGTGTATTTGTGTTCTAATCTACCACCCAAACTGAAAAACACATGACAGTGAAAACTAGAAAACCAATTAGTTTCATATCGTTTATTTATAACTTGTAGCCACTTCTGCAGTTCTTGATATTTGCCTTCCTTTCTTTCTATAGCATTATTGTCTGTGATGATACTGATCCAGCCTTGTTCATCTGCTCACACAGTTATTACACAACAGCTATTGTCTATTTATAGCCATGTCATCATTTATCTATCTATATACCTACCACTGATCTTCTATGTCACCTGTATTATCTACCAACTTAACATCTATTAATTGCCTCTTACCTCTCCTTTTCACTTATATTCTATATATCTATTCATCCACCTAACTATTCTGATCTACCATTCATTCATTCATTCATTCACTCATCTATCATCTATATACTTCTCGATTAATTATCTATCTCATCTATCCATCTCTATTGTCTCTATTATTTACCCTATTTACTCAACCACCTACCATCTGTCTAATCTGTCTGTCTGTATGTATGTATGTATATATGTCTTTTACTCATTTATCTAATATCTCTATGTCCATCTTTAAACTGTATCCATCTACATACACA
This sequence comes from Tokudaia tokunoshimensis, assembly GCA_036184795.1. Classification (NCBI taxonomy): domain Eukaryota; kingdom Metazoa; phylum Chordata; class Mammalia; order Rodentia; family Muridae; genus Tokudaia; species Tokudaia tokunoshimensis. The sequence continues at coordinate 112,198,358 of BTHU01000001.1, read as the reverse complement.
TTTATCTTTTCTGCACCTGCAAATATCTCAGTTTACTTCATAGGCCTGTCTATAAACTCTTGAACATCTCATTGTTTAAGTCCTATTTACGTCCACATTCTTGGAGCCTCAAAGTTTGAACCAGATGTCATGACTGCCTTCACCATTTTAAGGAACACTGTTCATCACCTCTTCTCTTCCCTCTTATCCTTCCTGGGTCAGTGCATGGTGGCCCTGTCATTGTGGTGACTAAGCCTGTCTTGCTCATAGTCTCCAGAAACATTGATTGTGGTGCATGGGAGTCTCAGGGCTGACTTCCTAAGCACAGGTTGAGACAACTTCATCTGTTGGCAGGGTGTCTGGCCTTTCACTACCTGCACTTTATTTTGGACAATCTCTCTCTCTCTCTCTCTCTCTCTCTCTCTCTCTCTCTCTCTCTCTCTCTCTCTCTCTCAAAATCATCAGGATACTGAAAATATCCCCTGAAGTGTGAACACTGCCTTCACAGAGATCTGTAATGTAATGTATACTGGTGGGGAGCCCTGAAACCATGTCCTGCTGCAAGTGGTCTAGGTCAGAGGTCAGACATCCAGTTGCCCAGACACCTGAACTTATGGGGCAGCCTGGTACTTCTATGACTTCTGTAAACCCATGACATCCTCTAAAAGCCTTTCTCTACAGTGGCTGACCTCTGGCTTCTCTTTCTTACTGCTATTCAGATCAAGTGCAACTGTGGAGTCCAACATCTCCCAAGGTGGAGTTTGCTATGTTCCACTTTTGGTGAAAGTGAGTGCCTGTGTCCCAAGGCATGGATAGGGCATGGTGAACAGTTCCAGTAAATTTGTTCTGTGAACATGTGAGCAGCAGCTCTGTGAGAGGCAGAGGAGGGGAGGAATGGAAGGGAAGGCAGAAATATGGCAGAGTTGTGGCCTATGACTCATATAAAAAGTACTTTCTCATTGGGAGAAAGATGGATATAAAAGAAAAGTTTGATTTCTTTCTAGTGTTTCTAGAGGCCTGTGTGACTAGAGCCTTTCAGAGAGGCCCCTTAGGTATTTGCTCCACCTGGAATGGTCCCTTATAGGCTGGCATGGGAGGAGTTCTGGGCTGGAGCAATGATGACACTGGTGCTGTGAACGTGGCATTCCTCCTGTTCCATACCTCTTTCTGTCCAGGAGAGATTCATTTTCAGGCTCTTTATGTTCTAGAAGTTATAGAATGCTCCTATAAAGTAAGGAACCAGAGCTTATCAGTTACTTGTATTGTTGCCTTGACAAAATACCTGAGAGAGGCCAACTTAAGACAGGAAGGGTTTACTTGAAGTTTTCAAGGGCACATCCATCATGGTGGGCAGGCGTGGTAGCAGGAACTCAAGGCAACTGGTTACACTGCTTCCAGACTCAGAAAGCAGGAGACAGGTACTGCTGCCTAGTTGCTTTCTCGCTTCTATTCAATCTCAGACTAAAACCTATGGAAGGGTGCAGCCCACAGTTGGGAGGGGTTTTCTAATCTCTAAGCAACCCAATCTAGAAAACCTCATGACTACATATCCAGAATTCTGTTTCCATGGTAACTCTAAATCTCATTATATTAACAATCAAGAGTAACTCTCACAGGAATCTTATGGCACCAAGAAGTGCAGGGTATGAAGAGTGACCCCTATGGGTGTCATGATCTCCAAGAGCTCTGTGCATGATCAAGGACTGTCTTAAAAGGTATCCTGTGAGAACAGACCTTAGGCATTGTAGGAAAGCCTTGTTTCCATAAATGGTTTATATAAGCTGTGACCCAGAGTTCAAATGACCTGTGAGTATTTATATGATCATAAATTAACACTGAAAACATTTGTCAAACTTACTGTCTCATTTGCTATACTTCCTGTTCTGTTTGTAATGTTCAGATACTCAATGTAACTGGATTTACACAATTTTTAAGTTAGCATATGACATGCTATAATTGATTTCACTATGGCAGTTTTATTACAAGTTACTCTCATTCCTCTTTCTCCCTATATTCTGTCCTTGTCCCTCACCCATTATTGCACAGTCCTTGCTCCCCAAGACCAATGCCCACATGGTGCCACTCACAGTCACGATGGGTCTCTCTGTCTTCATGTCAGGTATAATCCTTCACTCTCTCGAATTTTTCTTCCTCTTAGGATCTCTTTTTTTTCTCTCTCTCTATCATGGTCAATCTCAAAAAGTTGTTCAATGGTCTTAACCACTAGAAAATTACAAAATCAAAATGCTTCTAGACTATATTATACAAGTAAAAATGATTGTCACCTGGAAAGCAAATGATAAGAAGTGGTGTTGAGGATGTGAGAGAGTAGAGCGCTCATCTGCTGCTGGTGGGAAAGTAAAGTCATGCACCTACTGTATGGAGGGTTCTCAACTCGTAAAGCTAGGACTGCCATTTGACCCAGCTATACCATTCCCATGTATAGACCCAAAGGATTTCCTGTACCACAGAGATACTTGCAAGTTCTTGCTCATTGATGAGTTATTCACAATAGCCAGGAAATGGAGACATCCTAGACCACTGTCAAACCATGAAGGGTAGAGTAAATGCACAGCAGGGTTTTGTTCATCTATAAAGAAGGATGAGATGACATTTCCACAAGAACAGACACACAATGTCACTAACAGGAGCATGTCCACTGCTGCTACAGAGGCAATAGACAATAGGATTTGGACATCACCTGGCTGTGCAGGACAGACCTCAGCACGGTCTCATGTGACAAGTTTATCCACGACATTTCTATTGTCATGAAGACACTGGCAGGAGGAAGAAACTGAAAATGGAGAGTCGTCAACACAGATAAGGGAAGTCATCATGGGAAACTCTATATGTGCTTCCCATTAGGACAGAGCCTTCACCCCAAATTGCAGCCAAAAGTCATGGCTTGCTCACAGCTGTATTCTCATGTCAGGAACACACAAAGCAGCAAGCTTCTTACTGTGTCAACTTTCAGGGTCTAGACCTACGCCCCAACAGTTTTAGTCTTCCTTTAGCCGTGGGATGTTCACGGCCCAGGAGTCCTGTGGGATGTTCACGGCACAGGAGTTCTCTCAGCTGTCCTCAGAAATCTTCAAATGAGAAATCTTCAAGCTCCTGTTCCAGAGATAACCTGGCTCAACTTCTACCACACAGTTTACTACGGAACTCATTTTGCTCACTGTTTACTTCATTTATGACCAGGGACCATAGAGCTAGCTATAGCACCTCTCTTCTATAGCAGTTAAAGAAATTATTTCAAAAATTCTTAAATGTGGGAAGATGACAAAGAGATATGGGGAAGTGGACATGGAAACACCTGAAATCCTAGCACTTGAGAAGTGTGGGCGTGTGGGAACAGAGTTCAAGGTCATCTTCAGCTATACTGGGTTACATGAGACTCAGTCTCAAAACAATGAAAGGGACAAAATATGGGGGAGAGAAGAGGTAGAGGGAGAGAGAGAGGGAAAGGGGAAGGAGGAGGGGAGAGGGAAGGAGGAAGGGAGGGAGGAAGGGAGGGAGGGAGGGAGGGAGGGAGGGAGGGAGAGAGAAAGAGAGAGAGAGAGAGAGAGAGAGAGAGAGAGAGAGAGAGAGAGAGAGAGAGAGAGAGAGAGAGAGAATGTGAGCCATGGAACAGGAGTCTACATGGATATTGACACATCAAAGGACTCTGTTAGTGATGGCTGTGGGCAGTGTCACTCAGAACAATTAGGGACAATACAAGATTGACAGCAACACCAGCAGCTGAGACATTGCTCTTAGTGTCTCCATCCTGAGCCGTTCAGCTATGGAATACCTGAGTGATACCCTTTGTGTACAAAGAGACAAAGTTAAGCATTCAAAGGAAAGAACTAAACTTAAAATTGTCTGCATGCATATTCTGATTCTCTATACTGAGCTGGCTTAGGAGCACAACTGAAGATAACTGTGCAAATCCTTTGCTTCTGTTTAACTGAACCAGGTTCCAAGGTGTGCTTCACAAAGATAAGTGACATGTATCTATCCATTTGCTCAGGGGACTCCTGTCTATTGGTTTAAGTATGAGGGGCTTTGTGGTTTGATATCTTGGGACCAGATCATCATACAAACATGTCTTCCTCCACCCATCTTCTGCTTTCTCTGCTGGCTATCAGCAGATGTTGAAGCTGGGCCTTGGAATGTGTGACAGCTGTCAAATGACTTCCTCTCCTCCCTGCTTCTTGTTCCTGGAATCAAATCAACAGATCCCAAAACTCAGAAAAAGGAGTTTGCACAACCTATCGGGAACCACAACACACTGCTCTTGTAAAATGCCTGCGACCCTGAACTGTGCCACTAGGGTACAGCCTAGGTGTCCTGAAAAGCCACCCTGGGAATTATTTTACTGTCCTCCTACAACTCAGAACACAACTGAAACCCACATGCAGAAGAGCTGTCTTGTGACACAAAATGGCTGTTAAATCCAGTTCACCCAGTGGACTATGGGGATTTGGAAAACCCAGCTCTGGTCCCTGTGAGCAGGAGTGTAGTGACAGGGTGATTCTGCCCATTAGGCCATTTCATTTCCCTCATGGTTCAGCCCTAAAGCCACCTTTGTTTCCAAATGCTAGAGTGGAACCCTGGAAAATAATAAAAGTATTTTGTGGAAAATTCCTTAGTCTGTGGGATAAACCTGGAGCACTGACATGTATAGCTGGAGGCTTATTTTTAGATCCTCTGGAGAGCGAATGTGTGTGAGGGAAAGTCAGGGAGGATAGCAGAGAGAGAATGGTTTAAATCATAATAACTTCATAAAACAGAGTTTTCTTGTAATATTCTTTGGTAATGTTGAGCTGAAAATAGATTTACAATCAAAATGGGCTTAATCTGATATTAAAGAATTCTTTTAAAATCCCCTAATCAATTGAGATTCTTCCCCCCTTTGGTTTGTTTTGCTTTAGCTCCTCCAAGAGGCTGTGGGTGTAAAGAAATATATTGACATTAATTAAGGTGAGTTTTCTGTTGCTTAGCAGGGCCTCCATTGCAAATAAACCCAGTTAGCAGGGATGTCGATCCTAAGGGGCACAGGATTCAGCGTGGCATGGGGGCTTTGTGGTGGCAACACATAGGCATATGAGTATTCCCATGGCTGATCTGCATTTCTGAGTCCAGACCCAGTGCATGCAAAGGACTGCAGTTTAAGTCTTCCCCAGGAGCCAGGCTCTTAGATGCACCTCACATCCCAGCACAATCCTCAGATCAGACACTAGGAAGTGAGAAGGTGTTAGGAAAGGTCTCCTCCAGGGCCAGGACCCTTCTCCAGCCCTGAATGGATGGCTTGGCATCAAGCTTTTAGGTATTAAAAGTAGATCATTTTTGCTTGGCATTTTGTCTTAATAAAGACCCTCATTACTTGAGTTGATGAAGCCTAATAAAAATTCTTAATTAAACATAATTTGTATTAATGGTAATATTATAAGCCTAGCCATAGTTTCTATTTTTTCTCATATGACATCATTCAATTTTGACACAAATTGCTGTTTTATTCTTACTTGTCATCTTATTTACCAGAAGAGTGACATTGTGGAGGTTTTATAGAACCTGAACATGCTCTGGTCTCTAGACCCAGCTGTGTTAGATGTTGTCAACTCTCATGGACCCTTTCCATGTACCACAGCTCAAGTCATATTAAGCCTAGGTTGTTGGAACATAGTTAATAGCCACATACATTTCTTGTTAGACTCCACACTGCTCCACCAGAGCTGTAGCATGTCATCCAGTTCCTCTCTGTATCTTCCCACTCAGTTCATGCCCATGCATCAGGCAATGAACTACACAATTCAGTGAGTACAGCCATGAACACACAGTCAGAAAACTGTACTGTTTCCTAAGATGCTTCATTCTCCAATTTCCTTGGCCTGTGCCTGAGGAATCAGGGGATAGGAGAGGCTCTAAAAAGAGACCCAACCAGAATCACTGGTGAGCCAAATGCCCCCACATTTGACCCTAGTGATAGCTCTGGAATGAGAAGTCTGTAGTACACCCACTCAGGGTTCTTAAAAGGAGGCTCTCAGCCTGGCAGATCCTAAGTCACATGCACAGTGCCTGCTCTAGTGGTTTTCAAAGTAAATCATGACTTCAGATGAGTGTCACACATGATTGATGAACCTGGGAAGTGAAAGGCAAACGGGCAATGGATGATAAGTTGAATACACCAGACAGAATTCTGAAGTGTTTTTTTTTTAACTCTAATGATTTCATGTAGACTCTGTCCTGACTGTAAAGGATCTTGAATAAACTCAGGGCCAAATTCTGAGTCATTCATAAGCCTTTTGTTTTCAAATATGGAGGGAAAGGTGACTGCTTTAGAGATACATGACTCGTATCCCCTGTGATTAGTGGGCGACAGTGGACAACAGTGGCTGAAGCTGCTGTACACGTGCACATAGACCAGGCTGGTGGTGTTTGCTGTGGGAGAGCTAGGAAGCCTGCTTGCTTTTGTTAGAGTTTGTTGACTGCCTGCACACATGCAAATAAGACCAACACAAAAAGCTGAAGAGGGTAGAAATGGAAAAAGTCAGTCTAAGCTCCAGAAGCCCAGACAGTCTTAGTGTGGTCCCAGTAATACTGCCCAGACCACCAAGGTGAAAGCAATGGCTAGTCACACCAGGGCCAGGAACCTGTGTCTCTGAGAAGCCCTAGAAGGAGGTCTTGGGAAAAAGGTGAGCTCAGCCCAGCTCTGACCAGGTAGATGGTGAAGGCTATCTAAGTGTGACAATTGCTCAGATCTCAGAAAACAAGGTGGGCAAAGAAGCCAGAACAGTTCAAAAAAGGCCAGTGCTTGCCCTTCGTTATGGTTAGCTGCAAATCCTCAGCACAGCCAATAGTGGGAGGCTGAGCCCATGTTCTGGCAGTTGTTGAGCCAAGTGCATCCAGACCAAAGAAGGGGACGGGTGAAGGTTAGGTACATAAGGGGTAACCGTTCTTCAAATCTAGACTATGCAGCAAATAGCATCATTGAAGGTAGTGAGGGCAATTGGCACATACATAACACCAGAATCAGGTCACTGTCTTTACCCCCTCTTCTCCAGCCTCCAGTTTCTAGGGAGAACGTTCTCTGGACTGCCTTGCATGAGGGATATACTTCTGTGTATGTTTTTATCCTTAAAACAAGCTTGTGAAAAGTAAATTGGATTAGGTCCACATCCTTAGGAAGTTTGTATTTCTTAGAAGAAATGGCCCCTTCTGCCGTGCTCTCTGATTTCTGCCCTCTAGGGATAAAGGGAAGCACTCATGCTAGGACCATTGCAGTTGTATAAGGACGAAGGACTCAGGCCAGATAGAGTTGACCCGTGTGGTTGAGACGAAATAAGAAACAGCATATATGCCTTTGGTGCAAGCTCAGTTGGCAACTCCCAAGAAGAATAAGATTTCAGGACGTCCTTTGCTTGTATACATGTATTTACCTGGTATTCTCCCTTTTCCTAAAGCCTCAACTGGGGACGCCTTCTCCCCTGTAGACCAGGGAACCTTAGCCCTGTCATTGTGCCTGCATGTCAACTCATGTTTCCACATTCCACAGCTAGCTCTCCAGATTTCACATTAATTCGGAGTTTCTGGCCTCCTGAGGCATCAGTAGAACTTCCTCTCTGAAGATCTCTAGCCTGATTTCATAGGTTTATCTCCCATGAGTCTTGGTTATTACTTTCTTGACTTTCTTAGATGGAAGAGTTCAAATATGTCTCTTATGAAACACTAATCTTACTCCCTGAGGACATCAACTGGCCTCATCTCTACCCTTGTCTTTTCCAGGAAAGTATCTTAGAGCACTGCTCACCCCCATCTCTAGTCTAAGACTCCCTCACTCCCTCAGGCACGAGCCAGTGAGTCCAGGAACCTTGAGTGAGACACCCAGAACTGGACTCCAGTGTGACTAGATTCTAGATGCCCAGCTAGGGTAGTCACCATGGCCCCTTAGGTCTCCTTTCATCTAGGTTCAAATTGTAAATGGTAGGTGTGAGTATGGGTACATGCACAGAAGACTGTGACCAGCTAGCCTCTTGAGTGAACAGAGAGTTAAGGCAGCGGCCCCTGGTGACTCACCCACTTTCTCATTCCTTGTGATAAGCTGGAGACGCAGTCAAGGCAAAGCGATCTGGTACAATGCTTATTTTTTTTCCAGACTCCGAAACTGAATTAATTGTGTACACCTCAAGGAATGTGTAGAGGAAACAATAGGCAGGCTTCCTTTAAAGTCATCTTATTAAGGGAAACGCATCCTGGCTTCTCTCTCGAAGGGAACCCCATTCTGCCTTATCAAACACGAGGTGCAGGCGAGATGCAACAGGTTCCTTCCTCCAGAGCTGTGTTCTTACATGCTTCCCATACCCTGTAGGCTTTGAAATCAGTGTTCAAAGTGGACTTCCTGAATTCATGAAAACCCACAGGTCTGTAATCCATCCCTAATGGAAGTCAAACATGACACCAGCAAGATGAAACACAGTGGCCTCCCCCTCTGTTCACAGTGGGTGTCTGCGGATAATAAATATTTTATTTTACTACAAAAACAAATAACTAAACATACCCCCTGTGTTTGTTCTGAACTCGACAGTAGCTTTTGTGAGTTTACGGTATTTCAAAGCCAAGTGAGGAAACCACAGTGTCGTGTTGGTAACAGGGTGCGCGCGTTCAAAAGGAAACCAAATCTCTTTCATTCTCTACAAACCGCGTATTACAGGGATGCCAGCCAGTGCCCTCTGCTGAGGGACTTGGCACTTTCTTTGAATTTTGGTCTAGAGGTGTGGAAGGGCCACCACACAAACAGGTGCGGAGCACAGGTGTGAATATCGGTCATCTCCTGACCTGATGGTTCTGACTGACTCTCATAGGCAGCCTACAGGAGAACCTGGGCTTGCCTAGGCTTTCATTGACTAACCTGGTGCTCACAAGCCCTTGTGTTAAGAATGCCCAGCCTGGGGTCCTCTGTTCCTTGAGGGTAAAGAAAAATAAAGAGAAACTGAAATCCAACTTCATCCATTCTGTAGTCAACATCAGCTCATGAGACTCTCAAAATAATGACTCTATTGATTGGCTTCAGGAAAGTGCTTTTAACATGCCCTTCAATTTAAATCATGAAGGTAGTTGAGTGACTCAGTGGAGCCATCCAGACATTTGTCTATTATGTCACCAAGTTCATTGATGATTGTCAGGCCAAGATGGCAAATGACACTGATGAGTCTTCTAGACGAATGTTTGAACTTCCTATGCCTTGTTGGTCATGTTGCCATATGGCAGATCTTAGTGGAAAGTCTAGTATGATCTGGTGTGGGCAGAAAACCCATTGCTTAGGATCTTGGCATGAAAGTGGGCTCTTGGTACTTAGTCCTGCCACTTAGACTTTACTTTAGCTTGTCATGTGCTCCCCAGCCTGGTTTTCAGAAAATACGTGATATCTGCATGCTCTGAGAAGGGCATCCCTGTTCATGATGGGACTTTGTTGGAAGGTAGGCTTAATGTCTTGGATGGTGTATGGCATCTCACTCTACCAAGGTGTTTGGATGAGGTCAACATTTAATTTAGTGAATGCTGAGCCACGCCAATTGTCCACTCTACTGTGGATGGATTTTGTACAACCAATTGATTAAAAGCCTGAGTAGGTCAAAAGCTTGATCAAACAGGAGGGGACCCCAGCAGAATCCTCAGAACTGAGACCCAAAACACCATGAATATTTTTCTGATCTCAGCTTCCATATACATGTATATTGGACTTATCAGCCTCCATGATTCTGAGATCCATTTCTGTGGGATATAGAAATAGACTTTCATCCATGTCTGTCTGTCTGTCTGTCTGTCTGTCTGTCTGTCTGTCTGTCTATCTATCTATCTATCTATCTATCTATCTATCTATCTATCTCTCATGCTTGATTTTCATGTCCAGTTAGAACCTTGGTAAGGAAACTTTACTGAGGAATTGTCCTGATTTCCTTAATTGATGTGGGAAGACCCACCCCAAATGTGAGTGGGAACTTCTGGTAGCAGCCCACATAAAGAGCATGCAGAATGACAACTAATAACCTTTTGCTTGCTTGGGTTTCTGTCTTGCCTCCTTGGCCTCCCCCCTTGGTGATGAGATAATTTACCCTATTTCTGCAGCTGCTGATTCTGTAGATGATCTCTGAACTAGTGTATCTAAGCTTCCATCATTGACTAAGGGCCATCAGCTCTCCAGAAACTCTATAAGAACCCTCTAACATTTCAATGCCAGTTTTAGACAGCTGAGGCATGAGTCCGTGGGTCCAATTCCACGGACTGAACAACTATGGCAATGCCAACCTCTTCAGTGTGAGACAGTCACTAAGGGGCTACTCAGACTGCTGAGTTACCCAACTGCAAGGACCAAGCAACACACACACACACACACACACACACACACACACACAGAGAGAGAGAGAGACAGAGAGAGAGAGAAATTTTATTTCTTTTTTCTGACAACCCTGACTAATCCAACCTCATATCCAAACATGATGCTATCCAATGAGAAAAGCAGGATAGCGTGTCTTTAGGGTGAATTGGACATGCTGGACCCAAACATCTAAGAGCCCAAGAAAACCCAGCACATTTCAACTCAGAAGAACTTCATATATCCATTCGACACCTGCCATTATTACAGATAAGTTGCGGGGGTAGTATTTCTGATTATTTTCAGTCAGCCACCATCCACACTGATGACTTTCTGACTCACCATCTCTTTTAAAATCTCATCACAGGAAAATAAGAATGTTCATATCACTTCAGAAGAAGAGGACATAAACTGTTGTGCTTTGTCACTCTGTTTTCCCCGGGGCCCAACTTCAGACCTGGCAGCAGATGCCTTGTCTTCTCTCTCTCTTGTCATTTTTTCTGTCTCATCCTATCTCAGTGTGGCTGGACATCAGAGTGGGAAAATGGGGATGATGCTAAAGATCTTCCCATCATCCTTCTAATTCTTCTTGCTCTCTGTTCCTTGGATTTAGCCCACTGAAGAAAGAGGAAGGTCATTAGAGATATTATCAAGGTGTTTATCAACCCCAAATGCCTTTGACAGGCTTTGTCTCTGGGAAGATTATCTCTTCTTTCTCCTTGTTAGAGTTGCTTGTTTTTCCTCTCTCTGTCCTCCATTTTGGCCACCAATCTCTCACCTTGTTCCTCTGGGACTAAGAGTGGTAATGGGTCTTTGTGAGTCCCATGACACTGTCTCGAGTGGTTTCTAGTTACCTCTGCATGCACCCCTGTAATTACATCCTTTGTAAATGAGCTCTCCTTGAGTTATTCTTTTGAGTGAGCCATCTGTTTTCTACTGGGACCTTGGCTAGTACCCATTGGGAATTGTTTTGTTTTTAATATGTGAAGATTTTTGTTTGTTTGTACGTATGTATGACTAGGAAATGATTTGGGGTTGAGGCATTAACCACTGATGGTCTAAATCCTGCCTGGAGGAAACTGGTGGAGGTCTAAATGAGCTGAGCAGGCTTCAGCAGGAAGCTGGAACAATGTATCCTGTGAATAAATTAATATCGCTTATGCAAAGTGCTGAGGGAGGACAAGAGAGGTGAGGCCTGGCTTTTGACCTCCTTCCTGTCAGGCATAAGTCACTGTTCTGTGGTAACTATCAACCTCAAAGAGTTCCAGTATTGGAACAACTCAACACATTACCCTCCCTACTGTGTGTGTGTGTGTGTGTGTGTGTGTGTGTGTGTGTGTGTGTGTGTGTGTAGGCAGAGCAGAAAACACTTGGGAAGATAAAGTTTGGCAGTCAAGGTAAGGAAGAGAAACCCCCAGATGTTCTTTATGCAAGCCTAAGAATCTCAGTGGCAACTGTACCATACATCAGTGATGGACAAAGACCAGGAGAGTATTGCTATTTGATTAATAGTCTGTCCCAAATGTCATCAGCTCTAGGAAGTTTGTCCTCATGTCCCAAATGATCAAACTCGTGGAAGACACTAGCTGGAGTAGCCTTGTGGGCCCCGCTGTGGTGACTTGGAAGCTGTTTCATGGACCAGCGCAAACCTTACCTTAGCCTGGGAAGGGATCTAAAAGACTGCTCCCTTCAGATATGTTCCATGTTCTACAGAGCCAATCCCATACCCTTCTCAGTGTCTTAGCTCATACCATTCCCTGTCAGGAAGAAAGGAGGCCCAGTTTGTAAGGCACCTTTACCACCATGAGCCATTGACGAGTGCTCATTGCCCTCAGAACAGAACCAACCAAAGAAAAGAACCTAAGAAGCACATGCTGATGTACATGCACATGTGTGTATGCTTCTGGAAGAGACTGTAACTAATGGTAACAGACTGATGACTGGAAACACCAGAAATGAGTCCTGTCAAGTTCTGAAGGTCAGAAGTAGAAAGCCAGCATCGATGTTCCAAGGCCAAGCTTCCCCAGGCCAGCCTGACTCTGAATACCAGAAGCCATTCAATGCCTCTCTCTGCTCTGAAACTTAGGCATAGCTTGGCTCCAGCCCCTTGTTTGGCCACATAGTTCTCCTGTCTTCTGTATGTCAACTCTTCTTATAATTCTTCCTTAGAAAGAACCAGTGGTTACATTTATGGTCTCTCCAGATTGCTCAGATTAGTCTTCCTTCTTCAAAAGCTTAAACATCTGCTAACTTTGCCATATTTAGTACCATTCACAGGTATGGAAATTAGAATCTGGTGGATTTAGAGCCACTGTTATGCCCTCCCCCACCCCACCTTCCATTCCATGCACACACATTCACAGAGCATTCTAAATGCCATCTGAATAAGTATCACATAGACACTGAGTTTCATGGATGTTTTACATACGGATAGACCCTCTATAGTTATTGTCTTCTTAAAATGAGCATCTCTGGGGGACTCTCTCTCCTTTGCTTCAGGGACACTGTGTCACTACCTCTGTCCTCTGATACCTGTGAGTGAGCCAGGACATTATAAAGCTCTCATGGACTTGGCAAAGCTCCCACTGCCTTTCATCTTTCTGACTTTCTGACTCTCTTTCTGGGGAAACTTGTGACTGTGTAGTGGCCCTTTGAGCCCCTGCAGAGTTCACTTGCATATTTCCTGCTAGAAGCTCCTGGTCTGAGCTCCATCTAGTGGGGTTCCATGTGGCTGCATCATGGTGCAATCCCACCATTGTGATCTGGAGCAGGAAAGCAAACAGAGGGATGGAAAAATTGGTCCCTGAGACCTCTGAGGAGTGAAGCCCTGTTCACACACAGTTGTGAACCCCAGTCTCAGCACTGTAAGAGACTGCACATTTGTTCTCTTGATCCATCTAGTCAGCACTGTCTCAGTAGCTGTACTCTGACTCTGGGAGGTGGGCTGACAGCTTGGTTGGCATACTTAGACCTCACAGTGGTAGCCAGTGACCTTGGAGGAGTCTGTTTGCCAGAGCTTGGGAAATATCTCAGTCCATAGTACCACACAGGCACAGAGTCAAAGGAGGCTGCAGGCCCTATCTGTGCAGATGCAGGTGTCCCGTGTCCACACTCACCCACTGGGGGAAGAGTGTACTTAGGGAGCCCATCTTGATCATTCTCCATATGGTTCTGCAGGGGGCGTTATTTCACACAGTTCTTTACATGGCTGCCTCCATACTACTCTTTATATAGTTCCCCATGTGGTTCTTAGCATAGTTCTTTACACAACTTTCCATGTGGTTCTGTATAAGTTTATTTACATGTTTCTCTGTATGGTTGTCCGCATCTTTCTCTACATGACTCTTCACATGATTCAAACAAAAGGCCCTTTGGCATGGCTCCTGTTGGAAAGAATGTGATCCCAATAATGTTCCTGTTGTGAAAGTCCTAGCTCCAGGTTTGAGTCTCCAGAGAAGTGTTTGATGACCCAGGGTTGGCTTTGGTGTGGAGCTGGACTGGACACCAGCTGTGTTCCTCCTTTGTTTTGGTGACTTTGCAGTGGCCACAGGAACTGCCTAAGTCTTCCATTCAGTCTTGCCTACCTGGCCAGACTATGGGTTTTGTTAAAATCAGACCCTAACTGCCCTTTTAGTGGAATTTGGGAGACTTTTTTTTATGTGTTTGAGTACTTTATGTCATTCATACTGTACTAAAATTTACATGCACTTTTCTAAAAAAAAATTGTCATGTAAATTTTTGTAAGCTCCAGGCTTATTTTATGACCCATAAACTTAGACAATATATTAAAATCTTGGAAGAATTTAATATCAGCAGCAGATTATCTTAAAAAAAAAACACCCACACCTAATTCTTGGGTATTATAGAGACAGGCATATCAAGTATGTTAAAAGGTTTAATGGTTGTTAGTAAATTTTACTGCTGCTGTCAATAATTCCATAATATATTAGGCCAGTTAATAGGTCAATGGAATGTATTTATATCATGCTATAAACTGTTTACCAAGAACAAACTAATTTCTAATGATAATGAAACACGGAGTCAATAAATATTAATTTTAGCATTTCTAATTTAAATACAGTTTTTCACATCTGCCATAAATGTTGGACTGGCAGCATTAAAGCCCACAGTGTTGGCCTTGTACACCAAGGACAACTGTGTGAAGAACAAACTGTGGCAGTTGCCCTGCATAGCAATGCCTGGAAGTGAGGGAATCTTCAAGGTGTGTGATCCTTTAGTTTATTTTATTCAAGCTGTAAGCATGCTGAGCCTGTCACCTGAAGTGTTTGTTCAGTCACTGACATGTCAATACCCTTCTTAAAAATAAATCTTCTTAAAATTCATCTTTAAAAAATATACCTTTGAAAAACTCAAGGCAAGTTTTTATATTAATATATTTTGAGTTCTAAGGCCTATTCGGGTTCTTCCATTTTCAGGTCTCTCCTTGGTCACTTGGGAGCTCAGTCACTTAGATCAGTTACCATGGAGGGCTCCCTGCCTTCCCTCTTTAGAACTCACACAAGTTCTCATCACAGCCTGCGTGCACCAGGTAGGACAAGGTGAGGTGAATACAAGCCAAGCATGCCAGCTCCCCGGAGAGCTGCCAGCAGAACTGAATTCTGCTTCCCCATCTTGGTGTTTTCTACAGGGAAAGGTTCACAACACAGACAGGTTGTGCTTTCAGGTGCATTTGAGGGTTGAGGACTGTCACTGGAGCATCATTTGTAAAGCAATGGCACTTGGAAAATGTTTGATGAGCTTTGCATGGTATCCCCCTCTGAAAGATTGTGCATACACGTGCACACACATGAAAAAGTACATAGAGGTAGTCTTAGCCTCATCGTGTCTAAGGGGTAAAGATGCCACGGTCTATCACTTCTTCATGGACCAGTATTTTGGGGATCTTTGCACAGCTTTTTACTGGGTGTAGCATCCCTCTCTCCTTATATCTCCTTATTCCCACATCAAATGCTCTATCCCTCCCTCCCTCCATCTAAGTACCCATCCATCTATCCATCCATCCATTCATCCATCCATCAATCCATCCATGCACCCATCCATCCATCTACTCATACATCCATTTATGCATCCATCCATCTATCCATCCATCCATCCATCCACCAATACATACATACATACATACATCCCTTCACCTCTCTTCACAATCCTTTCCTCAGTTTTTCATTGCATCAATTCCTGTCTGACTTTCTCTCCCTCTTATTACCCACTCCTCCATTCATCAACTTCTTTATACATCCTCCATGTTTATCTCTATCTCTCTCGTTATCTCTCCATCCATTCTTCTCTCCACCAATCCCTCCCTTCAATCATTTCCTTGTTTCCCACTCCCTTCCTCTGCTCATCCCTCCTTCTCTCTATGCACCTATGTCCCTGTATTCACTTCTTCCTCCATTCCCCATCTTTACCTGTATTTGTCCATTATTCTTCATATCTATATTCCTTCTCCCACCTACCCATCACCTTTGCTCATCACTGAGTAGCCACTATAGCCAAGCCTCCTGAGCCGAGTTTTCCCTTCTATTATTTATTCTCCTAATGTCACTTACTATTATGGACAATGTGCTGTTCTCCCACAATCCATGATGTGAAATCCTTGCCTTCAGTACCCCAGAATGTGACTATGTTTGAAGAGAAGGTTTTTAAAGAAGTAATTAAAGAAAAATGAAGTCATTAAAGTAGTTCTAATTCAATCAACAGTAGGATTTCCTATTACAGAGCATTGTAGTCTTTAAATGCTAATGTACATGCATACATACATACAGACACACAGACACACAGACACACACACACACACACACACACACACATACACTCACCGCACAAAACCCCTGTTAAGACACAGGAAAGAGTAAAGGCACATCATCTGTACATAGGGGGACAGGAGGCAGACAATATACCTTTAATGGTAGACTTGCAGCCTCTAGAACTTGAGAAAATAAATTATCATAAGACTTCTGGGAGACTGAAGCTCTAGTAGACCAATGCTAGAGTCCTAATTTTTCATATTAAAATTCTGTCATCCTGCTTAGCATGGTGGATCACACATATAATTCCAGCACACAGGAGGCTGAGGCAGGAGGTTCATGACTTGGAGGGCAGCCTGGGCTACATTGTAAGTGCCAAGCAAGCCTGGGCAATTCTATTTCACATTCACATCTTACCAGATTTGAGGATTCAAAATGAGTGTTTTTAAAACATTTTTTAAAAGTATTTACACTGGAAACCAAGATTCTTAGCCCTAGAGTTTTTGATGTTAGGGTAAGGGCTGAAGAATGTTTGTGGGGAGCTGTTTTGTGCATTATTATTAGATGCTTGAGAGCATTTCTGGCCTCCACCCATTGAATGCCAGCACAAATCCAGTCTGAGCAAATCAAACATTGCCAAATACCATCCAGCGCCACCTAGGGCGGAGGTGGAGAACAGCTACTCTGCATCTGTATTGACCATATGCTCCGTCTGTCTGAATTTGTGTTTATGTGTGCATCTGTAGTGCGTGTGTACCTGCCTGTATGTGCATGAATGCATATTTGTATGTGTGTGTTTATGTGTGCACTTGCATATATGTGTGGTGTGTGTATGTTTGTAAGTGTGCGTTTATGTGTAGGTGTGTATATGTGATGTACATGGACCTGTCTGTGCTTGTGCATGTATGTTTGTATGTGTGTATTCATGTGTATTTGTGTGGTATATTTGTGTGTGCCCACCTGTGTGCAAAGGTATAGAATATATGCCTATTTTCCACAAAGATACAATATCACCCATACACCCATAGGTAACAGAAAAAAAAGAGCAGAGCAAAGTGGTCTATGTGACCAGTTGAGACCCGCATTTTTTCAGCTGGGATTGCAGAACCAGCAGGAAAGGCCTTTCCCTTCACCACTGGACACCAAGGACAGGACCAGCACCAAAGAAAAGGGCAGGATGGACAGAAACTGGAGGGCCCAACAGCTTCTAACAGGACTACAATAATCAGAGGCGCCACTGGCTCCGTGACTCAGCAGCCTAAGGAGGCTCATCTGTTTTCCCAGGACTCTTTCCTCTACAGGCTGCTTTTATATACTGCTCTCCTGCAAGAAAAGCAACCGGCATGCGCAGCCCGCTTGTCATTCCTGAGTAGTGAGGGCCAGCACTCTGGACCTCAGAAGGGCAGGGAGTGTGCCCAGGGGTGGGAGTGAAATGGAGTCCTTTCCCAGCTGGGTCTCACATGCCGTTCCCCAGAAGAGGCTCTCTGACCTTGGAGTTGTGATTCTTGGCTTCTGCCTTACTTTCCCTTGCCCTTGGATTCCCTCCGAAGTGTGGTAAAGGAAGGTTCTAGCCAGAGCCCTGAAAGAGGGCAGAGAACCAGGGGTAGATTCTCCTTTGCCCTCTTTGTGAGGCAGTAGATGAACTACAAATTCCCTAAAGTCTTTCTCTGTGACCCAAACCTCCATTGTTTGGGCTCTACAACTCTTCCTCCCTGGGGTGGACAGGAAGAGGTAAACACAGCTTCCTACTGCCTTGGCCTCTCTGTGACTTTCTGGCTTCACTTCTTTCCACTTCTTAGAAAACATACTTTTGACTAAAGCTTTTACCTGAACCTCTGGTGTCTTCTGGACCGGCTGGAAAGGCCCCTCCATGACTTTATTGAGCAGAGCCACAAGCTGATAACTACTGTCACCCCACTCTGCACAGCCTACTGGCAACTTTCATTTTTATGTTTAATATTTAAACTGACACAGCTCTCCCAATTAATGCATTATATTAAATATTAGGCTTTAGTAATCTAGTATTTTATTAATATATTTTAATATTTAATGCTAACATTTTATGTGACATTCTTAGTTGTATTAATCTAGTAAATTTTGCCAATAAAATTAAATTATTTTCCTATTTTTTACTTCTTGAGTAGAAACGATTACAGGAAAGTCAAAATAATTAGATTTCATTGGGGATAAGTGATGAGGGGATTTATTTCCCTGAAGATGAGACTTTTCTCATCCTCTTCTAATTTTCTGACTCATGTAGATACCTCATGTGATCCAGACTTAAGCCAGAGTGCAGGTGTGTGGGCACTTGCCAAGTGTTTTTCTACCAAAGCATAGGTTTTTAAACTTGGAAAAAGCTGTAGAGAAAAGAATCTAGCAACCCGTTAGGTTTACAGACAAGAAGAATGGAGGGGCTGTCCTTGCTGCGCAAGCATGAACAGCACAGTTCCATCCCCAAAATATACATAAAAAGCCCACTCTGGTGATGCATGTTCAGAAGCCCGAAGCTGGGGACAAGGAGAGGGGTGGATCCCTGGGGCTTCAGAGCCAGCTAGTCTAGCCACATCACCAAGCCCCATTTCTAAGCTGAGGTCCTGTCTCAAAACCATGGCAGGCTGCTCCTAAGGAATATCCCCCAGGATTGGCCTGTGGCCTCCATGCACAAGCACATCCTAGCACACTCACCTGCATACATATGAATACCCATATGAATACACACATGGAGAAATACACTCCCACATGCATACACATAAAGTAAAAAGGGACCCCCCATCATTCCATAGGTAAGAACTTCCTGGGTAGAAAAATCCATTTCCCTCCCAGAATTTAGTACACATATACACTGGTGACATGAATTTTTATTTTATCTGACTGCTCAGTCAGCAGTTGATTGTTACCTTGGGATGGTGTAAATGGATCACCCCCTTCTGGGGAAGAGGGGGGGAGGTGGCGCCTTCTCTGCCCCTGTAGAGTTTGATGTGCCATATTTTAAACTTCTTCTTCCTTCAAGGAGACTTCCTAGGCTCTGGACATGGAGAAGTCAGATGTCCCAGCTAGATCTGGATCTGCTGCAGATTACGTTGTCACAGGGCCTTATCCCTGAGATCCCACCATCCCACTATCCCCTAAAATACTCAGAGCCCTTCCTGGCCTGAAACCTTCCTTAGGTCAGCCTGGGGTATCAATCCTACCTGATCTGAAATTGTCCTAGTTTGTCTACTTCAAAGTTTTCTTTCCCCAGGGACCAAGTTCTCAATTTCACTTTCCTTTAAAGCAGCTCCACCTCTAGTGACATTTGGACTTGCACTGTCTTAAGAATTTGTCAGCAATGAAGACCCACACGGGCTAACCCTCTGCCAGGCTCCTTACAGTGATACAGCTCAGACTTCTAGAATCTAATCAGGAGCTGTCTGTAGCCCTGTTCCCACATCCTCTCACATCTTGGACACTAAACGTTCACCCTCCACCTTCACCTGACTCTAGCCATCTCCTCTTCAGCCCTTGCTGTTCTATGACTGGTTCCCAGGCTTGTCTTCCGCATCTTTAAATCCCAGCTCTCTATGTCTTCTCTCTGCCCACCTTTCTCTCTGAACTCCCCATTCTTCTCCTGCCCAACTTTGCCTCATTTAGAAGTTGTTTCTGTTTTAGTTAATGAATCATAACAATGTGAGGACAGTTAGCAACTGTATTTCAGCACCCAAAGTTCCTAACATGCACCTTTGTCTTCGGCCCTTTTCTCTTGCACACGCATTCTCTTGTATGTTGTTTTTGTCAGACTTCATAATTTAGTATTCCAGGCTGACTTCCACGAAACAAAGGAAGCTCAAACCTCGGAGCTCCCAACCTACACGTGGCTCCTCCCTCTACCAGTGATTTTTAGCCTCTCTGAGGCCACACAAGTTGTACAATCTTCAGGCCCCTTGGAACCTGGATCTGCCCTGTTCTCATGATTCACGAGTTTCCCACGGTCCTGAAAGTGCTTTGTGTTCAGGACCTGCTAGATGGAGGGTTGGCCATAGGGGACAAATCAGTTCACTCCCTCAGTGTGGGACCTTAGGTGAGCCAATATTTTGCTATTACAAATCACGGAGCTAGCAGCATGTTTGTGCATTAATCTTGGTCCACATTTCTTGTTATGTCCTTGAAATGGATTTACAGGAGGAGAGGGGCTACATGAAAGGCAGAGAAATAGTCAGTGGCAGACCCTTCCCCAGTCTGACAATGCCACAGGCACTAATGTCCATCCCCATTACCCTGTGCTTTAAAAGTAAGCATTTGAAAATCCCCAGGTGACAAATGGCATCTCCCCTCTTTGCACTTGCTTGCAAGGTTGAGCCTTTGAACCTTGGCTATCCTTATAAATTCCCCGGTTAATCTCCTTGAGTGTTGTCCTATTTGAGATATATAGTTATCATTTGATGTTATTTAGCAGTTTCAACAACACATTTAAATATTAAAATATCATAATGAGACCTGTGTACCAGATTGCCTTGAAATATACTTTCCCAAGTTCAATGCATACTCTTTAAAGTTTTGTTTTCATGATTTTTAATTAAGTATTTGTGTGTGTGCCTGTGTATAGATATGTACACACAAGTTCAGGTGCCCTCAGAGGCAAGGGACCATGAATCACCTGGAGCTGGAGTTACAGCTCCCAGGTCGTGAGGCTCTCAGTTGGCACTGGAAACTTAACTCACAGGAAACTGAACTTGGGTCTCCTGCAAGAATAGCAAGTGCTCAGCTGCGGTGCTGTCTCCACACACACGACAGAGACCTTTAAACATTTAGTATTGGAGTGTTTGATGTCAGAAGTTTTGAAAGCATTTGTGGTTATTTTCTTGCTGCTACTGCTTTGTTGTTTCTGTTTCCTTTTTCACCTAGAGCACTGCCCTGCATCCAGATGCCAGATTGCACTGTTATTGTCTTGTTCTTACAGTTAAGGTGTTATTTTGTGTAGGGTTTGTTTTTTAATAGGATGCCAGAGGTGTAGGTAGGGTCTATATTTTTTCTACTTGGCTCACCAGTTGTCTTGGTGCTATTTATTAAATGGCCCACTGCTCCCTCCTGGGTTTGGAAAGAGTCCTTTATCACACCTTAAGTGCCTGCACAGCTGAGACATGGCTGTAGAATGACCCGTTCTGTCCCACTGACGGAGCCATCTGTTCCTAGACACTGTTTTCATTACTGCAGATTTATTATGGACATTAATATGTGGGAGGGCAGGAGCTTACTCATTACTCTTATCTTGACAAATTTATTATTTTCTAAAATTTCTCATTTTCCTAAAACATTTTATTATGAAATGTAACTCATGTATTAAAAATGCATGGAACCATAAATGTAGAACTTAACAGATTATCAAAAGGCAAACACCTATGTAAATACCACCCAAGTCAGAAGCACGGAAGTCTCTGAGGGTCTTCACAGGCCTGCTCCCAGCTGCCCATAGAGAGGATTGCCCTGGTGATATAGTAGGGGCTCAGAAAAGCTGAACTTATCCTAGTCTGAATTCAGAAACTCCCTCTATCTTGCACACTTTGACCTATGAATTTCTATATAAATGCAATGTGTATAAAAGGACTTAAATGTTCTTTTTTAAACTAGTTTTTTTTAAAAAAAAAGATTATTTATTTTATGCATATGAGTACCCTGTTGCTCTCTTTAGACACACCAGAAGGCATCAGAGCCATCATGTGGTTGCTGGGAATTGAACTCAGGACCTCTGAAAGAGCAGCAGTTCAATGCTCTTAGCTGCTGAGCCATCTCCACAGCCTCTTTATACCAGTTTTAAAATATTTATATTGCTTTCAATTCTGCATCTCCATGTGTATCTGTGTGAGACTATATGCACATGAGTGCAGGTTTGCTCAGAGACCACAAAAGGGTGTTGGATCCCCTGGAGTTGGACAAACAGGCAGACAGTGGTACTTGAGTTTGGTGCTAAGAACCAAACCTGAGTCCCTTGTGAAGGCAGCAAGTGTTCGTATTTGTTTAGCAATCTCTCCAGCTCCTTAAATTCTCCTTGCATCTGGTCTTCTCTGTTCAGTGTTTTGTTTCCAAAGTCCAGCCATACCACTAGGTTTTTGTTTTTGGTTTTGTTTTGGGTCATTTACTAAAGCAAACAAACAAAAACAAAAAACATTCCAAGATATTCAGCTCCCTGCATATAAGTGTTTATTCTCTCCTGTTGAAACCTTGGGCTGCTGTGGCTTGAGTCTTCTGTGAAAAATGCTCCAGTGAATTCCTACGCCTGTTTGACAGTGCACATGCACACCTATGTTACATTAAATACACTGGAGACTGCACACCATGATATTTCATGTTGATGCATTGTTCAAAGTAGCCCTGAACATGTCTGACAATTAATACTCCCACCATCAGGGTGTACAAATTTCTATCCTCCAATGGTCTTACCACTGCCCTGTATTGATAATCTTTATCAATTCAGCCTTTCAGGTACTCATGCTATAGCATCTCTTAATAGTTTTAATCATACATTCCCCATGAACACTAAAGTTGAATGCCTTGGTATACCTATTAGAAATGTGGATTCCCCTGCTTTAAGTCTCTGTCCATGTCTTTTGTGCACTTTTATTCTGTCTTCTTTGTGTGGTTTGATATAGACTGAGCCTTCTCTTGGTATATGAATTGTAGCCCTCGCCTCTGGTTTCTTTGTCTGGCCCCTCAGATTCTTAGCACCTGCTGAATGTTTCCAGGTATGAATTTAGTAGACAGATAGCATCCACTCAGAACCTCCCATGAAGCCAGGTAGTGAAGCCTTGAGGCTTCCCTAGCTCCAGTTCATGAACACTGCTCATGCCTTTCTTACTGCCTCATGTGCCTAATTAGTCTAATGAGATTTGCTCCATAGTTTTCTGTGTTAAACCTTCCTTGTTTTATGTGCAGTGTTTGTCCCTATATGCTTTAAAAAATATACTGTAAATGATATCTGCTATATTTTATTTCACTTCATAAGTCTAGATAAACAGGATACAATCTATCTACTAACGTCATATCTGGAAAAGTTTGTGAATCACTTACCAGTGTATTAATTACTATGGAAATCGTTTGGTCTCATTACTACATGCAATTCTTTATTTTAGCTTTTTATCAATTTCAAAATGGAAACTTTGCTTATTCCTTGCCAATCAATCTCTCAGCTTCCCCTTGACTGTCTTGCAAACTGCACCATGGAGACCTTTCTGAAAATCCCAGAGAGATGGGCACTGTGGATGAGCTGCTCTGTCTTTACATTCAGCCCCTGCGGGGGAGTGTTATGCTACATTTTTTCCCAAGCTAAATAAAGTTGCATGGGGATTTTACT
Organism: Tokudaia tokunoshimensis; assembly: GCA_036184795.1. Lineage (NCBI taxonomy): Eukaryota > Metazoa > Chordata > Mammalia > Rodentia > Muridae > Tokudaia > Tokudaia tokunoshimensis. Next base: position 112,174,936 of record BTHU01000001.1, on the reverse strand, counting down.
TGAAGTTGCACTTTGGCACCAGGGTCCTATCAATCTTCATCTCCAGGATGCAGGATTTCTACTTATTTATGTCTTTGGGGGAATATTAGAACATTTCGTTTTTATGGGACCCATACATTGCCTTTAGCTGTGATCCCAGATGCTCATTTTGACTTTGCTTTTTAAAGTGGTAGGGACATCAATTCCTAAATATCTAGCTGGTCATGAAGACATCCAGCAGCCGATTCACTTGTGCCTCTATTTGCATTACCACTTATAGCTGATTCTTTGGAGGTGTCAAATCAATACACTACTTTAAGCAATTGTTGCCTATTTATATTCTCTTTTAAATATTTCGTTTGTTAATTTTGAGTGAGTTGGGACAAGTTAACTTGCAAACTTTGTGGTGATGATTTTGGCTTATACTATTTCCACATTTAGAAATTTTAATGTTATTTTTGTATTTAATTTTATTTTATTGAATTTTTATTTACATTTTATTGCAAATATAAAGCAGCTTCATTATATTTGGTTTAAAGTTTGCTCTATGACTTTGTGCATAGACTGTAGGTAATCTAGTCAACACTGACTGGTCATTTGAAAACAGGTGAACTCGTCACTTACATTGAGCACAAATCTGTGCCACATGTGCACACATCTGTGCATGTGTGCATGCTCTTACAAAGGTGCAATCCTTTTCGCAATCATGAGGGTTAGGGTTAGGGTTAGGGTTAGGGTTAGGGTTAGGGTTAGGGTTAGGGTTAGGGTTAGGGTTAGGGTTAGAATCAAAGCTTCTCTGGACTCAACTTTGTGTTTATGTTTGACTTTCTGATGCCAGAGACAGTAGGCTAAATTCAAAGTCCGTGACTGTGTGTTTCATTAAGTCATGCTCCATTCATAATTGCTTTTCCTTATTATTTATTTATTTATTTATTTGAGTACACCTTAGCTGTCTCATTCACACCAGAAGAAGGCATCGGATCCCATTATAGATGATTGTGAGCTACCATGTGGTTTCTGGGATTTGAACTCAGGACCTCTGGAAGAGCAGTTAGTGCTCCTAACTGCCGAGCCACCTCTCTAGCCCCCATAATTCTTTTTTCTTGATACAGCTTGATTTACTCTGCTCCCGTGATGTACGACTCTTATTTCTTTTAGGGTTGTTAAAATTTTCACCAATGTAAAATGTTCACTTCTTTGTCCTACTTAAATATTCTGCCTGGAATCCTGCTAGGCCTGTTTTGAACATCGAGTCTTCTTTTTGTTCGTTAGCTTCTTGCTGCCCACTGAGCAAGCTGTGTGTCATTAGGTAGAATGGACGCACTGCAAAGCTCAACACTGTGTTATCTACACCTATTCCTCTGAAAAGCAGTTTTCTTCCTTTTTGTTTTATGAGACAGGGTTTCTCCAAGTATCCGTGACTGTCCTGAACTCCCTCTGTAGACCAGGCTGGCCTTAAACTCAGAGCTACGCCTTCCTCTGCCTCTCAAGTGCTGGGATTAAAGTCCAGCATTTACAAATCACGTAATATAATAGAGTCCTCCCCAGTCCTTGTCTCTGCTGATATGCATTGATTTCATTTCTGTCCTCCATCTTTGGCTTTGCTTTCCATGTGGTATTAGACCTGAAGTTTAATACCTTTGGTTAAATGTGATTTCCTAGGAACCTGAACTGGTCCCACCTCAAAGTTACCCCATACTCATGCTGAGGGGAGATGCTAATGCCAGCGGCTGCAGTGGACAGCAGCCCTGTGACAGATAGGAGTAAGGTTCCTCTCCAGAACTCCTTCAGCACTTGTTCCTAGCACACACCTATGGTACCAGCTCTTCCCCATCGCCTGGTTGCTTCTGTACAACTGGGGAAATGTGGCATTTATTTTTAATGTGCCAAGCAAATACAACATGAAAAGGCAAACACTGTCTGAGGACATCAGTTACCTGACAGAGGAGGTCAGAAAGCTATAGCTTGCAGGGGTGAAATAGAATACAAAGCCCAACCTTGTGTGATGCTGCTGTCTAGCTCCAGGGGGTACTCCGCTGGATTATTCTCCATCCAGCAGAGATATGAGGGCTGTGCTATTCAACTGGGAAAAGCATCCCAGCCATGTCCATTACCCACTCCACTACCTTGGGGTCCTAAAGATGATAAAATCACCGGAAGAAGACTGGAACTCTGAACTATCATTCATACAAATGAATGATAACAAAATGTGATAACAAAGCCTGTGATAACAAAATGTTCTCCACTCAAGTTCCCTCTCTTGCATGAGTGTACCCACAAGGAACAAATGATTGGTGTCAAAAGACTAGGAATTAACTCTCATTCCCTTGCCGGTCAAGTAGGCACTGCTGTCCTGGGCTCCTGGGCACTGGGGACATGGAATGAGTGTGGGAGTGTTTTGTTCTTATTGTTAGGTTGGGTCGTATAGGTTTGTGGTGGTTTTATTTGTTTGCTTGGCTGGTTGTTTGGTTGCTATTGTTTTTGGTGATGGTGGTGGTGGTGGTAGTGGTGTGCTTTGTAGTAACGTATGATAGATGTCAGCCTTGCTCTTGGACATGTATTTAGAAATGGCCAACCTGTTGGCTGACCTCAAACAGTCAGCATTCACTTGAGATGCATTATTGTCATTAAAAATCCTCAGCTGATTGATTATGCTAAAGATCGTAAAATACATGCATGGGTACATACAAACACAAACAGCATAAATTTCTATGTAATGTACATGGATAAAGAGAATGTACTAAAAATATATAAAGTAAGATGAAAATAGGTAAATATCATCCATGCAGATAAGGTGGGGCTGGGATTCTTATCCTACTTTGTAATGAGGTATACTGGCAGGTTTTGTGTGTCAACTTGATGAAAGCTAGAGTCATCAGAGAAGAAGGAGCCTCAGTTGAGGCAAGGTCTCATGAGATCCAGCTGTAAGGCATTTTCTCAATTAGTGATCAATGGGGGAGGGGCCAGCCCATTGTGGGAAGTGCCATCCCTGGGCTGGTGGTTCTGGGTTATATAAAAAAGCAAGCTGAGCAAGTCAGTAAGCAGCACCCCTTCATGGTTTCCTCATCAGCTCCTGGCTGCCTCCAGGGCCATGCCCTGGTCGAGTTCCTGTCCTTCAATGGTGCACAGTGCTGTGGAAGTAAGTGTAAGCCCAACATACTCTTTCACCCCTAGCTTGCTTTTTGATCACGGCATTTTTGACGCAGCAATAAAAACCCTAATGAAGACAAGGATACTGGAAATGAGGGAGCAACGTGGGCCAAAAGGTAATAACTGTGTGCTGTGACTTCTGCACTTATCTAGATTGTCGTTCAGAACTGGAGACAAGAGAAATACACCTTCCACTTTTAAAGACAAAAAAAAAAATGTTCACTGCTCTTTTGTAAGCGATCTTCAAGCATGCTCTCAAACAACATGAAAATGTGAATTTGATAAAGACAAACACAAGATAAGAGGTGCAGCGATGAACAAACGTGCTGTCAAGCAACCACAGCTAATGACAATGACTTTCTGATAATGGGATTCAAAAGCTTTCATGTATTTCATGTGTTACTATTAAAGGAGAATAAAGACTTTTTTTTTCCAAGGGCTTCAGAGATGGCTTATCAGTTAAGAGCACTTGGTCCTCTTGCAGAAGAATATTCATATATATACATATATATGAATAATTAACACATTTGGGGGAAGATAAATTATAGTTAGCCATGTTTAGCATTTTGTAAAAACAAAATCGAAAGCTGTGATAAAAGGTAGTATATTTAAATTCTAAAGATTTCAAACAAGTAGTTAAAGAAAAGGAGAATCTTAATATGTCCATATAAAGAGTAAGAAAGAGGAAAGAGCAAAATAAATAAATAAATAAATAAATAAACACTAGCCCAACTTAGCTGACACAGGCTCACACAGCCATTTCAGATACTAAAGAATAAGGAACAGGGACTGAGCTAGTTCAACAGGCACTGGGCTACTCTTGGAACTGAAACAGGTTCAGTTCTAAGCATTGACATGGCAGCACACAAGCCTCTGTAATTCCAGTTCCAGAGGACCTGACACCCCCTTCTGGACGCTGTGGGCACTCTATGCACATGGAGCACAGATAAACATGGGAAAAAAATAACACACGTCAAACAAATAAGTCTTAAGTATTTTTAAAGCATAAGAAACAGATTTGGTGAAAAGAGTCATTAAATGGTAGTCAATGAACAAGAAATACAAGTGCAGTCATCTGATGTAGAAAACTGAAAAACTGGGAGATACATAAAGGAATAGATTGTGATAAATTTTGGAAAAGGTATAAAAATAAATGTGAATAGAAAAAGAAGAAGAAAGGAAAAAAACGATATAACATTCACTGACAAGTACAATGTGGGTCTATTCTTTGTGGCACTGGGGTTGGCACCCAGGTTTCTACACCACTAGGCCTCAACCCTCACACTTAATTTTATTTTTATTTGGAGACAAAACCATGCTAAGTTGCCCATGCTACCCTTGAACCCACTCTCTAGCCCAAGCTGTCTTTGAACTCACAATCCTTCTGCCTCGGCCTTCTTAGTAGTTGGGACTGCAGGGCTGTGTCTTTGTTTCAATGCAGATATATTTTTATATGGTGCTGAGAACAGAATACAGGATATCATATATACTAAAGAAGAGATCTCCTTCCAAAGTGCACCTTCAGCCCATGGGCTTCCTTTTGACTCCTAAGTAGGGAGTGTATTGAAACTATTGCAATGAGGAGGCACTCTTTTGAACTAATTCAGTGTCCTGTTGGGCGAGGGAGAGCGAGGGTGGGGAGCAGTAAGCTGGTTTACACATTCCCTGTAAGTTACTGCATGCTCTTGCCATAGTATCCATAGAGAGCCATACAGCAGCCAGTGTCATAATTCATGCTGTGCATATCTTGTCAGCAAGAACTTCCCAGGGAACTTTCCAGTAAAAATATTCATGCAATTACATAAAGCTGCAAGTACACAGGTAGTAGTAACTGCATGCAGCACTATTGATAACAGCTAAACTCTGGAACCAGCTTCCATGTTCAACAGTTGTGAGATGACTAAGCACTGTATGTTATAGAATGTCTGCAAGTGTTAAAAATAACAAAATCATGCTACTCAATAATAAAGTCAGGCATGGTTATACATATAATCCTAGCACTTGGTGGGTAGAGATTGGAGGATGAGGAATTCAAGGACATCCTCAGCTACATAGAAAATTTAAAGGCAGCTGTCACCATGCCTGATGATATGAGTTCCATTCCTGAGTTGTGTATGGTAGAAGGAGAAAAACCATGTCTCTCACACTGTTCTTGACCTCCACACAAGGGCTGTGACCCATATGTGGTAGTTTGAATGAGAAATGTCCCCTCTAGGATCAGGCTTTTAAATACTTGGTGCCTAGCTGGTGGCGCTATTTTGGGAGGTCTTATTGGGCATAGGCACTGAGAGCACATGGCCTTGCCAACTTACAATTATCTCTACTACTTCATGCCTTGAGGTTGAGATGTGATTTCTCAGCTTTCTAAAGGAGATGACCTGTGGCCATGTCTCCCCACCACAATGGACTTAACCTTTTGGTTAAGCCCAAATAAACTCTTTGCATAAGTTGGTCATGGTATTTTATCACAACAGAAAAAAACAACTAATATAATGCAGATGCCTACACACACACACACACACACACACACACACACACACACCAGAAAATGAAATGTAATTTTAAAATTCAAAGTAAGAAAACAGTGCAGTAGTTAGTGGTCATTGGGTCTGTGGTAGTAATGCTGGAACTGTTATTATCCCCTCTCAGCAGAGTTGAATATACAGATACAGATATAGATACAGATATAGATATATAGATATAAATATTCAATAAGTTAATTATATTAGCCCATCTAGACACACAAAGATGCACAATACAAACAATGAAAATATAATGTTCACAAAACACAAGAACTTTACACTAACCAGCATGCCTTGTCCAGATACTATGACAGTCTCTAGACTGTCCTCCCTACAGACCTCAAATAGCTGGTAACATAGTTGTGAAGTCTGCCAGTATCCTAGAAGAAGAAAAAGGGTTAGCCAGAGGGCCCTGTCTGCTCTAATGAAGCCTGCTCAGGAGTGGCAAGTATAACTTCTACTTGTGCTTGGTTGATTTGAAAAGGTCATGTGACTAGTCTATTGCCAATCCCAGACACTCAACTTCCTGGGGGCTATATTCAACAGCTTGGGCACTATCGAAAGCTTGGGTGCTGCACCTTGGCTGTCATAGTCACACAGATGAATATGTCTCATAGGAAGAAAAATGTTATGAGTGTTATTTGGTCAACTCAGAACAAAATATAGGAAAGCATAGAAACTGTTCATCAGATTATACACTGAAAAAAATGAAATTTTAACCCAGGGAGACATCATAAGACACTGTGATGAGGACTATCAATGACAAGGATATGATTGTGGCCTTGTGACAGTTACAGATAGTTGCTTTCAACTTTGACTTCTGAGGAACTTACACAGGCTGTACATGCACAAATCACAGGTATGGAGATCTCTCTCTCTCTCTCTCTCTCTCTCTCTCTCTCTCTCTCTCTCTCTCTCTCTCTCTCTCTCTGTGTGTGTGTGTGTGTGTGTGTGTTAAACTCATTTGGAGTCCTCCTGATGTTAAGACCTGACAGCATCCACATGATGCCTGTAGCCTGCTTGCCTTCCTCATCCAGATCTCCTACCATTTCCTCAAAATGCGCTCCACCATGGTCAAGACACTCAGGGATGTCCCCTCAGCATGGCTGTCTGAATGTCAGTCTTCTTTTCCTCTTACCAGAAATACTCAATGTTTGTCCACCCATTGATGGGCAAGGAACAAAAGAGAACCAAGAGGAACAGGTAAAACTATGAAACCCTGGAAGGGTGAGGAAGCAGCTGGGCTCACATCCCAACAGTGTGAGCCCTCTGAGGTTGCTCCCACAGACAAAACTGGAACCATCTTGCTTTCTTCTTTTCTTACTATGGGAGTCTTAAAACCGTGAGGAAAGAGGCAGAGAGCTGTGAGCTGTGAGCTGTGAGCCCAAAGAGTAGGCACTAACAAGGGACAGGGATGGGAGCAGCAGAAAGCACTGAAGTCAGTGGGAGTAAAATGAAAAAATTGTCTGACATGTTCAGAAACTTTGATACATCTATTTAAAGAGTGGTTTCCATGTGTCCTGTGGTCTCAGAAGGAGAGATCTGGAAGGTTCTTCTGCAATGTTGTTCCTTGGAAATGATCTCAGAAAAGCCTAAGATGGTGCTTCTTTCTGATCACAAGCTCCATCTGGGAACTGCAAGCCCAGAGATAAGTGACAGAAAGCACACTTAGCCACCTACAGTGTACAGTACAGAATCACTGGTGTTTCTGCTGCACATGAAGACTCCTCGTTAGCATGGTGCTCATCCTTAGTTCTAGGCTGGGGTACCTTGACTTCAGGCTTTGCTAACAGGTCCAGTTTTAGCCTTGCCTGTTAACTGTACATAAGTTTTTTCCTCTCTTGTTTGACTCAAATTCTATTTCTACACTGGCTAAATTGAAAACATCAGCCGACCCTCCAGAGCTAACCCACTTTATCATGATTTATTCCTGCAAACTTGGGGCTTGCCAAGAAGTGCAGGACCTCTGCCCGACATTAATAATTGCAGTATGGAGAAGAAGCCCATTACATGAGATAATTCTGCACAGGGCTGAATATATTTAAAGAGGAGGAAAACTCGGAATGATGAGACTCTTGTTTCCCACAGACAGGAATGAAGGAACACGAGCTGAGAGATGTGGATGGCCTACAGAGTTCAGAAAGGGTGTGAGTGATGCAACACTTTCCAAGTGCTTTCCAGAGATCCCCACAACCAGAATTATTGCACAGCTGAGGAGGCAGGATGCTGATTTAACACCAGCTCTCTGAGCCCTGAATTATAGTATTTGCTATTTTCAGCAGCATCAGTAGTGCCACCAGGTAACACACTGATCTACCATCTTTTTATACTACAGGCAAAATTGGTATAATTAGCCTCAAGAGCACAAAAATCTAATAAAATCATTAGAAAATGATTTGTTTGGGGGCCTTGATTGCTTTTTTAATCATATAGTTTTGTGATTTTAAGTACAAATGGCTTAATATTTAATTGCAGCTATGTTTAAACAACAGGCTCTTGAATTCTTAAAACTCTAACAGGTGCCCTAATGAACCAGCCAAGACAGCCCCAGTGTGATGTTGCACTGTGGACAGAGATACACATGCATCATATTCTTTAAAAACACATCATCTCTAGGATGAAGTATGTTGCCCAGTGCGACATAGTTTTTCATCTGCTTTACCTTTCCTGGGATCTGTTACAGCTTGGACAAAGGTCAAAGGAGCAGTCCCCAGGGCAGCCAGGTTTTCAAGCATGAGCCAAAATTCCAGGCATATGCCCTGGGTTGACTCCTCAGAAGATCCTCCATCTATTGGGTATATTTCTGAAAGTCATTTTGCATGCACATTTTCTCAGACTATAAGATGTTCTTGCTTTGGGGTAAGATAGAGTGATCCAGAAGGTTCCATTGCTTTATCCCCTTTAGAGAACCCAAAAGTTAGGACTCTTAGACCTGTGTGTAAGACAGTTGTTTATCACATATTGGGCCTCCTGGAAGAGAAGGAGAGATTAAGTATGACACAACCTCCACAAAGTCAGCAGGGGCTTAGAAGAAATGGCCAGGAAAATATGGGCAGGGACTTTCCTGTGTCGGAAACTGCTGGAGTGTGAGGGAAAGGGTTGTGGCTGGTGCCTTGCAATCTATTGTCTGGTCTACTCCTTCCCCAGAACCTAAATACAGGCATTTAGAGAGTCTATCATCTGACTGGAAAGAGAGCACAGTGAATAACTGGTTCTTGTGATAGTTAGTAATAATGGCCAATTTGAAAAGAACTGGAATCACCAAGAAACACCTTTGAGGAACTATCTAGATTAGGATATTCTCTGGGAGTGCCTAGGAGGGATTCTCTACATTGGTTGATTGAGTTGAGAAGATCTATCCTAAAAGTGGGTGGTACCATTCATTCCCTGGGCAGGGGGAAAACACTAGCTGAGCACCAACATTCATTTCCCTCTGCTTCCCGACTGCTCATGCGATGTGGCCAGCTGACCCAGACTCCTGCTTTCTTGTCTTCCCCACCCACTGAAGTGAAAACTTCTGGTTTCTTTGGAAAGTCAGTTATGTCAAATGACATTTTTCTAGGGGCACACAGATGAAATAATGTTTCGCTAAAGCAGACATGTGAAGGGCACTTGATGTTTAGAAGGAATATAAATATAACCCAACAGACAGGTGATGATTCTGGATGGTATTGGTATGGCTTACCATTGTTTATTGGTCATCTTTTGTTGTGACTTCATAGAGAGAAATGCACCAAAAATCTTCAGGTGACTTCTTGCTGTTTCTGCAGACTTGAGTCAATTGGCAAAGTGAAGGGAAGTTTCTGGATATGTCAGGTAATACAAAATCACATGGAGTTTTGCTAAGTAAGACAGGCTCAAGTGGAGTTCTGTTAAGACAGACTCACGTGCTGTTTTGCTGAGGCAAGACCTGTGGAAGGATGCATGATGTTTGGAGGGAGTTTAAATAGGACTCAAGGGACAGTGACAGCTTTGCAACACTTCCTCATTGGTCTCATATCTTCATCTTCACTGACCTTCACTTCAGTTGAGAGGCACAGCAAAGAACTTCTCATGGTGTCTCTGATGGTCCTGGCCGCTCTTACTGACTCCTGCAGATTCTAAGGAGGCCTGGCTGTTTCTGCTAGGCCATGCTACTGCTACTGATTCATGTTTGCTATCCTGACTCTACTAAACTGGACTGTTGGTATTCTGACTGTTGGAGACTGAAATCTCCCCCAAGGAACTACTTCTACACAGCATACAGCAGAGCCTCTCGGCTTCTTCTGCATCTAGCTGCCGCTGCTGATTCCAGTAAACTGAACTTCTGCTATCCTGACCATACAGATTGGATTTGCTCCAAAGAACTATTTCTAAACAGGTCCACTTCTCCTATACCCTAATAACCTTTCTTTTCCACTACCTCTGGTGGGTAGTGGGATAGAAGGGAGGTTAAAGCATTTAAGAACCCTTATTTAAAGTAGGTTTTGAAAAATCTAAGCCTGAAACCTATCACTTTGATGGACTGTATCATACCTCCAACCATGAGCCCAAATAAACACCTTCTCCAAATAAACCACATCTTGCCAGGATGTCTTATTACAGCAATAGGGGGAAAGAAATTACTGCAGTGCTTACGTGTGGGAGGGAACTTGCTAGTCAGGGGTCCATTTCTTCACATTGGGAGAAGGGGGCATCAGGTCAGTGTCTGAGCTCCAATTCTCCACATTCAAGTTGGCAATTTGAAGCAGTTCAAACATCATAACTTGATTTTTGCAGACGACAGGAAGTGGCTGTAGAGCGATCAGGACACAGAACTCACATTTAGACAGTATGAGAGGCAGAGTCCAGTGAGCTGACCAAGTCCTTCACAGACAGCTCTCTCAGATACACCACCTAACACATGGACCACAGCACGTGGACTAGAGTGGAGGGAAGCTGTCTTGTTGGGGGTTCTGGGAATTTCAAGTCCAAAGCTCATTTCTAGATGGCCAGTCACAAGAAAGTCTACACTGTTGCATGGTGAAACCAATATTGTCTTTCAGCTGTGTGCAGATGTTGTCAAGATCTAGGTTTCTAAGGTGTTGTACTACTGTCAGTAAGTGTAAGAAGCAGCCAGATAATCCATGGAAAGTAAAGGAGGCTATGGTTTCTGGGGAATGTGGGAACCTCATCTAAGGATATAGGGTGTTCTGATGAGGATACTCTAAAATGACCAGACGATCCAAGAAACATCCTTTATTTTATTTTATTTATTTATTTATTTTTGGTACATATGTTTAGAATGTGATATAATTCCTTAAAATTCATTTTTAATTTTAAGGTTCTCTCTTTCTCTCTCTCTCTCTCTCTCTCTCTCTCTCTCTCTCTCTCTCTCTCTCTCTCTCACACACACACACACACACACACACACACACACACACTGTCTCTCTGTGTAGGGGTTGTGTATCAAACTTTAGTCATCCACAAGTCTAACAACATTGGGTAGTTTTCGTATCCTAACTATTGAGGCTAATGCTACCATAAATACAGGACACTTTGAGAAATGCTGATTTCATTTTTGGGGGATACCACCAATCCCCAAAGAGGGATACCGAGTCCTGTGATATTCCTGTTTAATTGTTTTTAAGGAGTGGCTCCCCTCAGCTTGTGTCATTCATGTTCAGAAGACATCGTCCCCAGAGTTTGTTCCATGCATTGGATATGTCTGAAGTTCTTGCCTCAGCTCGACAGTGTAGATGTGACTGGCTTCTCACTGGAAGGTTCTGGTTGCACAGAGGCAGCTGGGAATGCAGTCCTTGCTTTCTACAGGCACACAGCAGAGCCTGTAGGAAGACATGAGATCAATGCAGGGACAGCAGAGAGCACGGGTACAATTGACCCGCTCAGTGACAAGGAAAAGTGCTCACGCGGTAGAAGAATGGCAAAAAGTCAATTCCATTTTTGAAAAATCTGTCAGATTAATTAAAATACAGTGTAGTACAGGAGAGCTAATTAATATCCCCTCAGCCTCTCTCTCTCCTTATCTCCTCTAGCTTTCCTCTCTCCAGCCCCTCCTTCACCCAGCGGCAGGGACTGCTGGCTTTGCCTGATGAGAAAGTTAAGCGCTGGGTAACAGTGAGGTAAACTGACACAAGCAATTAGTGTCTGTTTCTAGAACAAATAGAAACCAACTGGCTATTAACGCTGTCGTTTTTAATTCTCTTAAATTATTTGATTAAAATAAAAACACGGAAGCCTGAAGATGAGAACACTTTATGGCATAATGGACCTTTAAGAATTGTCTAATTTTATTTTGCATATCGTCAAAAACAAAAGCAGCTCCTGGGCCTCGCATGAAGACACTTGTAGAAATTACTAAAGCTCTGACACCAAATTACCTGAGCGATTACGCGGGGACATTTGACTGGCTCTCCTGTCAACACGTAGGGAGCATCTACTAGGGTTATTAACCATTCTTGATTGGTTCAGACAGCCCTGCTTCCCAGGGGAAAGCTTTTAGGATGAAAAAAAACATAATCAGAGGGGACCCAGAGAAGACAGAAGGCAAAGGATTCCAAAATGGTCTACTGTGGGTGGGATTGTTTGGGGGTCTGCTCGGAGCCTGCAAATCATCTGTCTGCAGCAATTACTCTGACATGCGTGCCACTTGGTTGTGTCCTAGCACTTGCAGTATTCTCAACTGCCAACAGTAGCACAATCTCTATTTGGGTTTGGTGTTAATGTGTATGAATAAGAGAAACACGTGGCTTTTCCATCATAAGGCCTGCTTGAGAAAACTCTCCTAACACTTGCCATACTTTCTCCCATGGATTGTGGGATTTCATCTGTTGCTCTACAGGAAGGTTATCTTCACTTTTGTTTTTAAGTAACTATTTGTCATCTTTCTGTCTTTGATAAAAGAATATCCCTGTGGTGACCTTCGCCAGTGTAAAGCAACTTTATCAACATGGTGACTTTGACCAACAGGAGTCATCATCATCACCTTGGGGACTGTCTTAGTGACTTTTTTGTTGCTGTGATAAAACACTATGACCAAGACAACTGGTAGAAGAGTTTATTTTGGTTTATGGTTCCAGAAGTTCAGAGTTTCTAATGACAGGGACATCATGGCAGCAAGTGTCAGGCAGGGCAGCTGAATCAGGAAGCCAGAAGCTCACATCCTCAATAGTAAGCACAAAGTAGAGTGAGGAAACTGGAAATGGCTAGAGGTTTTTCATCTCAAAGCTTGTTCCTGTGATGAATGAACTTCCTCCAGTACAGTGGTACCTTCTAAACCTTCCGAAAGAGTGCCACCAACTGGGGACCAAGTGCTTACACACTTGAGCCTATAGGGGACATTTGTCATTTAAGCCACCACAACGACTGACTTTCACCAACGGATAGAAGTATCTTTACCTTGGTGCGCTTGGCCAATAAGAAGCATCTACACCTTCGCCAATAGCTAGTATTGTCATATACTCAACAAAGTAAAGCATCGTCTCCATGGTGACCTTCATCAGTATGAAGAATATCACCATGGTGACCTCCACCAGCTACAGCATCTTCAGCAAGCACAGTAGCAGCTGCTTAAAATCATATGCCAGGTTCAGATTGCAAATTAGAACAAAAATTGTAAAGCATTTTCCTTCTCAAATAGTGGAGATTATTTACATTTTAAAGGGCCCAGTTAAGATTTAGGTGAAAAGAATAATGAACTGGCTGAATTGAAAACAGGAGAGGAGGAAGTTCAACCATCAAGTAAACATGCAAGCAAAATTTAGAACTCTAGTGCAGCCTGGAGTGATCTAGATCTATCAATGATGAGGGCATGCTATTGTGTCAAACACTTTGTGTAATACAGAGTTTTGTAGAGTCTGTGTTAATTCTTGAATAGGATTTTTTTAACCTAAATATACTTAAGCTTGCTAAATATAGTAAGCCCCTAAATGGAAGCAGCTTTAAGTGCAAGGCTCTGCTAGTCTCCTGATAGACAGGCCCTCAAGGACAACACAGAGCGCCTGCTGAGAAAGAGCAAGGAAGGTCCTTGCTCCGATACAGCTTCCTCTGCAGTGGCCTCTCTCGTAATGCTGAGGAGGTAAGCGTACACAGTGACCTGAAAAGCCAGAGAAACCTGAGTCTTAGTTCCAGTAACTTCAGACCATTTGGGGACATGAACAGAAGAAGCACTGGCATCGATCTGTCTCAGGCTGTTACAATCTGTGTGTCCTTGAGCAAGATACTTAAGCTGGTGTCTCAGTATTCCTCTCTGTAAATTGGACAAAATAATAAAGACTTGGAAGAAGTGTTGTTAAAAGCATCAAGCCAATAATGGCTGGGAACCATATAGATCGGAGCAGCTAGAGACGGAGTCATTTACTAGCAATGGTAACAAATGTGGCAAGTGCTCAGATAAGGCAGTGAGTTTTGAGGACAGATTGACTAGATGCCCATCAATAGGTCACTTGGCCAGGTGTAGTTGGAGAAGCAGAGGTGTATGTCTCACCAGTCATACACAGGTTAGATGCCTTCCTTGCTCAGTTGCTCTGTGAGGTCATGTGTCCAAGATGGCTGACCTCTACACCAGCAGGCCACCTGGCACAAAGTCATGCACCAGTCAGTGGAGCCAGGTGGGTGTGGTCTTGCCATTAAAATGCAGGAATGAATCCTGTTGCAGATTCTGTTAGCACAGCTATGTTCTCTCAACCCATCCTGAACGCAGCCTCTGGCCTTGTCCTGGACCCACTCGTTCTTGGCTCTGGCTTTCTTCTTGCTTTGTCTGTGGTCAGTTTTCAGCCTCCTGCCTCTTACCATCTGGGACCACTTTATCCTTACAGAGGGATACTCCCCAGGCTCCTTCTTGTGCTTGAGCCCGCTGACTTGGGAAGCTGAGCTGGAGGACGGGAACTCCTGGGCTATTTGTCCTGCTGTCTTTCCTTTTACAATAGTGTGCATCCCAGGGGTGCTTCTGCTGCTAGGAGTTGGGTGGACACTGGTCCTACTTACTGTGAGAAGTTCTGAGAAGATTCACTTCTGGATGAAGACAAGTTCCACCCTATCCAGTTATGCTGTCACAGCAAAGCTCTGTGTAGGCTGAGCAAAGGTGGATGTCCCGTGTGGGCTCCTCACAGTCCCAGAGTAAAACATCTTCTGGGTTTCCAAGAGTAGAGAACTACCGTGGCATTTATCATGGCGAGGGGTCTAGTCTAACCTCAGAGAGTCCCGTGGGCCCTCCAGAAAGCATAGGACATCCACAGGAAACTAAATGACTCCTCTAATAGGTCAGAGTAAATACATTGCGCCAGAGCCTGTTGGATATGGGGTGGGTAGGGTATCACTGGCCACTATGCAGGGGGACTCAAGTCTGGCAGGCAGTTTCCCCAACTGCCTGCCAGGCTTTTGTCACCACAAGGCCTGGAGCTCTGAGGCACTCTTCCTATGGCTGTCACCTTACCATTCCCAGCAACACAAACTTCACTTGTTATCGTTCACTTTCCAAATGAAACTCTACCTCTCTTTTTGACTTTGCCTAGGAGGTAGCAGAGGGTGTTTCTCGCAGTGCCAGCTTTTTAACGTTCTGCCAGAGAGTGTGAGGGATGGGAAGGCACGTTCCCATAGTGTCTGGAGAAGAGCCGAAAGCCTGCAGAATGTGAACCCATGGCAGCAGCCTGAGTTTGGGGTTGCTACATCGATGGAAAAGCTATCATTCCCCAGCATTCTTTTGGCTTCTGACCTTAGTTTTTCAAGCTGCAGACTGAGTGTGTGTGTGTGTTTGCCAGTGTGATGCAGGCATCTGTGGGTGGAGTCTGGTGCTCTGGTCTCTTTGTGACATTGACTTCTTCATCCATGCAGTGGAGGGGGCTTCACTCTTCCTTCCCCAAGCCCCGGCACGTGGTTATTCCTATCTCATTAAGCCTCTTTCCTCTCCAGTAGCTCTTCAAGGGCAGAGATAGTGTGAGTCTGGCTTTGCTTCCCACTTCCTGCAGGGGCTGAGCACACAAAGGGGCTTCATACTCTTGTTGAAAGGTTAGAAGAGTGTCTAGATACATTTGAATTTGGAGGTTGAATGAGGGATCTTCAAGCAGAGAGCAAAATAACAATCTTAACAATAACGACAACAACAATAACAATAGTAAAAGCTTCCCCAGGTGGAATTAGGTCATTCAGGAAAAGACATGTGTAAAGGAGACCAATGTTTTCAGTGAAGAGAAAAGCTACTGGCTACTTCTTCCAGCCAGCTGGAACACATGGAGTAAGCTTCCTCCTATGAGACACACCAGGTAGGCAATATCCAAAGGCTGAGGTCTTGTCTACACCAGTTTCTCTGTGTTTCTGCTCTTGTAAAGCAACGTTTTAGTTTCTTTATGTTTTTTCCTCTGAAGACAATCAACAGTCAATTCTTAGGTACAGAGCATGCCTAAAGCCCGCAGGACATGAAGTGGGTAGTTTCCAGCCTCTGTCACTCAGGTACTGTGGTAGAGCACTTGCAGGCTAGGCTCTTGCCATTGGAGATTACATGAATGGTGTGGCTGTGCAGGACCAGAGAGAAAACTGTCCAGCCCCATGCTTCACGGGGATGTTGACTTAATCCTAGTGTTTCTAGCAATTAAAGCAGTATATTTGGGTAGGGAATTTTAATTGAAGAAATATAAAATGTTCATTGGTATAATGTGCACATTAATTTAATATAATGTGAATAAGAAGTCACTGGAGACGAGAGCTGCAAACAGCCCCCGAAGGGCTATTGCTGTGACGGGCGACAGAAGCAGAGCCTTGTTAACCCAGTAGAAGGAAGCTCCCTATTGTGGCTGCAAAAAGGCACAGACAGCTGGGTGGCTAGCCAGGGTCTCCTGCATTCCAGTTAAGGACAGTGTCCGGTCACAAAAATAGTCACAGTACAGCTAACGTACACCCAAGGGGAGAGGTGAACCACAGCTGATTCTCACCCCAGCAATGAAGGCCGAGAAGGCGATGGAAGATTCTGGTTATGTTGGCCTTTGTCTATACTATAGAAATCACTTGGCAATACTGATATTGAGAAAATAAAGCCTTGTAGCCCAGTAAAGAAAAATCCAGGTAGTCTGTCTTGAGAAATAAGACCATGTACATGTGAACCACCAGTTTTGTGAACACTGAAAGCAAAATCGAATGGCTTTACTGCAAAGGGGTGATAGCCAGAACTTGTTCTAGAAGTCTCTTAAAGCTTTAGTAGACTCTTCAGGCCCCAGCTGTGTTGAGCTGGTAGAGGCTGACAACCTTGAATTCCTTACCACAGAGGAGCAACAGAGGTTGTTGGTCTCCCTTCCATTCTAGATCAACAAACGCTAACCACAACCCACTGTTAACACCAAAAATAGATAGTGTGGTTTCAGGTGAGTTCCTCTCCAGAGCTCATTTCCAGTGATTAAATCGGCTTTTCCTAGAAACATTTGGCTTGTTCCCATTTTGATATTCAAAGTTGCCAGAAATGAGACATTTAACTCAGGTTTTGAGCTTTCCCAGCCATGCATCCATCACATGTGTCTGCCAGTAAATGAATAAAGTAATCAGTATGTTAACCTAGTGGGTTATTCAGAATGCCTCACAAAACACAAGCTGCACTTTCCTGGGTGTGTTTTACAGGAGGGTCTGAGCCGATGCCTGAAAGTCTCCTAATGGTGATACTGGAACAATATCCTTGTGTTTGGGGCTTGGGCTGACTCCTGCTATGGCTAGTATTGGAAGTGAGGTTATTCTGTCTTCATGGCCTTGAAGAGGAGGTTTTTCTTTGACTCTGCCTTTGAGCCACTGAGGCTTACCTTGCAGCTCTCCAGCCTCCGGGTCCCTCCTTCTCTTCTGTGTACATATTGAACTTTTCTCCCTCCTTCATGGGGTTTCCTCCCACACATATACCTTAGAATCCAGGAGTATTCCTTCATTGATTAGCAAAGGTCACGGGAACCCACCACGTGTCTCTCCATCGCTCACCACCACCTCAGCATGGCATCCTCTGGTCACACAGGACTGACCTCTGGGATTTCAGATCCTGAAAGCAAGAGGGTTGCGGTGCTATGAGATGTGGGTGCTACATGGAGTCTGGTAAGACAGACAGGTGATGAGGGTAGGAACACAGGTAATGGGGAGTTCCAGTTATGTAAGGAGCCTCTTATCCATCGTGTAAAAGAAATGCCCAAGGGCCCCAAATTCTTGTCACCAATACCCAGTGTGCCCTGGCTGCTTCACAGGCTAGACAGTTTCTCTGCCTGCCTTTTCTTTTACCTAGACAACTGTTTCTGGGTTCTACACAAGACCTCCTTCTTTTCACTGTTGAAATTAGATCATTCTGACAACATGTTTGCTTGTGGATGCTGACCCCTTCCAACTTGTTCTGACTCATTGTCCTTTCTCCTGTGTAACCAGAAGAAACTAAACAGATAGTCTATGTACAGCCAAAAAGAAGTCTCTCTCTCTCTCTCTCCTTCTCCCTCCCCTTCCCTCTCTCTCTGCCTTTCTCTGCTTTCCTCCCCCTCCCCTTTCCCCCTCCCTCTCTCCCCTATCTCTTCCTTTTCCTCCCTCCCCTCCCTCCCTCCCCCTATCTCTGCCTCTCTCTGTCTCCTTTCCTCCCCTTCCTTCCCCCTCCCTACCTCCCCCTCTCTCCTCTCTCTCTGCCCCTCTCTCCTCTCTCTGCCCCTCTCTATTCTCCCTGTCTCTCCCTCCCCGACTTCATTCCTCTTCCTTCCCCCTCCCTACCTCCCCCTCTCTCCTCTCTCTCTGCCCCTCTCTCCTCTCTCTGCCCCTCTCTATTCTCCCTGTCTCTCCCTCCCCGACTTCATTCCTCTTCCTTCCCCCTCCTCTCTCTCAATCTTTTTGTCTCTTCTCCTTCTCTCCCCTACACCCCCCCTCTCTCTCTCTCTCTCTCTCTCTCTCTCTCTCTCTCTCTCTCTCTCCCTCTCTTTCTCTCTCCCATGTGACCGTGCATGGGCACACATATGAACACTCAGTTCTCATACTCGTCCTTCAATCTATGTGAGACAGTTGTACTCCTTACCTTTAATGGCTCGCTTGATACATACGCGAGCCACCTGTGAAGAAGGTAGCTAGGTTGAAGAATTGCCCACATCAGTGAGATACTCTTTTGATAATTGATTGATGTGGGAAGACCCAGCCCACTTTGGGCTGTACCATCTCTAGGCAAGAGGTCCTGGGTTGTATAAGAAAGCTAACTGACATGAGCCAGAGAGTAAGCCAACAAGTAATGTTCCATCATAATTCTTGCTTGGGTTCCTTCCCTGACTTCCCTCGGGATGGACTATAATCTGGGCATATAAACCAAATAATTCCTTCCAAACAAGTCACTTTTGGCCTGAGTATTTTATCACAGCAACAGAAAACTGACAAGACCACCAGCTGAAGTGCTGCTGGAAAACAGCTCCTGGGGGAAGGAACTAGACTTTGGAGCATCCTCTACCAATGTCCATCTGTGTGCCATGCCTCTCCTCTGTGCCAGTCACTTGCTGTCCCCTAGAGAGCTAGACAACCACACCAGGCAAAGAAGGCTTTGCTAAAAGGTCTGACCTGCCTCTTTCAGAGATCCACCTTCAGGGAGAGACACCCTTTCCAATGACAAGGAAGGCAGGCACTGAGGACCTGCATAAAGAACCCCCTGCCTGTACAGATGGCAGATGTGGGCCCTGCTCTGCTGGGCACCGCTAAGGGTGCTTTGCAATGGAAATGGGTCCCAGACAAAGCTGGAGGGATAAATGAGCGAGGCCATATCTGAAGATACCCTGTGGCAACATGGACATATTTCCAAACACTTCCTGAAAGGTGACCTCTTCAGCATGTAATGAGATTAATTTTCTCATTATTTGTTGTTTTTTTTTTTTCCTTCAAGAAAACTGGTAACATGGTAAGGGTCCAGCCATTACACATTCAGCCGGTATTCATGGAAATAGCAGCAATCATAATGAATTCATTTGGTATTCATGCGGCTGTCATATGCACTTGCATAAAGATACTTTTGTGATGCAGCCTTCCTTTGGCTGGATGCCTTTGTATGACTCCAGCTATTTCATCTCATCTGATTTCGCAGCCTCCGGGAGGGAGTTTCTCTCTGTATCTGGGGCTTGGGCTTTGTTTCTACTCGGCTAAGGTGCTTAGCAAACATCTCACGCCTCACAGATTCACCCCTACTTGAATCATGCAAGGCCCATGGCCTCCTGTCCCCCCTCTCCTTAGCCCAGCACCCCAATTGGCTCATTGAGCATTACACAATCCCTAAGTATTGATTGAATTATTGCATTGTTAGATACATACCAGGGATGGTCTCAACTGGGCATGCTCAAGCCATTCTGGATAAGAAATGCAAGGTGAGTTCTTGCACTTTGCCCTGCATGTGATTTCAACAGCTCATTTTTTTTCTTTTTTTTTTTCTAGACAAGACCCTACATTCAGGTGTCTAGTTTCCATATCAATGCCTACCAGCATTTCCTTAATGAGGAAGATAACCAGAAATTACTGAATTTACTTAGAAATTCAACTTTTTTCTCTCTTGTTTTTTTGAGACAGGGTCTTACTACGTAGCCATGGCTGGCCTGAAACTGATTATGTAGATCAGACTGGCATGGAACTTGCAAAGATCTGCCTGCCTCTGCCCCCATGCTGGGATTAAAGATATATGCCAACATGCCCTGCTAGAAATTTAAAAAAAAAAAAACTGTCTGTGTTGTGTATTGTGAGTGACACAAAGTCCCACAGCTCCTCAGGCTTTCTGATGTGTGACTTTTTCAGTTTTACTGATATAATTAAGTGACTGGAAAATAGAGTTTTACAGGTGGCTTGGAGTCCAGGGAAGAAAAGTTTCAGAGTAATTGATATATACTCACACCATCTGACAGAAAAACATGAATTATTTGAATTGATTCTTTGTCCCACTCGACTGTCCAAAGAAATGGTGATTGCCCCTCATTTCATGAGTGGGAAATGTTAGGCTGGAACAAGCAAAGTACCAAGTCTGAAGATGCAGCTCAAATGGTCGAGTGTGTTCAGGGCCCTGCTTCTACCTCCAGTGCCACATAAATGGGGCATGGTGACCCATGGCTGTGATCGCAGCACTTGGGAGGAGAGATGCAGAAGGAACATAAGTTTAAGGTCATTCTCAGCTACAAGCCAGCAGAAGATACGTGAGTCTCTGTTGAAGGAACAGGGGAGGGAAGGAAGGAGGGAGGAAGGATGATGGAAGGAAGGAAGAAAGGAAAAGGGAAGGAGATAGAAGATTAGTTGATGACCTCAGTCTTAGTTTGCATTTGTTGGCTCGGTAAGGATACCTGCTGCATTTGCCTCACCGGCCCCACAAGGGAGAAGAAGCTCTGTATTCGATGAAGAAGGCCACTATAGAGTGCCGTCTCCCTCCCCAGAAATCACAAGAGGCAGAGTGGTGTCTTGCTGCGGCAACGCGAGTGGGAGCATCTGGAGCGTGAGCTCGGAACGAGAATTCATGAGTTGTAAGAAAATGGTAGACAAGCCGGATACGGGAAAAATAGCTTTGATGAGGCCAAACTGAAGAAAATCGAGACGCAGAAGAACACCCTGCCAACCGAAGAGACCGTTAAACAGGAAAAGAGGAGTGAAATCTCCTAAAAGCCTAGGAAGATTTCCCCACCCACTCCACCCGTCATCTCCAAGACCTGCTCGTGATGTGGAGGAAGAGCTACCTGCATGATGGACCCGAGCCCCAAGCTGCACTGTGAACCCAGGCCCTTGGAGCCGATGCCTCCAGCCCGCGGGTCTCTGAAGGGGACCCCTGCCAAATTTCACCGGTTTGCCCTGGAATATTATAGAAAATTATTTGTATGATTGATGAAAATAAAACACACCTCATGGCAAAAAAAAAAAAATAAAAGAGGCAGAGAGACAGGGGAGTCTCTGCCTCCTCTGTACTGAAGGGAGAAGCACGTTCTTAGAAACCCCTATAGACACCCCAGAGTTAGTGAAAGGGTAAATTTTCTTTAAGTGTCTCTCAGAGACTTATCTCTTGAGGCATCAATGAAGCCATAGTTTCAGTGCTCGGCAGTTCAAGAGTCTGGAATCTCGAAGCCAGGCCTACAGAGGACCTCTCAGATGAGGCGGCAGTGGGAAGGAGACTGAGTACGCAGGGGACTCCCTGCCAGCCCCATCGCGACGGTCTCTCATGTTTTCCCTTCCCTAATCAGATGCATTACCACATATTTAGTTTAATTACCATATCAGATGGAAATTCACTTTTACTGATACAATTAAAAGACTGGAAAATAGCATATTACAAGAGGCTTGGAGTCAGGTGAACAAAAAATTGAAGGTAATTGACATGATACTCACACCCTCTGATAGGAAAATTGATTATTTCAATAGTCTCAGTGGGCATTTCTTTGCTTGTTTCTTCTGTGCAGCACCTCCAACCCCCCATTCTCAGCAACCAAGTGACAGGCAGCAATTGCTATGTTATCATGTCTGAAGCTCAACAGGAATCAGGTTAGTGCCTGCTCAGCTCCAGGGAAGGAGTGTGTGCCCAGTGTCCCCTTGGCATTATTCCTTATTCTCTGACAGACATGGTTGCTCTCAGAAAACATTATACTCTGATTAAATTGTAACAAGTCCATTGCACAGACCGTATACAGACCTCAACACACTTGGACTGTTTGCCCTTCACCATAGCTACTGAGTGATGTCTAGTTTTTCACATCTTTACGAATTAAGTCTTTTCTCTTTCCACACATTCCAATGAAAAGCTGTTCAAATATGTACCAAATATCTTCACATGACACTGAAATGGGCCGTCTCTCCACCAGGTGAGTGTGTTATTAATTTCTTCACAAAATATCTGAACAAGACTTTTCAATTAAAAAAAAATTTTTTTTTGGCCTGTTGTGTTTGCCTCCACCTGACACCACAGATGTGATGTTGTCTTTTTCACAGCTGGAGAGCAACTAAAATGGCCTCTGGGATAATTCGAATATGTCAAGGACTAGAAATGTGGCATTTAAAGCCCGAGAATTCCTAGATTTGGGCGGGAGCTCTGCCCTTTCCTGACGCTTCTTTCCTAGCTCACTCCGACAAAGTCTGCAGTTTCCTGACCTACCAATTAGTGCTTGAGCAAGCAGGTTGGAAAACAAGCCCAAGTGCTCTCTGTGGCTAATACCTTCATTTATAGGACCTTGACCTCAGTCAGCCAGCCTTCCCATGTCACACAGTGTGACTGAGGAATCCCACAAAGGCTTAATTGTAGTGTTATGGTAATCCCATTGGAAGAGAGTTCTCTTTCTGCTTCTGTACCTAATCTTAAACCATGATTACACACTTCCTGGATGGCATGTCCTCATGCCTTACATTCACTCCAGTGTGTGCACATACATGACACACGTATGTGAAGCCAGTATTGATACTTCCCCGTTAACATGGGGCTAGTGACAATAGCATAGACTGTGCATTTATCTATTGTATCTCGCAATACATAAATACATGGAAACATTACACAAAGTAGTAAGAAAATGACTCCACTCAGACTGATGACTGTGCCTTACCAAGGCCGGCAGAGCCAGTAGTCTGAATTTCACATATTTAGAAAGGAGGTTTAATGTCGGGTCCAGAGCCTTCAGCTTTTGTAATCCTGAATGGAGGGAACTGAGACAGAGGGTCCTGGTAAAGCTGGAAATAGTTAAGCTTTCTAAACGTGC
Organism: Tokudaia tokunoshimensis; assembly: GCA_036184795.1. Classification (NCBI taxonomy): domain Eukaryota; kingdom Metazoa; phylum Chordata; class Mammalia; order Rodentia; family Muridae; genus Tokudaia; species Tokudaia tokunoshimensis. The sequence continues at coordinate 112,151,637 of BTHU01000001.1, read as the reverse complement.
AACAACAAAAATTAACTCCAAGTCCAATGAGTTGTGAACCTGAGGTATTTGTGCAACACTTGGTAGGGTCGTCTTGTGCAGTTTCACGGCAGCCCTGGTGCTGAACAAATGACACGCCCAGTGTGCACTGTGCATACCACACAAAGCCAACCAATGCTGCCTGAAAACCACAGCTCAGATCTGAGACCCTGTTATGAACTGCAGTTTTGACTATACATACAGACCACTCTGTTCTTACATAGATCACTGGCAACAAGGATGTTGGTGTTAATTACTATGTAAGTGTCAAGTTCATGCATGCTTGGACTGTGTTGTATTAGAGTGTTTGATTTTAAAGTTCCTGCTTGAGGGACTAGAGAGATGGCTCAGAGGTTAAGAAAATTGGCTTCCCTTCCAGAGGTCCTGAGTTCAAGTCCCAGTACCCACATTGTTGCTCACAAATATCTTTAATTCCAGTCCTAGGGGATCCAATGCCCTCTTCTAGCCTCTGTGGGTACATATGTGACACATTTGTGCAAGCAAAACACCCAGACACATTTTTTTCAAAGTTATTTGAGTTGAATTACTGACCTGAGATTCATTTTTTTAAAAGCATTCAATAAATTTTGGTGTAGGATTAAGACAGAATTTCAAAGAATTTATTAAATGGCCCCAGACATTCCTGTGCCATTTTGTACTATGTACTTATGCAAAACAGTGTTTTCAGCACTGATTATTGTAAAATCAAAATAGCAGTCAACTCCGAAGAACACTGAAGATGCTCTTGGTCCTGCAGGATCAAATATTCAGCCAGGATTGAATTATTTATGTAAAATAAACAAGCACATCATCTCATTAGCATGCAAATTAGCTTTCATCTTTAATAAGTGGTAAAATTATGTGTGTACCAAAGAATTGTTTTAAAATAAATTTCCTCGTGATTTACAACCAATAAAGATTTGATGACTGCACCTATTTTATATGCTTCTATACCCAGGGTCACGAATTTTCCTCTAGTGGAAAGGGATCACGGATGGAGCTTAAGAAACTCTGGTGTCCTGGGACTTGTGTAAACAGCTAGCAGTGCTGACCCGACTTGGCTTCACCAGCACAGGGAGCCTTGACTTTCAAGTTGTTTTCTGCAGACTCCCAGGCAGGCTCAGGGTGTGCTGGTCTTTAATGGAATCTGTTCAAGTGTCCTGGTCAAACACAGTGAAATGTAAGACATGCTGAAACTTTTCTCTCTTCTGTGCTTGAGTTCTGCCTTCACTGACAATCTAAGAAGACTTTCTGGTCAACCTTTGAATTATGTACTTAGTTAAAATAATGCATTGAGCAGTCACTAGGAGTAACAACCCCAATTATTCATTTATTCACTCATGCATTCAAAATCCAGTCCACGGGCTTTTTTATAGGATGCTCTAGCAATCTTCTAAAAGAGAGAAATGCATGCCTCGTTCAGCCCTCAGATTGTTACTGCCCACAAGACAAATGAAAACCACAAAGTTGGATGCTTCTGGTGCCAGGCTCTTGTGCTTCATAGCAGAGTGTCACTCATTCACCAGCCTCAGAACTAGGGCAGCATGAACGTTAACCTTCTAAATGACTTGAAGTAGAACTTGCTAGTGGTTAAAACAGTAAGTCTGACCCTCAGAATGGCTGTCATTGCAGGAAACATGCTTGGTGGTCTGTCAGACACAATACTGAACTTTTCCTCCCAGCTCTCTTTAATTGGGAGTCTGTTCCCACATGCTCTCAGCCCAGAGCCTGCAGTTCAGGTAGATGTTAGCTACTTATCTGTCCACTCACCATGCCTCTTCTACTACATGAGAGACTCATGGGAATCCAAGGACAATATCGCCGCCTTGAGAAGTCTATTCTATACAAGTTACACTTCCTAATGATCCATGATGGTACAAATAGCTCTATACATGAAGGCCCTTACATTCATAGGCAAAACCATGGCAGTTCCAAAGGGTAGAGAAAAGACTATCAAGGCTCTCCCTTAAGTCAGACCCAAATCTACCACAGCAGGATTGACATCCTGGCAACTGAAATGAGTCCACTTTATACAATCTGAAACTCTTTTGGACTCCGCAGAACCAGGCTGTGAATACAGTGGTGAGTTTGAGTGGTTTCCTGTTGGTTTAACACATACACTGACATTCTCACTGTGGCTCTTAGTTCTCCTGAGACAATCAACTCCTGACTAATTACAACCATAAGGGTGTGACACAGATGAGGCCAGCCATAGCCTATGCTGCTGATCCACTACAGGAGAGACGTTCTGGGTCTGAGGAGACCTGGGGTTTTGAGTTCAAGCCTGTGCCTTGCTATCCTACCTGCTATGTGGAGTCTGTCAGTCTTTGTATATTAAAGGAAGCCCAGTGGTATCTAAAAAGAGGCAAAAAGTGTCTTAGTGTCTCTGATTTCCCCATGCTATTCATGGGGGCCCTGGTTGCCACAATTCTCTTGTTTGTAAACTTACTGCATTAATTTTATTTCTATGACTGTGATAAACACCATGATCAAAAGAGTAGCTTGTAGAAGAAAGTGTTTATTTGACTTACATTTCCAGGCAAAAGCCCATCACTGAGACTACCCAGGACAGGAATTCAAGCAAGAGTGGGGATGGGAATCATAGAGGAACACTGCTTTCTAGATTTCTCTAGGTTCATGTTCAGCTGCCTCTTTTACATAGGCCAGGCATGCCTGTCTAGGGATGATAATGTCCATATTGGGCTGGGCTATTCTTCATCAATTAGCAATCAAGAATCCTGTCAAAACATGACCATAAGCCAATCTGAGAAAAGCAATTCTTCAACTGAAATCTCTTCTTCCCGGATGTAATCAAGATGGAAACCACTTAACCATCACTATGTCTTTGCTCCCTGTCCCACCCCAGAAACTGATGCACTCATGTTTTGCATAACTTATTTTATTCAGATTCGGATTAGCATAAATAATAAAGTGTCTGATCATTGGCAGTTGTAAGATATATTTTCTGAAAAGTCTAAATTAGTAGTTCTCAACCTGTGGGACATGATCCCTTTTGGGGTTGAGTGACCCTTTCACAGGGGTCAACTAAGACTATCGGAAAACAGATATTTACATTATGATTCATAACAGTTGCAAAATTACAGTTACGAAGTAGCAACAAAAATGATTTTATGGTTGGGCTCACCACAACATGAGGAACTGGATTAAAGGGTTGCAGCATTAGGAGTTGGAGAAGCACTGGTCTAGATTTTTCTGTGTTCCACAGGTTCAAAGCATGGGGCCCAGTCAAGTCTCCCCACCCAGTCCATCTGGGGAAAGAGCTTTAGAGTGCTGTCTTCCTTCTGTCTCCAGCAAGCTGTCTGGAATAGAATCATTGACTGACATGAAGCCATTTCCCTTATTTGAATATCACTAAGTATCACTGGATGGGGATGGGCGAGCACACTGAGCAAGCCCACGTCTGTGACGGGCCCTGACTTCTGTAGTCTCTCCCAGCACAGTTTTCCTCTGGTTTACTAGACACTCCTACTTTAGGAACCAAACTGACTGGTTTATTTCTTCAGGTTTTTCTTGATCTCATAGTAATGCTACAGGAGTTTTCTACCATCATAGTAAAACATACTATACCATGGCCCTCTTCCTGGCTTCTCTCCAGGTTAAGCTACAGTTTTCTGTCCTGCAATCTGTTTTTTCCCCTTTTACTGAGAACAGATTTTTTTCCTTACATAATATAGGATGATTACAGTCCCCCCCCACCCCTCCCAGTTCCTTCCCATCTCTCCCCCACTCTAAATCTACTTCCTTTCTGTCATTTCTTAGAAAACAGAGAGGTTTCTAAGGATTGGTATTAAAAAAAATAATGAAGTAAAATTTTAAAAAAAAACTAAGACATTGAAATTGAACAAAACAAAAAAAGAGAAAAAGAGTTCAAGAGAAGGAACAAAAATAGAGAACCACTCATTGTATACTCAGGAATTCCATTAAAACACTAATGGAACACTCCTTCCCTTGTCTTCTTCTTCCCTTCTTATTACTACTCTTGATCCAATTTCCCCATCATCCATCCATAGCTATTTACTCCATTTCCCTTTTCTAACAAGATCTTTCTGTCCTGCATAGCCCTTACTCTGTGGTTCTATGGATTGTAGCTTGGAATGACTTAAAAGCTATTATTCACATATGAGCAAACATGAGAAACACATTTGTGTTTCTGTGTCTGGACTACCTCACTCAGGATGATTTTCTTTCTAGTTTCATTCATTTACCTGCTAATTTCAAGGTTTCATTTAAAAAAAATGGCTGAGTAATACTCTGTTTAATAAATGTACTACATTTTCTTTACTCATTTTTCTATTGAGAGACATCTAGGCTGTTTCTAATTTCTGGCTAGTATGAATAGAGCAACAATGAACATGGTTGGGTAAGTGTCTCTGTGACAAAATGAAGCGTCCTTTGGGTATATGCCCAAGAGTGATATAGCTGTATCTTGTGGTAGATTAATTTCCAACTTCCTAAGGAACTGCCACACTGATTTCTGTAGTGATTGTACAAGTTTGCACTCCCACCAGCAATGGAGAAGTGTTCTTCTTGTTCCACAACCTCTCCAGCATGAGCAGTCACTTGCTTTATTGATCTTTGCTACTCTGAAAGATGAAGTCTTAAAGTAGTTTTGATTTGCGTTTCCCTGATGACTAAGGATGTTGAACATTTCTTTAAGTGTTTCTCAGCCCTTTGAGTTTTCTCTGTTGAGAATTTTCTGTTTAGATCTGTATCCCATTTTAATTTGGTTATTTTTTATTTTTTCTTGATATCTAGTTTCTTGAGTTCTTTATATGTTTTTTGGGTACTAGCCTTCTGTCAGATGTGTAGCTGGTAAAAACAAATAACAACCACCTTTCCCAATCTGTAGGCTGCTGCTTTGTCTGAATGATAGTGTTCTTTGGCATGAAAAAGTTTCTCAATAAGCTTTCATTTGTTAACTGTTGGCTTTTGTGTCTGTGTTAATAGTGTTCTATTCAAAAACTCCTCTCCTGTGCCAATGAGTCCAAGGATATTCTCCACGTTCTCTTCTTAACACAGTTTGTATATCTGGTTTTATGTTGAGTCTATGATCCTTTGGAGTTGTGTGTAGGGTGATAAATATGGATCAATTGTCATTCTTCTGTATGCAGCAATTCAGTTTGATCACCAAGCACGTTTGTTGAAAATGCTTGTCTTTTTTCCAGTGTGTGTTTCTGGCCTCTTTGTCAAAATCAGGTCCATAGGTGTGTGGACATATGTCTAGGTCTTCAATTCAATTCCACTGATCAACATTTCTATTTTTGTGTCAGTATGATGTGGTTTTTATTACTATAGTTCTGTAATGGTGATACCTCCAGTAATTCTTTCATTGTTCAGTGTTGATTTAACTATCCTGGACTTTTCTGTTTCCTTATAAAGCTTAAAACTATTCTTTCAAGATCTGTAAAGAATTGTGTAGGAATTCTAATGGAGATTACATTGGTTCTGTAGATTGCTTTTGGTAAGATGGCTATTTTTACTATATTAACCCTACCGATTCTTGAGCATGGAAGATCTTCCCATCTGATATTTTCTTTAATTTCTTTCTCTAAAGTCTCAAAATTTTTTATTGTACAAGCCTTTCACTTTCTTGGTTAGAGTTACCCCCAAGATATTTTATATTATTTGAGGTTATTATGAAAGGTGTTGTTTCCTGATTTTTTTCTCAGTTCATTTGTTGTTTGTATATAGGAAGGCTACTGATTTTTATGAGTTAATTTTGTATCCTGATACTTTGCTGAAAGTGTTTATCTACTGTGTTTTCCAGTGGAATTTTTAGGTTCACATTAAATATAGTACCATATGATATACAAATAACAATACTTTGACTTCTTCCTTTCCAATTTTAACTCCTTGATATTCTTCAGTTGTCCTATTACTCTAGTTGACAAAATGGACAAATTTATCTTGCTCCTGATTTTAGTGGAATGGCTTTGAGTTTCTCTTCATTTAAGTTGATGTTGCTTATGACCTTGCTGTAAATCACTTTTATTATTTTGAGGTATGTTCTTTTTATCCCTAATCTCTCCAGGACTTTTATCATGAAGGGCTGTTAGATTTTGTCAAAGGCCTTTTCTGATGATAATGTGGGTTTTTTGTTATTGTTGTTGTTGTTTTGTTTTGTTTTGTTTTTTGCCTTCCAGTTTGTTTATATGGTGAATTACACTTGCTAATTTACATACATTGAACCAGATAAGCCTGAATCTCTCAGATAAGCCTACTTGATCATTGTAGATGTGTTTTTGATGTGTTCTTGGCTCCAAAATTTTACTGAAAAAAAAAATTGAACCTACTGATCCTGGTTTTTCTTCTAGTTTCATCATTATTACTGTTGTTGCTATTGTTGTTGCTGCTGCCCTATCTATTAGAATCTTTGGCTTTGCTTTTGCCTGCCTGGTTCAAATTGCTTTGCTTTCCTTGTCTGGAAAGTTCCTCTTACTGTCAGTTCAGCAGTGGGTATCCTGGATGTAGAGACAGTCTCTGAGAGGCTCTTGTCTATTACTATTTTCTCTTCTGTATCCTGTCAATCAAGTGGCAGAAAAATGGGGAGGCTGCATTAGTTACCTTTCTGTTCCTGTGATAAACAGTATCACTAAGGCAACTTAAGGTAAGAGTTTATTTTGGTTGATGCTTACCCAGGGTTATGTTTGATAGAACTCACATCCTCAAACCACAACAGGAAGTAGACAGACCAAACTGGAAATGGCACGAGTCTTTGTATCTTAAACTCCACCTTCAATGGCAAACCTGCTTCAACAACTCCACAGCCCCCAAACCTCTCCAGACAACTGCCAGTAAACTGGCCCCTCCCACATCAATCATCAATCAGGAAAATGTCCCAAAGGCTTGCCCCACAGACCAATCTAGTGAGGACTTTTCTCAGTCGAGGCTCTTCCAAAATGTCTCTAGTCTGCGTTGAGTCAACCTAAAAACTAGTCCACACAGCAAGCAACTCTGAGCCCAGGTGAAGTACCTCAACGGGCAGAGGGCCATTGTTCTAGATATGCACAGATGGTCTGCCATCAACTCTTTGGCATTTGACTTGACTTTTTGAGCAAGGCATTTGTTCTCAAGACAAGAAAGGTGCTTCTCATTTCCATTCATGATGCAGTAAATCAGGAAAATCAGAGGGAAAGGTTTTCACTAAATAGCAAGATGAGAAAAAAAAAATCCCCAACCTAAGCACTTAGAACAGGTTCCCTTCAAACTGAGCATGAGCCTATGTGAGGGCAGAATCCCCAGACCCAGAGGTCCTCCTGCCCCAGAGCTAAATATTGCTCAGCTCACTGAGAAACCTGACCTTGGTCATAGATAGCTACAGTCCTCCATTCTGAAACTGAGCTTAGATTCTGACCACCAAACCTATTAAAGGAAACTTCTGGTTATGTGTCCAACAAACACTCTTATCATTACTACGAAAGGGTCTGCTTGCTCCCAAGCTACCTGATGACAAGGAGCTATGAGCAATTGACTGCAGGATGTTAATATCAGCAGTGTGATAGCAGACATCCTTCAGAGTACAGAGGACTTTGCCTGTAATTTTCACAGGGCACATTTTACTAAAATAAGGCTAATTTGCTGCAATCTCCCCCTAAGCAGCCACAAACAGGACATGTGCTCTCAATTTTTTCATTTTTATTCTTGTTTCCTTTTTTTATACTTAAATATGTATGCATGTATTTATTTATTTACTCATTTATTGTGTGCATGTGAGCATGAAGCATATTTATGGGGTCAGAAACAACTCCTCCTTCCCTTACAGACACGGTGTTTCTATTGTTCTCGTGCTGGGATGCACACTTCAAGCTAGCTGGGTCACAGGCTTCTGGTTGAAGCCTCTCCTGTTGCTGTAGAAATGCTGGGATCGCTTACACATTACATTGCACGGAGCTTTTTACATGGAATCTGGGACTCAAACTTGGATCATCAGGCTTGTTAAGCTACACGTTAACCCACATACCCATCTACCCAGCCCTGGCATGTTTATTTATTTATTTTTTGTTTTGTTTTTCTAAACCTGTCTTTCTATCTCTTTCTGTACAGTAGTGTACATTGCCTAGAGCTCTGCCTCCTCCAGGCTGCCTTCTTTGCTTTCACTTTAGGAACAGGTTAGCATGCAGGTACTTTGTGATATGGGAAGGGACCCGTCATTTTGAAACCTCTTTGGAAGACTCCCACTTGGAGGGCAGATCATTTGTTGTCACTGATAAGTCTCAAGTATATCAGAACAGAAAAGCAGACTCTCTGAGTTCCCACAGCCCTAGGTCATGATCGGGTGAACTGCAGTTCAACCTGTGAACCCTAGCTGGTTCATTCTGGTTGTTTTGAGTTATATTTATCTAATACCTTCACGTTAACAATCTTTTCTTTTTTACCCCCAAATCATGTTTTAAAAAAAAATATCAATTTTCCCCCTAGGAATTTATAACAGTCATTGCCTAAGCTGGCCCCAGGTTTTACAGAGCTGTGAAACTGGGGTATCCTTGTCACTCTGGGAGTCTGGAGATTGCCACAGCTCCAGTTGCCAGCCTCAGCCAGCTAAGATCCAGTTCATGTTTTCTATTCTTGTGAGAGCCCCGCTCTCTCCTCCATTATTGTTGCTGTAATTACACAAATGATCTGATCTGCTGTCACTTCTAGTCAAAGGTGTCATCTGAAATTAAAAATTCATGTAAAATCCAGAGAATCAACTTTTAAGCAGACAGCAGAGACCTGACCGGGTTGCACAATGTTTTGCTTAACCCTTTTCATAGCTCCTGGCTTGGATTGAAGAGGGGGCAGTATCTAGACCCTGATTGGTGCCACTAATCTGCCTCCAGAAGGCATCTGCATCACCTGCTAGGGCTACCATAACAAGATACCACAGGCTGGAGGATTAACAACCCAATGTCCATTCATCCTTGGGACCGGAGGTCACAGAGGAAAGCACCAACAGTGGGAACCCTGTTGTGAGTCCCCTCTCTTGGACTATATATGCTCCCCCTCCGCATCCCTCCCCTCCACTTGCTTGAGTCTCTTTCTACTTCTCTAAGAAACTGCATTTGACTCCCCACCCACAGGAGTTCCAGCTGCTTTGCATCATGCCAGCCCCTGGCTTTGCCACCCCCTGTGGACTTAGATCCTGTGGTAATATCCCTGTGGCCTCCCTGGTGGGATATGGGCTCAAATTATTTGCCCATCTCTTTTGTTGTTGTTTGTTTAAGTTGGTTTTTTTAAAAACTTGTTTATTTTATGCATGTGATTTTTGTTGGCAGATACCCATATGCACCATGTGCCTGTAGAGGTCAGAAAATATAGGATCCCTTAGGGCCAGAGTCACAGATATCAGTGAGCCACTGTGTGGGTGCTAGGAACTAAGTCAGGGTCATGCACAAAAGTCTTAAGTGCTCTCAGCCATGGTACCATGTCTCTGGCTCCATGAATCTGTCTTTTCATTGTTTCAGTCTGTTCCTTGTTCCTGAGTTAGGATCCTCTTCTTACACTTTCCCCATACAACCCCTCTTTCTGCTTTGTGAATGGCAGACAATCTTTCGACTTATCCCTTTCCTTTCTACGATGTCTGTAAAAGCCTCCTGCCCTAACTGAAGTAGATGATGCCCATAGTTGAGTTCTTCTCTTTCCTGAAACCTTTGAGTTTTAACACTTTTAATTATTGGATTATTGGTTGTGTATTCTGACTTAACTTTTGTGGAAAGTAGGAGAAAGACAATGAAATAATCCTTTTTGTCTGTGAATGCATGTGTTGAAAAGACTTCCTTTGCATCTGTTCAAACATCAGTTGATCATACTTTGTTCCATCTCTTTCTAGCTTTGCTTCACCAATGAACATATCTTTCGTTTCAGAACACAAAGTCATACCATTTTGATTCTCGTAACTTATATAAAGTTTTAGAGTCAGGTCTAGTAAGATCTTTGATTTTGCTCAGCTGTTTTGGCTATTTTGATCTCTTTATCTTTGAATACTTAAACAGTCGGCTCACGGATGCCTCCTTATATCTTGCTGAGGTTTTACTGGAAGTGTGTGAAGCTGTAGGTCACTGAGCTGGGAATGTCATGATCAGCACATCAGTGTTGCATGTGTGCACAAGTGGACCCTTTTGGGCTATGCCTCTTCATTGGGATATCATAGTTTTCATTGTCCGATTTTTTGCTATAGTTACACCTGAACACTTAGGGGGCACTATTGTAATCATTAAAATGCTAGTGCCGTATTAATTGCTTGTACAAAAAGCATGATTGATGAGGGAAAGAGAAGCTTTTAAGAGGGGGGGGAGGGCAATACATGTGATATAGAAGCAGAAGTGGGGAGCATTTAAGGGGGAAGAGGAACAGTTTGACGGAAAAGAGGATGTGGGAGGGCTTTAGGACGGGGGGGAATTAAAACAAAGTAAATGGGGAGTGTGAATTTAAATGCTATAAATTACTTTTCTATTTACTTCAAAAAGTTTTTTTTAAAAAAATCATGTGTTGCTATGAACTCATCCGACCTTGCTACTATTCAATCTAATAGTTTTCTGTAGATTTTGTGAGATTTACCACATAGCAATCAAATCTTCAGCAAATAAGGACAACCCCACTCATTCTGCCTGTCAACATGGCTTTTAATTCATTTTCCTCAAGACCGTGGCCAGAGCTTCACCCATATATGCTGTGGTTTTCTGTTTTCTTAACAAATGGAGAAGCGTCCTTTGGAATTCTGGAGGACTTATCCAGGGCCACATGCTCAGCCTTTGCCAAGTGATGCTGGAATTCAAACCTTTGTTTTTTATTTCTGGCCTTCATTTCCTACCTGCACATGGTAACAGATGCACAAGGCCATTGACTGCATCCTTACAAAACCTTCTCTCTTTGTTATATTAATTTATTGTCCTCAATAGATTGCTGGAGATGCAGTGCCACTCACCAAAGGTTTTTTTAGTTAACAGAATCTAGGATGACATTGGAACCTCAGCTTTGATAAAAGGGTCATGTCAGCCATGAGAACTTTTTGCAGTCACTGTGAGTTCCCAGGGTTGAAACAACAACAACAACAACAACCAACTCCAAAACAAAAGCAAAAACAAAAACAAAACACTCTATGTTATTTGCAGTGGTCGGAGTGATAGAGGGAACTTGCTACCTGAAGGAACTTGCTGCTTCACCAGCCAGTGTTAACTGGTCAGCAAAGTCCTGCTCTAGCAAGGCTCCCCTGGAGCAAGGTTCAGAGCAGACGCTGGGTGTTCAGCATCACCAGACTTTGACGTAGTTACTGCACTTCTGAAAGGGAGTCTGGTGGCCTCTGTCCTTCCTTGACACATACAAGCTGTACTGCCTGCTTGTTTCAGTTTTGACCATGAAGACAAAATGGAATATTATTCAGCTATAAATAAAAAGGAAATTTGTGGGGAAATGGCTGAGCTTGAAAAATACAATATTAATTGAGGTGAACCATACTCAGAAGACAAAACTCACAGGTTCTCTCATACTACAAGCCTAGCCTATAACATTCATATATATGTACACACACACACACACACACACACACAGACACACACACTTATGTGTGTAAGTGTGTGTAATATCTACAATTTCAAAAGGAGACCAAAAGAGGGAAGGATCAGTTGATGAGGAAGGACTGAATGTAGGCTATAATACAAGAATCATGAAAGAAGATATAAAGCTTTTTCCTTCTAGTTTTGACTTAATCATAGTTTTTATTTATTTATTTTATTTTCTTCCAGGCTGGATAAGTGAATTCATCTTTTTAAGTAGTAAACTAACAATAAATAAATAAATAAATAAATAAATAAAGATTGATTGACTGACTGATTGATTGATTGATCGATAGTAAATTCATAAAATCCTAAACAAAGTTCCATGGAGTCCCAGTAGCTATTCTGTTTACTAAGATGCAAAGCATTTAGGATCAGGCAGGTGCTTGAATAGCTTCCTTAATCCAGTTATGTGTTGTTTTTACTTGTTAATTAGAATAAAGTGACTTCATTAATTTCAAAAAATGTCTTAAAAATCATTGGGCCATGTGTGTCCTGTCTCCTGAAGTTTGCAACCTCAAGTGCAGGTTAATGTAATTAATTCGTCCGATGAGTGATATTGTAGGCACACAACTTCCTCGGCTGTCGAATAAGCCCTTAAACCTAAAAGAGGTTCTGCAAAGGAACCCGGAGCCTGGAAGGGATGTGTCAATCTGTTAATCTTCCCTAAACGCCCTGGAAGCAGAAGCTCTCTGCGTATGATGGCAGGTGCCATTATTAAACCACTGTTTGCCCTGACAGTGACAGGGGCAGCTGCTCCCTGCCTGATCTTTTAGCTCTAAGACAGGAAGTTCTAGGATGCAGGATGGCACTTGCCTGTAATGTGAGGGAAAGGAAAGTAGGACCCCAGAACCAGATCCAGAAAGGGGGCAGAGTCTCAGGGAAGGACAAACTGTAGTTCTGGTGTCAGTGGGGTCGAAGTCTGAGCTTGCTGATGCGGAGGCAGTTCTTGGCTTCCTCCTCTCTAAATGCCAATGGGGTCGGTCCCCTTCTTTCCTGCTATCTGAGTTCCCTGATACCGGCTGTCAAAGGAGCCATCAAAGTGGATCCAGCAGGGACACCCTGGGCAAACCTGTGTTGGCAGGATGGCATTGCCGGGATGAGAATGGCACATCTGACTCCATTCCTGCAGATTGCCAGGATAAGTGGCACTGGGTGGGAGACAGATCATCAATAGCTGGGCCCAGTTGACCACGGGGGCGTTTCTCTAGGGGCATTGAGATATAAGTCATGTCTAGGTGGCTAAAGACAATAGAAGCACTCAGGATACAGAAGCACGGCTCACTCATCGGCGGGGCCAAGATCAGGTATAGTTCATCATGGACTCCAGAAATTCTGTGAAGGGAAGAACCTGTTCTGACCTGATGGTCTAGAAACACTCAGGGCCCTGGGATGAAATACAGAAGGCAGGCTTCTCCCTCCAGATGTGTAACACAATGACCAGAGGTCACCTGTTGCTGGGCTAAAAACAGCAGGTGCATGGAATAGAAGTTAATTCTTTTATTGGAGGAGGATGAATTAGCCAAAGTCAACTTTACACCCATTTTAATTCAGAGTTTGGAAAGAACTCTCATACAAAGAAGTACATTTCTATAACTCAAAGCCAGACAGACTTGTGAGCAGCTACTGGATCAGGACTGGCAGCCAGCCAGAGTGGCATGGTATGAGCCCTATCTTCACTGCCCACTGTGTGACCTGGGGCATGTTGTGTACCCTTTCTGGACTAAAAGATTGAAGAATTCTAGTTCAGTAGGTCATATGGTACAAGAAAGTATTCAAGGCAACTGAAAGAGGTATGCAAATGCTCACCTAAGAACTATGAAGACAGATGTCAATTACTCAGCTAGTGTGCAGGTGAATTGTGGACTTGTTCCTAGTGCTAAGAGGGAGTTAGAATAGAAGCCAGCATGATCCATGGTAGGTGCTGCCTGGGCGCCTGATAACCTAGATCCTGCCATAAAATGAGCATATCTGGGTAGGGTAATACAAAGTCAGAGATGGTCACTGTCCAATCTGAACAAATGACATTGAGATTGGGAACAATTGGGTTCTGGGAAGATGACTCAAGCCATTAAAATCACTTCCTGTGCACACACAAGGATCTCAGCTGGATCGCCCACCCCAACTGTGTGAGTGCTGGGTGCTATGGTACCAGCTTGCAATTTTAGCACTGGGGAGGCAGAGATAAGACCCTAAGGGCTCATAGGTCACCCTGGCTATCTGAATCTGTAAGCTTCAGGTTCAATGACAGACTTGTCTCAAAAACAAAAATGAAGAAGGATGTCACCCACAGTTGACTTCTGATTTCCATAGACAACCTTCTACATATGAATAGCCTGTTTAGTTGCACACATATGAGTATATACATATATATATGTGTGTGTGTGTGTGTATAATGAAAGAACAAGGAAATGCTGAAATCCCAGCTAAGTAGGCATCTAACATAAATAACATTACTCTATTGATTATTGATTCCAACTTAAGACAGTTACATTTACAGTCTAGCAACACTTTCATGCATCCCTGCCAGCTGCACCACCATCAAGCTGATTATTGGACATGCATTCAATGATACCCAATTTAAAGGGAACTGGACAGGTCCCCCAGGCTGTGAGACTATTCGATCCCCATCTAGTAGAACAGATAAGGTGCTCCGGTCGCTAGAAGATGCTACTACAGGCAGAAAGGAGGCAAAGTGGGACAATGAATTGCATCTCTGTTCAAGAGCCTGGCTGCACGGCTCTCTCGACTGACAGCAACTGAGCCCATATTGATGTGTTCACTTGGATACAGTGGCTTGTCGATGGAAACCACAGTTCTATCCCTCAGCATCTACACAACTTCTTCCACATGTCACTCAGTAGTGTTCAGCCTCATGTACCAGCATGCCTGTCACCTCACTGTCATGTTGCCCTTCTGTCAAAATGGATTTTCGGGTGAGAGCTCCAGTCACTCCCCAGACATTGCCATGTGCAATGCTATTGATTTGCTGTTGACTCTCAGCCCTTGCTCTGGAATACATTCGCACAGGTGGCCAGAAGACAGCACCTTCCCCAGAGGGTAAGGGGACACAAATGTGCAAATGGCCTTTGGAAAAAATATCCTCTTAAAGCAAACTTCTCAGGGCCATGTCTGGTGACAAGGTAGCCTTTCAGCTGACCAGGGAGCCTTTTGTACAGAGAGAATAAGGAAATGTCTATCACAGAAGAATGGACTTCTGGAATCTATTTATCCCTTGATTCTGAGACTATCCCCAGTGATACCCACCATTTTCCAGAGATGGTCTGTCTGCTTCTAAGTGTCTCCTCTTCTGAAGGTGTCCCTTGGCTTTCAGCTGGAAAAGTATTTTAATTGGCCAGGAGCCTTATGTACTCTGAGTGGTTTCTGGTTCCTTCTCCAGTCCATAGACAGAGTGCATGTTGGGTTTGTTGCCCTGCCCAGAAACCAAAGTTTAGTGAATACTGACAGGGAACTGACCCCTCTGTGGGCTTCCAGGTAAAGAGCAACTTAAACCATTTTCCCCCATTTAACATCTGATTCTTGCCAGTGCTTGACAAATGGCAGGGAATGAGAGTCAGTACAAAATTTGGAAACCTCAATCATAGCCCTCTTTCTCCAGTTCACTTCCATTCCTCCAAATGGGGTGGTGAAGAAAGAGTTGATGATGATAGTGTGTACTCTATGTGGTCCCTGCTGCTACCAAACACATCACTAGCAACACCTTGCTGGTATCTTGAGCACAAAACTTCCTGCAAATGTGTTGTCACAGTGTGCTGAATGAATAAGACATTACACAAGCCATGCAATTGGGTGTTCGCTTGATAGTTTCCTGTGTAGTTTGTAGCTAATTAATCAGGTGACCATCTTCATCGAAAAACTATAGAACCATGAAAGTCAGTGGAAATATTCATACATGGAAGTGTCAGAGGCAGGGAGTAAGAGATGTATAAGGATTTTTCTAGCAAACTAATGAAAACCCCAAGAGCTGGTGTGATTGGCTTTTTCCCCAACAAATGCTCTGAAGAGGGAAAGTTGCAGAATTTCATAATGAAATCCTGGCTTTTTAAAAACACGGTCTCACGTTGCACAGGATTATCTCAAACTCTCTCTATAGTCAAGGGTAATCTTAAGCTCCTGTTCTTCTGGCCTCTACCTCCTAAAGGCTGAGAGTACAAGAATAGACCAACCACATCGGGTATAATGTGGTTCTGGGGATCAAATCCAGGGCTTTGTGCATGCTAGACAAGAACTAAGATACACCCCCAGGCTTTCAATTATTATACAAGATTTTGATGAAAAGATTTGTGGAATTTGTGTGTGTGTGTGTGTGTGTGTGTGTATGTATGTGTGTTTACATGCTCATGTGATTTTGCTGATATGTATGGAGATCAGAGGTCAACATTGAGTATCTTCCTCAGTCACTGTTCAGCTTAGACAGGATTTTTCACTGAAGCTGGATTTTGTCTATTGGCTATATTGGCTGGAATTCTCCTGTCTCAGCTTTCCCAGTACTGGGATTACTCACTGGGAATTGCTGGTTGGCTATATTGCCTGGAATTCTCCTGTTTCAACTTCCCCAGTACTGGGATTACTGACTCCTGCTTCCACACCCTGCTTTTTGTGCTTCCTTTTATTGAAAATAGATTACCGCCGGGCAGTGGTGGCGCACGCCTTTAGTCCCAGCACTTGGGAGGCAGAGGCAGGTGGATTTCTGGTTTCTGAGTTCGAGGCCAGCCTGGTCTATGGAGTGAGTTCCAGGACAGCCAGAACTACACAGAGAAAACTTGTCTCAAAAAAAAAATAGATTACCCCTCACACAATCCTGATTATGATTTCTTCTCCCTTTGCTCCTCCCAGCTCCTCCTCACCTCTGATCCACCCTCTTTTAGTCTCATTAGAAAAGAGTTTTCTATGTGATAGTAATAGAATAAAATATGAGATAAATCAAAACCTACCACATTTCAACTGGACAAAAGGAAGGAAAAGAACCCAAGAGAAGGCACAAGAAACAGAGACCCCACTCATCTGCATACTCAGGAATACCATCAAAACACTAAACTAGAAGCCAAAATATTTACACAAAGGAACGGTGGGGTAAAACAGAGAGGAGAATATATATATATATATAAAACAAAGTAATGAGATACAATTCTAAAATATAAAAGGAAGAGCCCTGACATAACATGAGACAAGGAACCTCCAAAGATGCCACTGACTTCATTTTCTGTTGGCCATCAACTGCCAGGCAGGCGCCTGCCCTTCCAAGTAGTTGTTTTCCCAGTGAGACTCTCTGGGAGGAAACTAAATTTTTATTTGCAAATGGCTATCAATTGGAGATTGCTTCTGGGTTAGGGATGGTGACATGTGTCCATTTCCCTTTTTAAATCTAGTATCCCATCTGGTAGAGACCGATGCAGACCCTGCACATGCTGCCTGGGTCCCTGTCTCTCGTATGAGCATCAATCATGTCGATTTAGATAAAAGGACTTGTTTCCTTGATGTCCTCCATCCCCTCTGGCTTGTACACTCTTTCTCTTCCACAGGATTCCCCAAGCCCTGTGGGGAGGGAATTTGATGAAGACAACATTTAGGGATAAGTATTCCAAGGGCTCTCACTCTTGGAATAGCATCTGGATCTCTGTAGTTTTTCCTATGCACTGTAGGAGGACATTTCTCTGGTGATGGCTGAGCAAGGCTCTGATCTATGAGTATAACAGAATATCTTTACAAGTCCTTTTATAACTATAAGAATAAGTTGTATTTCCTTTTAGCCTAGGCCCCTAGGCTATCTAGTCTTGGGTTCTTGGTTATCCAAGCAGTGCCAGAAATGGATTCCATCTTTTGAATGGGTCTTCAGTCAAATTAGATACTGGTTGATTACTCTCACAAGCTTTGTGGCACCATTGCAATAGCAGATCTCGTAGGCGGGGCTTTGTAGATCAAAGCATTTGTGGCTGGGTCTGTGCTTACGTTTTTCTTTTAGTAGCATGCAGAGTTCTTTCCTGTACCAAATAGCTATCGTGTAGGTGTGAAAGTTCTGTGTAGGCACCAGCTCGACTTCTCCATGTTCAATGAGTTGTGTATGTGTTGTTGTAATGAATGGGACCTTGCAGTCAGTTTCATAGGCAGCTTTTTTTTTTTTTGTGGTGACTGGAGATCCAACTCAGGTCCTCATGTTTGTAAAGCAAACACTTTATAATTGAGCCATGGTCTCAGCCCAAGAACTTATAAAATTCTTACTTTCAATTCACAAATTTACAGAAGATGACAATCGGGTGAGGGTATAGAGGCTACATTGTACTTTTAAAAATTACTCTAGTTAAGTTAGATAATTGAAAAGTGTGAGAGTTAAGATTTCTGTTAGCTTTCCTAACAAACAGCACTGGGTTTATTCAAAAGGCACCTACACATAGATGTGCACTTCTAGCACTTTCCACATGACTTTGTGAGACCCAGTTA
Organism: Tokudaia tokunoshimensis; assembly: GCA_036184795.1. Lineage (NCBI taxonomy): Eukaryota > Metazoa > Chordata > Mammalia > Rodentia > Muridae > Tokudaia > Tokudaia tokunoshimensis. The sequence continues at coordinate 112,133,608 of BTHU01000001.1, read as the reverse complement.
CCCCTGGCAGTCCATCTCAGAATCAGTCTGGCTCAGTCACTTTTAGCTATTTTCTTAATCCTCTCCTGATGCCCTAGGGGACTTTCCTGTGCCGTCTTTTCCTCCTCCAGGTACGCACTTGGCAGGCCCTGGACTCTGGCTCAAGACTTTGGCATCCTTCTTATGGTCCATGGCCCAGCATCAGCACTCAGCCTATTTGGGGATGCCATAGTATCATTTCTCTGGCCTGCACTGTACCATAATAGTTTGCCTGGACCACATTGTTCATTAATATAGTAACCTCTATCACCTACGGGTCAAGCCTCACATCCTAGAGTTCCCATGCCTCTCCTACCACTAATTTGTCTTGGCATGGCACTGCCTTTCCGCTGCAAAGACTCTCTGCAGCAGTATGGATCCCAGGGATGGCATACTTCCTAGACCTAATAAACCAATCCCTCCCTCATTATTTTTCTGTTGTGGGAGTTCCTTTATCTCCCACTCTTGACTCCTCCGTGGTCAGGTCACTTTCTCTGAAAACCAAACAACCAGGTAGATCCACTGGCTATGTAATTAGTTTGAGGCATGTTCCCTCCATGCCTCAGTTTCCTCGGTAACACATATGGCATCTGTCTATGATCTGCTGGAATAGTTTCTGAGCTCCCAATATCAGGAGGGAGCAGGGCCTACTCTGGCTAAATGTCCATTGATTTCCACAGTCAATAGAAAGTTGGACACAGGATTCAAAGCTCTCAGATGTCATGTGACCTCCACTAGGTGGGTGGAACAAACTCCTTGACCACAGCTCCCAAGCTTTGTGGAGCCTAAGGCCGTAAAAGGCATTATCACTTTTGCCAAGATATGGAACAAAGGACATTGTGTCCTTTCTATGCAAAAGACTACTTAGTAACCCCAAGAGGCATAATTAGTTCACAAGGGTCTTCTGTCAGGCCTCAGAGTCAGCCATCTTCTGCTGCCTGAATTGAGTCAATTTCATCAAAATTGAAGAAGCAGTTGTGCATGTAGATACAGTCTCTGATGGCAAATTTAATAAAATCCAAATGTCACTTCTTATGGGACTCAGACCACACCAACAATTTTATCTTTATTACCGATTTAAGACTGCATTTAAAAAAAATTAAAAAAAAATGGAAGTCTTAGTTTATCTTCCTTGTCTTATGTAGCAAAGAAGTTAATTCTCCCCACCAAGGGCAAAGGAATAATCCCACCAACACCCACACATAGACCATAGCTTCAAGGGGAGTAGTTCTCTCTCACTGTTAACTATCTAATCCTTCAGTCTGACCCTTAATGAATACCAGTGTGTGAAACTCTCTCTTAGGACAAGAGGAGTCATCACATAGGCAATTCAACATTTGCATGCCATTTAAGGTACAGAGCAGTACATTTCCCTAATGGGCCAGTGGAGCCTGTAGAGAAATGAACTGACTGGTCCCTACTCCATCTTTGATGGAGCTACCCCTTCTTCATCAAGGACTCCCAGGTTCCTGCAGCTTTACTGTCCTTCTTGTCAAGTATTCAGAAGAATGTACCGGGTAGCACAAAACACAGGGCCTGACTCCCTTGCAAGTGGATTCTGCCCACTGCCGGCTGCTAGCAGCCTTTCTGAGTGCATAGCTGTGTGTCTACCATACCTGTTCCCTAGCATCTGAGTCTTCAGAACATTTTCCCACGATACTGCATACTTCTTCTTACTCTCTGAACAAGGCTCATCCTTTGAACCATAATAGAGTTTCTGTGCTTTAAAGGCAGTGTCTCCATAGCATGAGTCTAGTGATCCTATCCTGGTTGCTTTTAGTATTTGTTGTTTCTAAATGAACTTGCTATGCTGCACAATGGAATTACTAGATCTGTATTAAATTGTAGCTCTGGGACCCATCGTCATGTGGTGCTAGGCACTTCACTCTTGCTTTGTTTATCACAGAGAGGAAAACTGAATTAGCATAAAGTGGTCCAACCAAGGGAAAAGGATCCTCAAACGCCCTACCTCTCTTAACTACTGATGACCTGGTCTAATTTCATTTTTTCCCTTGGATGCTCTTAAGTGATCATTTTACTTGTTAAAATAAGGTTGGATTATAGAATTGTTACCCACCATTTCTTCTGCTTGGAAGACAGGCATTTTTTTCCTTTTAACATAATAACATTTGTCTGCACTGTGGTCTTCCCTATTAAGTAAGAACACAAGCATTCCTTTGCAACTGTGGTGCTGCCTTTTGTAACTATGGTAATCAGCCAATGAGTATTTACACCCTGTGCTACCTTTCTCAGCCCTTGAGAGCAAGATTGGTCATTCATAAATTGTCTATTGATCAGTCTCAACTAGACGGTAAACACAAATCTTTGAAAGGAATTAGTAGAATTTGCCCCAAATGCTTAGAGGTCTGAAGTACAGTATTCTGGTAAGCTTCAGGTTAACAACTGCTTTTATGCACAGATCTGGTAAGGAGAGACATCAGGCCAGAGATGTCCCTAGCTCTCCTCTGGACACCACTGCTCCTCAGTTTTATGAGAGACCTTTTTGAGGAATGAGATTGGCAAAATGGAAAAAGAGACTCATCAACATGATTTTATGATCTGACCAATGTTTAGACACTAGACAATTTTGTAGGTGATACAGTGTTTGATATAGCCTTTGCGGATATGTTTTGTTAAACACGGGTTTAGTCATTTTTCTGACAGGAGTGTACCTTTGACAGCATGGTTACATATACTTCCAGTGTATGTGTATGTGTGTGGTGTGTGTGTGTGTGTGTGTGTGTGTGTGTGTGTGTGCAGACAACACATGGCTGGGACTTTTGAAATTAAAGAAAAAAAAGCTCACAACTGCATGTGCTCTGTCAACCCCCGAGTTGATTAATTGCAACGCCAAACAGCTTTATTCTACTTAATAAGAAATTAGATCACAACGGGGATTTGCAGAAATTACCTTGAAATGTTTGTATGTTTGAGTGATTGAACAATTTGTGCTAAAAATTACATTACCCAGGTTTGAATCCTAAGCTTGTGAACAAATGCATGTTGGGCTAATCTGAATTCCAGAAGGAAAACCTTCTATCTCTCAGCCTAGGTAGATGACAGGGGCAGGACAGATGTCAGATCTCTGTCCTGAATGCCAGTCCTTTTCTGTCCTGTCCTGTCCAGATGGCTCTTCTGTTCCCTGCTCTGGAAGTACAGCTACACAGTTAGTTTGAGACTAATCAAATCTTAATACTCCCTCCTGGATAGACTCAGAGCCTGGGACAGCACAGCACCCTTAATTATTCACTAGTAATTATTCTCTAGTATAGATGCATTTGGTGGGACTAGTGTCAAAGACAGAGTCCAGCCCATTAAAACACGTGTGCTTTGAATGCAGCTACGGCATTGGAAATTTAAGGGTGCCCACTCTTTTTCATTAGGAGACAGAGACCTAGACTCATGCCCAGCTCCTTGAGCAACTTCTAAAAATCTTTTAAGTCAACCTTGTGTTTTAGTCAACAGGGGAGGTTTGACCCCCTAACCCTCCAACAACCACTCGTTTCATTATTTATCTGAGGGAATCCGTCGGTTTTTGTTCTTCTACAAAAGTCCCTGACACTGGGATATTTTTAATAGCTGAAATTTTTCATTCTTGTCACTACGCCTTTTGAAAATACAGGTATTTTCATACATCGCGTGGCTAATGAGTGGAACTTCAGAACCCAACCTTTGCTCAGAACCGCAGCGCAAGCCTGCAGAAGGCGGCTGCTGAGGACCACAGAAATTAATTATTGAGCTCCTTGCTGTATGCTCCTTTCTGTTTGATATTCTCTGGCACAGAAGGAGTCAGACAATTAAATCACTCCTCCCTCTGCCGAGCCACAGTGCTCCCCCTCTCTTCTCCACTCTGGAGGCTGGAGCCAGTCTGTCCACAAAGGGTCCTTGTGGAGAAATGGGGAGACCAAGACCATATCCAAAGACACACAGCACTTCCTCAAAGGGAGGATTTTTTAAAAAAGCCTCCACCAATGTCCCTCTGGATGCTTACTTTCTAAAATGACTTTCAGGCACATTTGTTGCCAGAGTCTCCCAGCGAGGAGCCAAAGGCTAAGGCTGCTGCACTGTCTGCCCAGAGCCTCAGCTTGCCTGCCATGGGGAGCTTTGAACCCTATTTTTTTCACCATCTCTTCCTATTTTTCAGATAAATATACGAAAACTCATAGTCACTGGCAAGGGCAGCTGAGCCAATTAATTTGTTTTATTGAACAATAAAGCTGTCATTCTCTAAACTAGGGTGATTACATCTAAATCCAAGACAGTGTGTCAGCATGTCTGATCACATGATCAGGAAACAGCAAGTGTGTGCACATTTGTATGTGTGTGTGTGTGTGTGTGTGTGTGTACTCACACATTTGCCTTCACACTTTGGGCTGGGGCAGTTATTTTGTTTGAAGTGTGTACCAGAGAGAAGAACAGGATGACTCTGTTAAGCTCAGAGAAAATGACACTTGAGTCCTTCCCCTCCAGGGTACATTGATCACTTCGTTTAGAGATCATGTGTTCTCTCAAAGACTCAGAAAAGCCAGTGTTTGGCAGGTGCAGTCAGCCCTGAGGATTCATGGACTGTGTGTCTGTGGTGTCAATATCTCAAAGCTCAGTGTCTGCACTGGGCATGGACACATCTTTCTGTTTGCATTATTCTCCAAACAAGTTAGTGTTACAACTGCATGTAGCAAGCAAGGTATTCAGAGCAATCAGGGGTGGCTTTGGAAGTGTGGAAAAATGTGTAGGGCGCATGCATATGTTTACATTAAGTTACACGAGTGGTTCCTGTTGGAGTCTGGGCCAACACCTATGTGTATCAGGACTGGACACTTAAGATCTCCACTAGGAATAGTGAACTGACTTTGATCAAATGGAGAAAGGGGCCTGTGATTCCCCCAAGGCTTGAGATCCTTGGAACAGCCAGACTCCCCCCATTCTTATGGTCTTCAGAGGACATTTAGTGCCAGATGCTGTTATAGGGTCAGAAGTCAAAGTTCTGAGGTCAGAGACCAGCATGCTTTGCCACCCACGGGATCTCCCACAGGATGAGTGGATGCTGAACTTTTTGACTGGAAGACCAAATTTCTTCATAATTCCATCAGGATGTGCCAATCAAGCTGCGGGTTAGATTTCAGCAGAGGACTCCTTTCTCATCCTCTGCTCCCGGTTTAGAAAGCTTTTCAGACCCATTCAATTGCACCACAGCAACCTCCATACTCACCAAGTAAGTATTGTCATGCATAACCTCGAGGAAAATGATCAGTTTCCTGAATGAATGAAGAACCAAGTTGAGGGGCCTGTCCACAAAGGGCCTCCTCCTGTCAGGACTACCCCTTTGCTTTTCTGTTGACTGTATACTTGCACAATCAAAATGATGTTCTTACATCAAGTGGCTGCCAGCCACTTTGCACCCTACCGTCCCTGACTCCCAGGAATAACAGGGTGTGATTTTCTTAATCATAGCACCCAGAGCCTGTTGGGGTACAGGATTTGGATACTGTGCCTAGCCCCCCTACAGGGCCACACTCAATAAAATATCACCCTCTCTGTACCTCCATGACTCTTCTTCCCACTATCCTACACTTCTTGTAAGAAATTCAAGGAAGTTATTCCCAAATGGGCAGAGACTCACTGGCAAGTGTACAAACTACTCACACAAACCCTTACATGCAGCATTCATTTTCATGGATGAACTCACGCAAGGGACCTTGACACACCCAGGCATTCCCACACTCACTCGTGCACACACTCGTGTCAATGAAGACTCACATGGGAACCTACCTATTCTGTCAGCCACTGTTGTCTGCTAACTTACTCCATGCCCCTTTCCACACTCCTCCCATCCCACCCCACCCAAGTCAGAAGATGCAACAAGGTGCTAGAAGACTACCAGTGTGGATTTATTACAGCAATGTGTAGATTCACAGTGCATCTTAGCACTGGGCACAGGGGCTGAGGACATGGGGAGTCCTTGTTGATGCCCTTGAACTCTTGGTGAGCTGGGAACACATCTTCCCACAGTGGGGAAGGAGCTGCACACTGTTGTGATCTATATGGAAGAAAAAAAGCTACTGCTGATTAACCTGCACTCAATTCTACTCATCTTCTTCCCAGGGCTGCTGCATAGATTTGGGTCCTCGGAACTACAGTTGAGCAGGGTATGCCATTGTTCCAAGGGAAAACCCTAGAAGGTAGCCCAGTGCCGGCTTCCTCCTGGGCAACAGACCCTCTTCCCAGGCTGCCAGTATTCAGCATCCTGTCACTGGGGTGAGAGGACTTTGCTGATAGAAATATCAAGAAAAGAGGCGATGGAACAAATTGAGAAATTAAATTGTAATAAATTACTGAGTCCAGATGGTATTCTTCTGAGAGTTGTAGAGGAATGAGGAGCAAAATAGCAGGCAACTAATAAAAATATATAATTTAGCCTTTAAAAGTGGCAATGGTCACCAAAGCCTGGCCAGTCACAGTTCTGGTGTCCGGGGGCAATCACAGGCCACTGTTGGTGTGGGAGCCTTTTAATTATTTTTCAGCCGTTGCCTCAAAGTCAGGGCATATACAGAAATGCCCCTGAGTTTGAGTGTTAATAACCCAGAAGCAATGATAAATGGTTGTGTGGAAATCACGCCAAATTATTTATGTTGGAAAGGGAAAACAAACAAAAGACTAACTGGGCAACCCACATAAGTTCCAACTGGGAAACCTGCCCATGTCATGTATGCACAGAGGCATGGTGGGTGGGGAGAGTGTCCAGTCAGGCCCTCAGCTGGTCTTGTCATTTTCTCAGGCCCTGATTCTCAGCACTCCACTCCTTGGAGCCTCTGCTCCCAGCATCTCTGTCAGAGTCTTATTCTTGTGGTAGACGTACTGAATACCCTGGCCTGGTTTGAAAACCAAACACATTTTAAAAATATTTAAAAGTCAAACAAGAAGGCTGGGGATACAGTTCAGCATGTAAATCATTTACTATGGCGAGGACCAGAATTTGATCTGAGCTACAGCTGGTTACTTTAGGGTGATTTTGCAACCCAAGAAATGGGCAGCAGAAACAAGAGAGCAAGAGAAGGCGAGGAAGCTCACAGGCCAGTCAGCATAGCTCGCTCTGAGTGTAAGCAACAAGCAGGGCCTGTATCAAGCAAGACGGAAGGTGAAGGCCAGCATGCTCTTGGCACATGTGCTTCCATGCCCACATTGTTCAATCCTTTGTCTTTCTATCTCTGTCTCAGTCTTTGTCTCTGTCTCTGTCTTTCTCTCTCTCTGTCCCTCTCTCAGACACACACACACACACACACACACACACACACTCACACACACACTCACACTGAAAATATCAAACAACAAATAAATGTGGTGAAAATAATTGTGGTAAATATGACCAAATATTAACCTAATGGACAAAAAGTGATCATGAATCAAGAAGAACTTTTGAGTGGCACACTTATAAATGGGCAAAAGCTATAATTCACTGAAAGTAAAACACATGTAACTGATAAGCAGGAGGAAATAAATACTCAGCGTCAACTAGATACAAAAACATGTAAATGTGAACAAATTTGGAGACACAGTTTTCTACCTGAGATGTTAATAAAATCCTATGGGCAAAGGATGCAGCTAGCCTTTTCAAAGGATTTTGGGATGTTTGCAGTGTGTATGTATGTATGTATGCATACATGGTGTGTGTGGTATGTGTGTGTGGTGTGTGTTTATGGTGTGTGTGATGTGTGATATGTGTGTGATGTGTGTGTGTAGTGTGTGCATGTGTGTGTGTGTAGTGTGTGTGTGTGTGTGTGTGTGTGTTGGGAACAGTGAGAGCTGGAGACTCTAGCTAGCTTTCTGATTCTTCTCTCTTTCTATTCTCCAACCCTTCTTCTCTTCTTCCTCCTAGAAAGACAAACAAGGAGGAAAAATTGAACTGAAAAGAAAGGCCCAGGAACCTTGAGAGTTCTGACTTCATGCTGGACTTACAGGCTCTTTTCCCACAGTGGAAAGCACATATACACACTGCATATATGCACATGTGAGTATTCATAAATGTAGTATGCAAATACATCTTACACGTATACACAACACATGCATAATACACACATCCACACATACTGCACACACAACACACACATCCACACACATAAGCATACATATATACACACTACACACACAACACACATGCATACAGATATACACACTACATATACACACATATACACACTCTGCATACATGCACATGTGAGTATTTGCACACATGTTATACACATACATCTTCCATCCTGGTGAAAGGGTGACTTCCTTTTCCCAGGAATCTCCATCACCATTTTGTCTGACCTCTGGAATAAAAGGTAACAGGGATCCCCCTCTAAGGGTGGCACTAGGTCAGAGAAAGAGCTACCTCTCAAGATGTTGGGAGAATGTATGTTACCATGACCTTCGGGGTATACACTTGACAGGAAGTTTCCAGAATCTGAAAATACTTGTGCGATATAAGTCACAATCTAAAGAGATATAACCAGAATGATTTCAAGGGCAGAGCAGGTATTTTGTGCAAAACTGCCCTTCAGGTGACTGATCTCACCTGAGCTCTCACAGAGCGTGGGCAGCTAGGAAGTGTGGTATGTCTGGTGAATGCAACATTAATCAGCCTTTGAAACTACTAAGGGCTAGGGAGATGGCTTATTTGGTAAATGTTCTTTTTAAAGCATGAGGATATGATTTTGACCCCCAGGACCTATCTATATAAAGATACCCGGATGCTTATAGTCCAGTGCTCGGGATGAGGAGATAGGGGGATCCCTGAGGCTAGTTAGCTAGCAAGCCTACACCATTCATCAAGATCCAGGCAGATGAGAAATCCTATCTAAAAAAAAATTAAAATCTAATTAAATTAAATTATTTTCTTAAAAAGTAGATGATATCTAAGAGATAAAAGCTAAAGCTATCCTCTGGCCTCCATACTTTTGTGCATGTGCATACATGTATACATAGATGAACTTGTGAGTCTTCAAACACACTGTATTAAATAAAAGCAGACCACAAGCTTGTCCTAATGCAAACCTTGAGCTGTGGGTTGAAGCATCCATCACAGTAGGAGTCCCTGAGTGGTCCATGCGTAGAAGAGCCTCGGTTCTCTGTAGTCTTCGAACCGCTTACTCTCACTCGTGAATGTCAAGAGCAGGTCACTCTGGCTCTAAGAAAATCAATTTGACCAACCAACTCTGATGCCTTCATTTTCCACTTCCCAAAGCAAACCAAACCATATGCTTAATGAGGCTCTTCGACTCAGAGAGATTAAGCTGTTACCTAAGTCAGGAGCAAGTCAGCCATCGAGTCCGCTTATTGCATCTGATCCCAGCATTGTCTCTACCTTGCTGGCTTGATCCCCCCACCCACCCCCACCCCCCCATTTAGCAAAGGCTCACTAAACACCAGGTGTTCAAGTACATTTTAAAATATCGAGCCAAATATTAGCCAAACTGCACAAACCTGGAATGTCCCTCATCCATAGATGTGAATGGCATACAGAGGTCTTGGAAGGTTCTTGGGCAGGCCTATGTCACCACAATTCTTGGTGCCCGATGGGGACCAACTCCAGAGTTGGGCCCTGCCACCTACATAGCACGTGGATTTCAGGGAGGGTATTCTGCTACCACGGAGAGATGTGAAGGAGAAAAAAAAAAACAAATTATGCAAAATGTGCCCAACTTCACACAATCTTGACAAATTATTTGCACATTTTTATAGGAGTCGGAATAGCCAATCAAGAACAAGGGCTTCTCTGCAGCTCTTTGAATCCAGTGTGCAGGCATATGAATCTCTCTATTAGGAGACCCATGCCTGCTTCCTCTGAGCTTGGTGCTTCTGAGCCAGGAGAGGGGGACGTGGGGACAGAACCTGGCTTAGGCTGTGTGTAACTGTGTGTAACTGTGTGTAACTGTGTAACTATGTGTAACTGTGTGTAACTGTGTGTAACTATGTGTAACTGTGTGTAACTGTGTGTAACTGTGTATAACTGTGTGTAACTATGTGTAACTATGTGTAACTGTGTAACTATGTGTAACTATGTGTAACTGTGTGTAACTATGTGTAACTGTGTGTAACTGTGTGTAACTATGTGTAACTATGTGTAACTGTGTGTAACCCGTATGACGGAAGAAACTCCCACCATTCGTAGCCTTTGAATCATGTTCTTCAGGGATTTTTCCCAAGTTCCCTGCTTTGGATTAAGCAGATCATGTGGGCTGTGATCCCACTGATCTCTTGGGGAGTATGCACATAGCAACAACAGCTTTGAGTGATCCGCATAAGGTCCTAGCCCTGGACACAGCTCCAGTTAAGATGTGCGTCAGTCAGGACACTACCTGGTGCAGACTGCCAGCCCCTGTCTGATGGGTCGATTAGTACAGCCGTCAGGTGTCTTGCAACACTGTGGCACCTCTCTGCTGCTGCCCTCCCATCTGATAGGTAAGCATACAACTAGTTAACTCCCCTCTTTCTTTCTCCTTTTCTCACCGACTCCGCTTGAGGCAATTACAGCAATCCTGCATTTGTCAATCACATCCATTCGTGCATGGTCTCCTGAAATAATTATCAGGTGAGTGGCATCTCTGTGCCTGGAGAGCCGGCTTGGAAACCACAAGCCCCAGAGTATTAATTACTGAGCGCAAAAATTTGCAGAGAAGCAAGTCTTTTAATGGTAGAACTGACGTAACATGATTGTTTTGATTTTTTTTACTAACATGACAATCATTGCTGTCCCCCTGGTCATCACCACAGATCAGCGCGAATTATCTGGGGAGGCCATTACCAAGCCGGGTACCATTTGATAAAATGAGGCTCATGCTTCCTGGCGCGGTGTTTGTTGATTTTCAGAACACAGCCAAGCCTGAGAGTCAACAACGGGAATGAAAGTGGACGCTGGCAAGCGGGCCAGAGGGGTGCTCTGGCGTGGCGAAGCGAGGCTTTGGTGGCTCCATTTTGCTGCAAGAAACACTTTAAAGAAGGTGTCTCTCTTCCTTCCTCGTAGCTGCACTGTTCTTGGCAGCCCCAGTTCCTGTTTCTGGGGAACGAAGGACATCAGCATTTTGTCAAATTTAACATAAAAGGTGTGTTGCACATGTTCTGAGCCCGAGTTCACGTCATCGAAGCACATGTGTTGCTTACAGTAGTGAGGCAATCCTGTGATCCCAGTACTTAGGGGCTAAGATACAGAAATTGCTACGAGTTCAAAGCTAGCCAGGGCTTCAGAGAGTTTCAGGCCAGACTAGGTTATGAGACCTGATGTCTAAACAAAACAAAATACCATACAAATTCCTGTGTCACAGCGTCAGGTCCCTGAATGGGAAGGAACGGAGCTTTGTTCTGCTCTGTGTGTTGCTCTCTGAACAGAAATCCTGTTGGGGGGTGGGGGGGGGAAGAAAGCAGAGACGAAATATCAAAAGAAGGTTCCAGAAACTGTTCAGAGGTCTGTGTGGAGCAGGAGACTGCTGGAAGGCTGACTTCTGCTGCAATCAGATTCCTTCTCCGACTTTGTCTCACACAAAATCCGTATCCCACTTCTCATTCAAAGGTCCTTCTCTCTCAACCCCTCCCTTTTCATATTTCCTAGGCTTGAAATAGACTCTTATTCCCAGGATGCTAATCTCACTTTCCAGAAAGTCTGGGTCCCATTTAGCTGGTCCCCTGGGTGCTTTCCCAAATATCCCAACTCTGTGACCTCTTTCTTGGGTTTTATCTTTCAAAGGCCTGCTCGAAGGAAAAGATGCAAAGAGCAATATGGGTTGCAAGGAAGGGCACCCCTGGCCTCCCTGAATGTACCTACTGTACTGGGCTGAGCAGCACCCTCTCACCAGGAAAGCTGGAGTCTCACCCAGCCGCAGATACCCAGAATCCTCTCCCTCCACACATAAATCACAACCCCAGTTCCTGCTCAAATGAAAGGCAGTTTCTCTTTTATACCTTTTGTCTAGTTGTTGGAACTTCAACACAGTTTAAACTTTTATTGGTTGCTTGTGGAAGGTTTTTACTGGGGGACAATATCTTTTGGTCTTGTGTGTTCATTATCGTCCAAGAGTCAGCCAGTCCTGTCAGCCATGAGCCACTCTATAAAGTCCCCAGGCTCAATGATGTCACCTAGTCAGCCACAGTTGGGGTTTAATGGTCACTAGACACACAGCTCTTCCCCAGGCAAAATTTAGTGGCTTCCCTCAGTGTCAGTGGCTTCCACGTTTGGGGGACTCGTTTCTCATTAATAGGTGAAGTAGAAGCCAGGAGGGATGACAAGCATATAGATAGAAGGGGGGCATGGTAACTAAGCAGTGTCTTCTGTTTTCCTTTCCTGTCTGCAAGAGCAAAACTAGAAATATCCAGATTTTGGCCTATTTCACAGCCCCATGCAAAACCTGTCACAGGCAAACTCAGCAAGCACTGAATGAGAATCCTGGAGATTCTATTCCAACTGAAATGCAAACACTGCCTAGAGGAAGGGTCTCAGGAGATGGAAGCCATACAAATCTACCTCGATGGGCTCACACAGGCATCTGGATGTGCTTGCTGGATTCTTGTCCATGAGCATAGTAGGCTCATGGGAGACTCATTCTCCAGCCCCATCAGGCCCCCAAAATCCTATTACCTTCCTGCTGCTATGTGGATGCCTCATCTAGGCACAAACTGTGGTGTCCTAACCTTTGGGGTACATTTATTCTATAGGATCCTATAGGGAGCATCACATTATCATTGTTTATAAGAGCCAGTTCAGGCTCCCTGTGAGAAGGGACTATAGTAGCTGCAGATGCTATGATGATAGGACCACCATGCCTGCAGATGGCTTCCCACACTTGGTCTCTGTTATCATGATGGCTTCCCCACATTTGGTCTCCATTATCAAGATGTAGGACCTACAGTCTATCCAAAATTATCAGCTGTTTTGTGGCCCAACAAACTTGGGAAATGTTTGGTTAATCAAAAAGATGAAGTTTATAGACTTCTGGAGGGACATACTCTGTGAGTCACAACACTGATCCATGAAAAAGGAGCAGGTGTATGTAGCCAACATATATGGCAGCCCACACCTTTGGGGGGCATCACCCATATCATCAGGAGTCCACTGAGAAACCTTGGAAGCTCCTGTATCCACGGAGCCTGCTGACCACAGATTTCTTCAGAGCAGCTGCCACGGGCCACTGCTGCCTACTTCCCTGAGGGGCAGGATCTGGGAGGGCAGGAAATTTAAAGACTCACAAAGATACAAGAATAACTTATCAATAACTTCATACGGATTGTGTTTCTGTTATAGTAAAAAATCATCTTTGTTGGAGCAAATAGCATCTAAAATTAATATAAACTGGTTCTCTAATACTTCAGTGTAGTCGCTCTTAAAATTATCAAGTTGCATAGGTGTGTAGGTGGCTCACATCACATTCTTTCATTCATTCATTCATTCATTCATTCACTCATTCATTCAGAGACAGGTACTCTGTCTCTGAGCAATGTAGCTCAGGTTAGCCTGGAACTTACAACGTAGTCCAGTTGGTCTCACTCATGCTCTTACTGCCTCAGTATCCGGAGTGCTGGGATTACAGATGCATGCCTCCATACAGCATTATCTTTTTATTGGACAGCACTGGTTGTGGATATAAGCCTATTGCTTTCCGGCTCATTTATCCCCTCATTTAGGTCTAGAATAGGAAAGCCCAGGTCCTTCTAACCATCATCCATACACACACAGTGGGGATCAGGCCCCTGCAGGCCCTGTCCTGCTAGCTGCCTAGAATATGATCTCCCCTCCCTGAGGAGGATTCAGTGAAAGCAATACAATTGTAAAAGGGATGTGCCCAGGTCCCTGGTCTAAATAGGCCCACCAAGGCCTCTGACATCCCGGTTGTCCCAGCAGTGGCCATACAGTGACCATGTAGAAGGCTGTAGTCTGAGCGAAGGCATGCTGTCTTTAAGTGTGAACAGGCATACCTCCACATGGGTTCCTTTGAAACCTCTACTCACAGACGTCCTTGGAAACATGGCTTTCAAAGTTCAAGCCTGCAGCTTCTAATCATGTCAGTGTGTCCAGGGACATTGCCAAGAGAGGTCTGGCGCGTGCATGGCCTTGTGGGAAAGAAGTCAAGGTTCCCTCTCTAATTCAGAATCTTGCCCTGACTAATGAAGACCAGGGTGAAAACAGATATAGATTAAAGCAGAAGCTAGGACTTGCTGCAGGATGGCCCCAGGGTAATAAATCGTGGACCGCTCCTACCACCCTAAGGAGTACTCAATGGGCACTGCATACAATCCTGGCTCAGCCACATGACCTTGAGCGAGGCATGCAGCTCCTCCAATGGGGTAAGGAAGCACACCAGCCAGCCCTGTGTGGGGCACATTACCAGACAGCTTGCCCATGGCCTTGCCAGCAACCACGTGGTTTGCAATTCTGTTGTTGTTTGCTGCTGCTGCTGCTGCTGCTACTGCTGCTAAGGCTGTAGGGAGGCCTCTTCCCTTTCCTTCCATCCCCTCCATGGAGTCTGGAAAACTCTGGTCTGGGGCAGCAGTCACATGAGACCTCTTTTCCCCAGTTCAGTGGTGTCAGTGAGCACATCAGTGAGCACACTTCATCTGGCCAAGCTCTGGACATATTATCACCCATGAGTTCTCTGAAGAACCCTGGGAAAGTTTTTAATATTGCTTTTTATAATCCTCAAGTCTCTTGGGACCCATAAGAATCCCTCAGTCTCTCTCCTTTCTCCAGAAAGACCGGCATGGTTGTTTTTTTTTCTCCAAACTATTTCTTCTATTCCTTGCTGTCTCTCAAAATCTGCCTTTTTCTCTACAGTAAAGAACAATTATAAGGGGCTGGGGGTGAGGTGGCTCAGTCAATAAAGTGCTTGCCTTGAAAACATAAGGACCCAAGCTTAATGCCCAGAAGCCATGCAAAATGCTAGGCGTGGTGTTGTGTACGTGTAATACCAATACTGGGAAGATGGAAACAAGAGGATCCCTGAGGCTCATTAGCCAGCCCATCTAGCCTAATAGGTGAAGTCTGGACCAATGAGAAAGTCAGTACTGAAAGGGGTGGATAGCATTCCAGTGGATAACACCTGTGGTCCCTGTGGTTGTCTTGAGGGTGGGCAGGGGTTCTTAGGCCTTCACAGTGCCCCCCCCCACACACACACAGCACACAGCACACATACACTCAGCAGCCATGAAGGGTGTAGGAACTAAAGAGGCCCTTCAAAGGATGTGATTTCCAACACAGACAAGAGAGGTTTAGCTCTCAAATACCTCCCAGCACTAGATCTGATGGGGAGAGGCTCTATCTGGCACCTGGTGAGGATGGAGTGCCCAAAGAGCCTTATATTCTCTGTGCCTGACCCTGAAGAAGGAGCAGGCCTGCAGTGCAGGCACAGAGCTATCAAGGGATTGAGTGGACTGTCCACCGGTCTTAAGTATGCTCTGTTGTTGTCTGACTCAGCCCAGGACCTGGTCACCACTGTAGAGCTGAGTGTCTGAAGATCTGTGAAGCTCCAAGATTATATTTAAGCTTTTTGTCTCAAGTGCCTGAATAATGGATTCTCCAGACATCCCTAAACACTGCACAGAGTAGCTGCACTTCATCTTAATTCTCTTTAAGATTAATTTTTTTAGAGTTTATACAATATATTTTGGCCATATTATTTCCCCTTCCCCCACTCCTCCCAGACACTCCCATAGAGTTTCACATTTTTTCTGTTTCTTAAAGATTACACAGCACACATACACAGGCACACACAACTCTTCTTGAGCAGGAACCTGTCCTGGAGTGTTCTTAATATTCCTAGTGTTACTCCATTGAAGAAAAGTGATTTTGCCTTTCCCAGCAGCTATCTCAAATAGCTTCTTGGTTAGGGGTAGGACTTGGTGCCATGTTCTTGTCTTTCTGCTGGCATGTTGACTCATATAAGTTTGTGTAGGTCTTATGTGAACTGTCTTAGTCTCTGCTCCTATGCTCCAGACGTTAGTGTGTCTGGAAAATGCTGTTTCCTTGGATCTGCCCACAACCTCTGGCTTTTCCAGTTTTTTCATCGCCTCTTTTTATCTTTTATCTTAATATTTAAACTGAATGCTTAAGAAAGCTCTTCCTGGGTCAGCGGGATCTCTAACTCTGCTTACTTAACTACATGGTTCATCCTGCAGCAATTCTTAGTTTAGAACTAAGGTTGATTGATGTTTCAGATTCTACCTGGAGACCTTGAGGACCATTCTTAGAAGAGGGTCAGATGGGGTGTACCCTCTTCCCTTGGCCCCTGCAGCAAACAGGAACTACTTGGCAGGTGACATCTCTCCAGCAACTGAAATCAGAGGTCCACATGTATTTGAGTTTTAATTATCTCCTATACATACAGACTCCTTACAACTGAGCAGGATGGTCTCTTTGGAAACCAGATAATCTGACTGTTCCATAGCTAGATATAGAGATAGGGCAAGTTTTATGAGAGAAGTGGCAAGATAGTCACTCCCTGGGGTCACTTTGATTTGACTTCAGGGACACATGAAAACATTCCAGAATGTTCCCTTACCCAGGATTCTTCAGGGCCAAAGTTATGGCACTGTGAGGAAGAATGTCACCAACTGTAATGTTGTCCTTGCCACACCTAAAGACTGGAACAACATTTTGCCTCTCATAAGCTACTTTCCCCAAAAGCTCTTCTCAAGATTCACTGCGTACTCAAAAGCAAGCCCAAAGGGGAGGCCAGCATCCTCAGGGCATTTAGAACTGCCTGAAGAACAGCCAAAAAGTCCTTCCCTTTCCTAACAGATCTGCTTGGCCTAACCTATGACAGGCGACTGCTAGCAAGGCCAAGGCTACCCTTCTGAGATGCAACCCAGAGGTCTTTCCATGAGTACGTTACTAAAGTGAGCCATTGGGGGGGGCATAGAGACAGTACCTCAGAATCTGTTGCCTGTAGAAATGAAGGTGGTTTATTTCCACTGAAACTCAATGCCCAGCTACCAGGATGGCTCCATGGGATATGAAATCTACACACACCCCCAAATTCTTACATCTGCTGCTTTGTATATATGTTGGGAAGGCCTTGTGAGATTCTAGAGGTGCTCTGTGCAGTAGTGGCTAAAGCAAGAGATAGATACCTGTGGCCACTGAAGATGGACTGTCACAGATAAGGTAAATAAAGACTGTCCTAACTCAGGGTTTGGAGGAACTTTCAATATGCACAAGTGTAACATGAAATGTTGTACGGGTATGAACAACAGGTAACAAAGCAAACCATGAGGGACTTGAAAGTCTCCAAGAGGTTAAAAACAGACTAGTATAGATGGAACAAGAACAAGAAATTATGATAAAAGGTGAGGTGACTATAGGACAAGAAGATACAGTTGCAAAAATGAAAGCAGTGGGGACTAAAAAAAAGGGGGGTGAGTAGATAATGTGTAGTTAATGAGATGCTGTTAATTAACTAAAAGAACCAGGAAAATGGCAGGGGACCAGAGAGGCAAGATATATGGAAAACAGTAGATGCTGATGTGGGGCTGGAAGAGGTCCAGGTTAAGAGAGAAGAAGAGAAAGAGAGAGATGCAGAAAGAAGAGGGATGGAAGAAGGCGGAGGGAGGAGGGAAGGAGAAAGAGGGAAACAAGTAAGGATGGCGGTTTTCTAGAACTAGAATGAACTGGGTTTCAAACCACATCATATTCAGCAAGACTGAATTTAAAGACAAAACAAAACAAACAAACAAACAAGCCCATGCTTAGACACAGGACCACATAAGGGCAGAGTACCAGAGGAGACATGGATGCCATTACTAGGTCACCACAGTGAGGATGACAGAGTGTGCACCAGGCATTGCACAGGTCAGGGCCTGGGATGCTATCTTCTTGGTGCCAGAACAAGTCCAATCAGTAGGAGCCCACAGGTCTCCAGTATGCCTCACTCACCATTAAGAATATGACCCCTTTGGACATACCAAGAATCACAGAGTCCCTGCTTTTCAAAGAACTGAGATATGTATCATAGCAAGGAAAAAGAAAAAGAAAAAGTAATAAAGAAAGTATGGGACATGGAAAAGAAAGAGGGATAGAAAAAAATTACAATAAAATAAAAGAGTAGAGATACTGTAGAAAATTAAGGCTGACAATATTTTCATAATAACAAGCAATAACAACTCTTAACCTTTATGTCTGTATTAGAGACTAAGTTCTGTGCGTTGAAGACCTTGCCCTCAGTGTGACCATATTTGGATAAGGGTAGTAGTTTGAGTTTCATGAGATAAAAATGTTGGGTCCTGGCTCTAACGGTAAGAAGAGATACCAGTACACACCGAGTTCCTTCACAAGATCACATCTAGGAAACTGAGGGGCACCTTGCAAGATGGTGGCCATCAAAGGCCAGGAAGTGAGTTCTCACAGGAAGAGATTTGTCTCCCTTTGGCTTTCACCTGGAACTTTCAGTCTTCAGAGCTGGAAGAAAGGAGAGTCTGCTGCTTGTGCTCTCGGCCCACAGTGAGCTCCTCCACTCCTGATTGTCTGCAGTGATAAGTATTCACCCGC
Source organism: Tokudaia tokunoshimensis (assembly GCA_036184795.1). NCBI lineage: Eukaryota > Metazoa > Chordata > Mammalia > Rodentia > Muridae > Tokudaia > Tokudaia tokunoshimensis. The sequence continues at coordinate 112,115,085 of BTHU01000001.1, read as the reverse complement.
CACACCCGACCCTCCATGTGGGTGCTGGTATTCAACCTCGGGTCTGCACATCTGAGCAGCATCTTCCCAGCCAGCAACTCTGCTTTTAAAGAGAGCAACATTTCTGTTAAAAGACTACTCCTTTTCATTGCTGAGTGGCATTCCACTGTGTAGATAAGTCCCAGGCTGTTTGACCCTTTCCCTGATGACGGACTGGTGTGTTACTTTCTGGTTTGGGTCTTTACATGTAAAACTGAATTTTGAAATTTTCTCATTTTGGAGGGGAGAGAGAGAGAGAGAGAGAGAGAGAGAGAGAGAGAGAGAGAGAGAGAGAGAGAGGATGTGTGTGTGTGTGTGTGTGTGTGTGTGTTTGTAGGCAGACAGATGAAAGGAGGGAGACACACACATAAAGAGAGAGGAGAGAGAGAGAGGAGAGAGAGGAGGCGGGGGTAGTACTCAGATACTTGCCCTGCTTGAGTATGACCAGCCAACAGTTCCCCCCTGACACCTCCTGACTGTATATACTTTGGCTTCTTGCAGGGCCTAGTTGAGGCCCAATTAGCTGTGTTTCTCCAGTGACCATGGGACATTAACTCTTGATTGCAGCCTTGGATCAGACTCTTCCCCTTTTGAAACTAAGCAAAGTGGGGGGTTTCTGCTTAAGCAGAGTCAGAGGAGGATTACCAGTGGTCATGCATAATTTATGTGGCTTTTGTGGGGCCTTGAAAGAGGCCCTGGCATAATCTGGAAACTGAATTAGATTTGTGAACTGAAATGCTCTGGGGCACAGTTTCCTTCCTGCCATTCTTGGCCATATGACTCAGTTTCCCCCTACCAAAGGCGTCTGAACAGCCAGCCTTGCCTATGTTAGTGGGACCTCCTGCCCAGGGTGAGGCTGCATGCTGCTCTCTCGTGGAGGTATCCCAGGTTGCATGCTCTGTTCTCAGCAGGGAACCAGGGCCAAATCTTCCTAGAATAATCTTCCCCCATAGCTCCACCATTCCTGCAAAGAACCAGGAAAAGACCTGGGCTGACTTCTACCTGTGTATGGTTGGCGGCCCTCTGAACCACTGCAAACAGGGCTGTGTATCTTTAAGAAGCAAAAACCAATGCAAAGCCTGCTGCAACCCTGGTGGTTGCTAAGGCTCTCTCTCTCTCTCTTCTCTCTCTCTCTTTCACTGCCCAAGTGTCTGAATCTCAGCTTCAGATGAGTGTGGCCTGCTGGGATTTGGGCTGCCAGTTTAATTAGTGTTCAGTAATTTCAATAATGAGTGACAATTCATCCGGGCTTTTAGGTTGGTCTTCTGTTCAGCAGCAAATCAATAATCCACAGTTTTTCCCTTCTTTAAAGACAAGGAAGTGGCATGTGAGCTACATCAGATGAGAAAAATAAATGAGGAAGCGCTCGAGTCCCTCAGTAACTTGAGAGGCAATTGGTTTTAATGGTGTGGGCAGCCTCCCCAGCTTGTTGATGTTATTGAAGGAGCAAAGGTCATTAGGAACTGGAAAGAGGCTCTCGCATCCTCGCGGTAAACAGTTTGCCCTGCCTGTAACCATAGTGATTTGGGTAAATGAACACAGGTATACGGATTACTACCCTATTCCCCAGGCTGCCTGTATTATTGCCTCTGAAGATATAAAAACAATTGAGGCTAATTGTATGAGAGAGAGTTTATTACAAACACAAATGGAAAGAGAAAAAGATAACCAGGCATGTTCTTTTGGAGGCTCCCCACCTGGCCCCTGCACCTTCACGTGCCCCGTGTAACCTGTACTTCCTTGGCTTCAACCCAAGGTCGCTACTAGTTTGTCCAGTCTGTCAGTGGGAAGATGTCCTCGGCTGCACTGGGGATGAATCTTTCTTGGCTTTGGAGGGTCTCCTCTAAGTGGGCGGTCATCGGGCTCTGAAGCGCGATCAGAACTTGGCAATTACTTGTTTGGCTGCCGGTGGCTCCTCAGAGCAGAGGCGCTTCAAAGCCAAGGAAAGACATTTATCTCTGTGATGAAGACGTGGGGGTACAGGCTCTCCGCAGCCAGTGGCTGAGAAGTTCCCTGCATTATGGTGGGGACCCTGCCAGCTAGAGCTGCGGCTTTTATTTTATTTTTTTTTTTGTAAACTGGTGTGCTCTCTTTTGTTGCAGCTACAAAGAGGTTTCATAAGGTGTTGTGATTTTCAGTATACAAACCCATTAAAAAAACACCAATGAAATCCCCAGCTGGGAAGGTCAAGTCTAATGAGGTGGGCTGTTGTGAGGAGTGCCGCCGCACAGCATCCCTGATGTAGGCTAGAGGTGCTCCAAGTGAACAGCGCTTATAATTATGATCATCTGACACTTCCCATTCACCTCCGGTGTTATTTTTTTCCCCCTCACAAGAGAACAGATTAATTGTGTATCAACTGATATACATAAAAAGTGTTTGATAGAAGGCTTAATAAAGTAACATTAAATAGGCAATCCCACTGAAATTCTAATGTGTGTATTCTTAATTAAATTCCCTGGCATGGTACAGCCATTCAGGTACATTCTGGTTGCTTCTGCACCTACCAGATGAGCCTTGAAGATGGCGGGAAGGAAGACAGCTGCACAAAGAAGTCTCTCATTCCTCTCCCTCACCTCTGCCCAGACAGGAGCAGGTTGAGCAGAAAATGAAGAGAGAGTACCTGGCCCAGGTGTGGCCTGGGCTGTTGTTGGAATCGGTGTCTTCATCAGGCCCTGGGCTGCTGCTCCTAACAAAATCCATTGTGTTTATTAGCCCTGAGTTTTATATTATTATTCAGTGCCAGGTGAGATGCTGGAGATGAACTGAAGCAAAGATGCTTTGAAAAGAAAAGAATAAAGGAGAGGAGGAAGGTAAAGTTACTTCTATGAAGAGGAGGAAGAAGAGGAAGAGGAGGAGAAAGGGGTAGGAGAAAGAGAAGAAGGGCAGCTATGAGGAGGAGGAGGAGGAGGAAGAAAGGATGGAAGAAACAGAAATGAAGGAAAGGCAGAGAAGAGAGTAAGGTTATGGACTAGGAAAAGAAGAAGAATTAGGAGAGGCATGCTCCACAGTCCTGGCTGTATCCTAGAGAGTAACTGTTGAGCTGGAGCAGAATAAATATGTGTTTAAAACCCACATGTAGAGGTAATGAGGCGACCTGATTCATTAACTGCCTTGAAGTAGTCCGCAAAACCTCTTCCCTCCGCGCGGTGCCAGCCCATCCACCCCTCCAGTTGGCTCGGGCTGTGCTCCTTCCGCCACCCAATATTGCTGCCATGGGGGATTGGCAGATTTCTCCCCACAGGCACTGCAGGCCTGCATGGAACTCATGTGCTAAGTGGGAAAACAGGAAAGGTGAGGCAATGTGCTTTCGCCTCAAACACCGCCTGGAAGCAATCACAGCCTTGAGAAAAAAGACGAACGATACTGCTGAGATGTCCAAGAAGAGGAATGAGGTCTGCTCACACGCAAGGCAGCCATTGAAGGGGACTTTCCCAGCTGTCAGGAAGACCTGAGAAGAAGGTGCTACCTAAAGGGCTTAGAAGGGCTTGGCGGACCTGAATGCCACCAATGGGAAGAACGTTCCAGAGCTCTCCATGCCTACCCTGGGCGTGGCACTGTGAAGTGGCACCCTAGCTTGGCAGCCAAACAATGACAGCAACCAGGCTCTGCATTATGGAAGCTGTGAGGTCCCAGACTGAAGACTGAACCCAGCCAAGACTCAATTTCCCTTCCTGTAGAGGAGCTACTATTCCTCTTTCCAGGGTCTCTGGAACATCCCACTATGCCAGGTGTCACCTGACACTAAGAAGAGACTACCTGCCAGCCTTCCTAGAGCTTATATGCTCCAGTGAGGGGACAATGGAAAGACTATACTCTAATGCTCAGTACCCATGAGCATTGTGGAAGAAAAGAAAACACAAGTCTGGGGTTCTCCAAGACCTCTTCACATGCGGCTGAAGGAAGAAGCCTGGGATAGGTGCTAAGGGCCAGGGCAAGGAAGCTCAAGGACATAAACAGTAGCAAAAAGTTCAGGGAGGCCAGGGCTGGGCAGCATAAGATGTAGAAGCTATGAGAGTCTCTGGGGATACATGGCAGGGGATGACCACACCAGCTTCCTATTAGAAACCCCAAAGCCTGCCAGATGCATAAGTCTGAAATTAACATTTGCTACAGAATGGGGGGTTCAGTCCAACCTGAGCTACTGAGTCTCACCTGGTCTCAAACAAACAAGCCATCAAACAAAAGCTACAAACAATATAATACAAAACAAAACAATAACACAACAAAACAAGAGACCAGTAGTGTACAGCCCTGGCTGCCTCAGCTCAGGCTAAGAGGTGTTGGCAAGATGGCAACAAGAAACTGGGCTGAAGATAGTAGCTGACACTCAACCTTGACCCTGGCAGCAGTAACTACCCTATGGACCTTTGAGTGAAACTCCTGGAAACCTCACTTCTAGAAGACACACACATCTATTCCTTGGATTATGAGTACAGTGTTTATTCCTTTTCTGAGATAAAGCAGGGATTGCGTCTCCCAAGTTCCCTTCCTGTCAGAAGCCAGGGAAAATGGGTTGGCCTGTGCAGCATTACTGGGCCTGTCTGGAGGTTCCACAGCAGATAGGTGCTCAGTTCCCGCAGTGTACTTGGCTATCTGCCACCCACTCTCAGCCTGGGATGCTACTGACCCAGCCAAGGGCATTATGGTCAAATAGGCCTCTAGAAGGAGATACAACAAGGCTCTTCCTGGCCATAAATCTCACAGAATGACATAGTTCCTAAGCTAACCTTGGCTCAACCACTGCCTGCCAAGTAAGGTCACTATGCATGGGTCACTTACACCATCCTGCAACACCCTTCCTTTCTAGTTTCCCCTATTCCCGAGTTTCATGGAGTTTTGTGTTGTTGAAGCTGAGCTACTGGCTGTTCTCTTAAACATACTCCTACCCCCATGCTTTGGTCCTAACTGCCCAGATCATCACTCATCCTACAAACCTTGGGCTGAAGCTATTCCTGAGCCTGAGTGCCCAGAACTAGCAGTAGGACCAATATTCATATCACACCAATGGTTGGATGGAAATATTTATCATCAGGTGTTCAGGATGGACTGTCCCCAAGTGGCCAGATGCTCAACATTATGAAGAGAAACAGTGACCCAAGAAGAGAGCTCACAGCAGCCAGACATTATGAAGAGAAACAGTGACCCAAGAAGAGAGCTCACAGCAGCCAGAACCACTGGATAGCTAGTAAGAAACACCTCCAGGTTGAGGGGGCCCTGCATTGAGAGGCCAACAGAACCTAGAAGATGATCAGGTGGCCAGCTTAGTGAGTGGCTCTGAGAACTCTATCTGCCCATGGATGAATGCCAGTGGGGTTCCTGCTGCTTCTTGCCTGATGACACTGACTGTGCCCAAGGCAAGGGATAGCCACTGAGTACTGGTGAGCATCAGCCTAGATCTATTGAGCCCTTGAGATAGGAGATACTGTATCTGGGTGTATTCAGATTCAAACCACTCAGAATCTTTTCCTAGCCTTGTGGACAGCAGGATTACAGCCCTTGTTTTAGGACTAGGAAACCGAGGCATAAGAAGCACTACTCTAGGCCAAAAGGGTTTGTTTGTTTTTTTGTTTGTTTGTTTGTTTGTTTGTTTGACTTGTTTTAGTATGACCTCATACATACTAGACAAGCCTCCACTACCAAGGTCTCCCATGCTGAGCTCCTTGTCTCTCTGCAGGATATGGCAGAACCCTATGACTTTCCCTATAAGCTTAAGTCCTGTTCTCCTGTGAAAGAGAAACACTACAATCCAGGCCCCATTGAGAGTAGCAGCACTCTTAGACACCCCCTTGGCAAGCCCTAAGCACTACTATATTGGAGGCAGCAGGTACCTAATGTGTGCCAGGTACCGTGGCTACTGTGTATGGGACATATGGTTCTGAGTGTGAGGAAAGAGTGCCCACTCTGTGTATGAGGAAGATCACTTTAATGTGTGCAAGGCACTGAGCCTGCTGTAAGGCATGAACGCTCACTGAGAATGACTAATAAGCACTCAGTGTGTGTGAGGCACGGTGCCTACTATGTGCAGGGAAGCATGTCTCCTGTGAATGAAGCTCTAGGCACAGGATCAGGGCATAAAATGCAAGGTAAATGGCTGCAGTTGGCATTCAGAGATCTCTCACCCTCTCCTAGATCAGCTGGCATCTGAATGCTTTGCCCAGGAGGATGCTATAACCTTCCTTCCCTGGTTGTTGGATTTTTTTTTTCTTTTCAGAAACAGGAAATGCTAGAGATGTTTCCAGAAGGAATATTTGGAGCTTAGAACATAGCCCTTGGTTTCATGGCTGCAGTAGCAGGAAAGCCTGAGAACAGGATGGGCGATGGGAAATGTCTCTGCAGTCTTGCCACAGCATGGTGAGCAAAGCAAAGCAGAGAAAGGGCTTTCCAGGCTGCCCCTGCCAGACTTGAGTTCTCAATCCCTAGTCCTAAAATAACAGGTTTCAAAGAGATGACCTCTATGCTGTTTCTTCCCTAGTGACCAGTCTTTCTTTCTCCTCCCTTTCCTCCTTGGAATATCCTGGACTACAGGCAGCAAGGTTCCCCTCAGGACAGGTCCAGAGTGACTCCTCTTAGTCTTGTATCCAGGGTATGGGAGGGGCCCGTAGGTGAGGCCAAGTGGGCAGGAGGGCTATGCAGAGTAGTAACTCCCAAGGCATCTCTGTTGGCAATTTCCACCAAGTTCATGGTTCCAGTCAGAGGGAAGCAATAAGACCTTCGGCTTTATTTTCAGTATGTGCCCTGGGGAATTTGGAGGCAAAGGCAGGGGTGGGGCCACAGCTGGAAGGGAAGGGCAAAAGTCATTCAGGCATTTGGGAAAGTGTCACTTTAAAATATGAGGGGACCCCCTCAGGCTTCCAGGCAGGGCCAGCCCCCTGCTGATGTGGAAAGGGGCTGGTGGAAAAGAAAACCCACAAGTAGCCCAATTGAGACTAGGCCAGCCCAAAGAGCCTCATTTTTTTTTAATTTATTTTATTTTTTTTTAGAAAGGAAAGAAAGAGAACTGCTACTATAAAGCTCCCTCACCCCTGCACACACACCTACACACAGGAAGAGCTTGCATTTGTTGGTGTATATGAACACACTCTAGTGTAACCATACACAGAATTCAACTTCATGCTTAGACATGACACTGGTCCTGTTGCCCTAGAAATATGGAACCAGCAAGTTTATACTTAATCAGTGACTTTGAGAGCAAAAAGAAAGTCTAATGTGTGATCATGAGTCTCAAGTCAAAAACTGGCTCCCAGTGGGGTCAAATGATCAAATTTCATAAGCTGACTTGGACCAAAGTCATGTGTGTGGCTCTTATAGCCCAAAATTGTTCTTCCCCCCCCCTAATATCTACCAAACAGAACAATGAGGGCCTTTGAAATTCCCCAGAGACCTACTATTAAAACCACAATTTACAACTGCACCATACCATCTAATGTGTTAACCAGGTGTTCGGTGTTATTGTTTGAAACTCTACCTTGGTTTAAATCAAATGAAGAAAAGCCAAAAGTCCAATTAAAACCCACATTGCCTCTTTATCGAGGGGAGGTGAAAGACATTCATTACAGAGTTAATGGCAGAAGTCTCATAAAATGCTAGGCCATCCCTTTTTCTTCCAGGTTCTGATTTCTTGCTTAGAGTCTCACAGCTCACTGGCATTTCCTGTTCTTAACGGGGAGTTTGGGGGGGGGGCACTAAAATAAACCTAAGAATTTCTGACTTAATTGTTGTAGCATGTAGGACACTCTGGCAGAATCTGACAATTGAATGTTGTCACGGAGTATTAAGATCCTGCAGTGGGCCCATTTAGGCGATTATTTCATAGGCTGTCCCTTAATACCTTCCAGGCTCTGACTGCATCCTCCCTGCCAACATGTGTCCATTGTATTTAATACATCAATGACAACAAATTTATGTTGCTAAGCTCAAAAAAAAAAAAAAGAGGAAAGACTCATACCCCACCGAAAGCCTCCCTTGTAGACACTGACCAAGCAACGTGGAATTCTGCTGTCTTCACGAGGACCTAATGACTTCCAGACTTAAAGTGCTTGTCTTTGTCTTTGGTCATTTTTCACATTCCAACTTGATCCCAAATGCCATGTTCCTTTGTGCCTATGATTTTCTACTTAGATGTCGTGGCCACCTCCCCTCTTGTCATTGAATCTTCTCTGAGCCTCGATTCTGACTTTCCTGCTGTTCCCTGCAGATGCTCCTCGCTCATTGGCCGCCATGCCTGTATCGCCTGGAAGTGTCTCGCCCGGTTCCCGTCGACTCTTCTTTTTATAAAGGACTAAGAACAGACAACAGGGTTTTTTGTTTTTTTTTTTTTTCCTGGCCTCCTGGCTGCTGTATTGAAATAAATAAGATAATCTGATAAATCAGATCCATTTTTCTCTTTTCATAGAATTTGTGAAGCTGGGGGAGGGGGTGTCAGTTACACCACATCTGTTCCCCTTTACGCCTTATTTAAGAAAATAACTCTTGCCAGATTTTTACCCACCCATAATAATTACACCATTTTTACAGATGTGGTTTTTAACAGCTTCATTCTGGCCCCGAAACTTTTATACAATTTGCAATGAATTTGCTTCTTGGCTTGCACTTTGTTATTAGCTGGCAATAAAGAGAGGGAGGTCAAGAAGTCTGTTGCCAGAACTGCACCTTTGACGGGTGTTTCCCTAAGCCAAACCTACACTCGGTGAGCCCAAGAAGCAGCGCTCTTTGGAGCTGGGTACTTGAGCAGTGCCCTTGGCAGCTCTCTCCTTCATTGTCTTACTTTATCCTCTTTTGCTCCCTTCCTGAGCTTTATCCCAGAGTCCGACTGTTCTGAGGCCTTGGATGCTGCCCAAGAAGCAGGGTTTGCTTTTTCACAATACCCAGCCTGAAGCTGAGGGCCCAAGTGTACCCAGTGCTATGGGCCTAACGCTGACTTTAAGAGAACAAGTGGGCCATATGAATAGGGTTGGTCTGTGCCCTCACACTATGCACCAAGTGGAGTCACAGACAAAGCCCACTAAGAATCGAGTTCAAACAAACAAAAAATGCACACTGCAGAGGGATCGTGAGAGTAGTTTGGGATGTTAGCTGGAGTCCACACACAAGAAAGCAAGCCGCAGACAAGGTGTCGCGACACAAGGCAAGGAACTTTTCAGACCATTGAGCTGTTCCATGGCTTTGTAAAATTTGGATGGTAAATATGATTGTCCCCTTAACAGAAGGGTCCATAGCAGAACAGAAGTACTCAGCTTCTAAGGGTCACAGGGTGGCCGCCATTGGAGCTTAGACCATTCTCTCGTCTTCCCTGCGTATTGTGTATTCTGAGAGATTCCAGCTAGAACAAGTATCAAAGCATCTGCAGCCAAATAAGCAGAGGTGGAAAAGCCCAGAGTGGGCCCCAAGGGTGTGTGATGGGCCCCAGCTTCCCGAGAGCCACTTAAAGACAAGGTCCAGCACAGGCAAGCAAGACCTCAAGACCAATAGACCATGGGCAGAAAAAGCTGCACATGGCACCTGCACCAGCACAAGGTCCCTCTCCACAGTCACAGGACAGTGAAGTCTGAACAGCTGACTATCCTCCCCAAGGTGCCCTGATGGCCACAAAGTGACCTGGCTTTCCTGTTTCCACTGGATTCCACTCATGTTTTCTTCTCTCTGTCTTGCCCTATATCAGCACAAGCATGAAAATTATTTGTTTTCTTGTGTATGCTTGTGTGTATGTGTTTTCTGCTAAAACAGAACAAAAGCAAGGGAACAATGTTTACTGTAGAGTCCAACAGTCCTGAACTGGGGAAGATGGAGAGGAAGTGGCTGTTGCCCCAGAAATGGGTTGGGGGCAGAAGTAAACTTAACTCCCTTTCATTCAGACATATTTCTTGACCCTAGCCATTGCTCCTCCCTCTTTCTTCTTCCTTTGTTTCCTTCCTTTCTCTTCTCCTAGGATGTCAACCAAAGCCCTCCATTTTCTTAACACTGCTCAGTTCCAGAAAAGTCCATCAAAGCTAAGCCCATAGAAAGAGGAAGCTTAGCAATATCATCACATCTGATCCCTGGCTCAGCCTAGACTGGGGTGTTTGCCTTTTCCCATATAGGATGGAAAGAGAGCACATGACATAACATCGAGATCTACTGGGACAGCCCAGTGGTGAGTCAGTACAGGTCTGGGCATGACAGCTACCGTGCTTCTATTGAGGCTGGTCTTTTGTAGACACCCTTGAATGTGCTCTCTGTTAGGCAATAAGGGCTTTCCAAAAAGCAGATGGGTTTTCTGTCTAGTGTCTGCACATAGTAGGCATGCAGAACTTTGCATGGAATTAATGATTTTCAAACACCATGGAGAAAGGTTCACTGTCCTCCCACACATGACTCCAGAGAGAGATGGAAGAAGACAGTTGGGTGAGGATAGACCTCAGGAGAAATGTCTGCAGGAAAGATCATAGAAGCAGGGAGTAGGCTTCCAGGGGTGACCGGAAGCAGGGCCCCCTTAGTGGCCCAACCTCCTCCACCATGACATTCCTATCTTCCCAGCCTGCCTCTGGCTTAGAGTTTGTAAGGGTGATAATTCTCAGTCTTCAGTTGACACAAGTAAACATCAAAGGCCAGGCAAGCCCAAGCAGTGAAGCCCCCTCACTTGAAATTTTTGTTTTACTTCTCTCTACTGGAAGGAAATATTTCGGAAACAAACATCCCGAGTTCTGGCATGGTTTCTGTTCTCAAAGCCCACTGATTGTAAAAGGACCCCAAGTTGAGTGGAGTCCCAGGGAGGATCCCAGGGCTTGCCTTGTAGAGTTCCTGGACCTAGCTCAGGATACCCCATGGTGAAAGGAAAGATCCTGCTTGTGCAGCACTCAGGCTCTGGCCTTCTTGTGGGTTGTGGTCGATAAACAATATCTCCTCCTCCTAGTCTGTTCTGACAGAAGAATCAGAAGCATTAGATAAGAGCAACCTGGGGATCCAACAGCTTGGGTCATATAGTATAAAAGGGAGTTCTCTCCAGGGTTTCTAGAAAACTCAAAAGACGTGGAGGAAAACTCAGCTAGCCAGTCTCAGAGCCTCAGGTGGGGTCCGATCCTCCCTGCCCGCTGTCCCCCAGCTCAGCCCAGGCTGTTGCAGCTCAGCTAAAGGAATCCAGAGAGCTCTCACTTGGGTGTTCCCAGTGGCTTCTTGTTTTCTTGATAGCCCAGCAGCCTGTTAGGCTATCGTGACCATGCTCTCCTTTCCTGTATACACAGGACCTCAGCACATCCTATCGCTGTCAAGCCCAGGTTGCCCTGTTGGTCCTGCTTGCCAAAGGCCAAGCTAGAGGCCACAGTGCCCTCCTCCTAGGACAGCCTGCTGTTACCCTACCCCCACCCAGACTGACTCTACAGAGGCTCCTAGGCTGCTGCTGGGGGATTCACGGACCCTCAGGGGCCGCAGCAGTGTAAGGCCCGCACAGGGCCTGGAGCATGCACAGTCAGTGCCTTGCTCAGGGCTGGAGGGAAGCAGCAGTTTGTCCGCTAATGAATTTAGATGATATTCAGCCTCTGCTGCTTAATTCACTCGGTGGCCTTGGCGTTGCCAACGCTGCGCACAGGGACCCCAAGTAAATCTCCTCGACTCTGTGTCAGAGTCGCCCCGACAACAGGCAGGCGCCCCGCAGGCCTCAGCGGCCGCTGCCCCTGGCCTGGGCCTCGGCAGGGCCTATGTCCCCAGTGGCCCCCAGCTCCCCGCCCGACAAGGCGAACAGCAGCGCAGGCTGGTGTTTCCGTGCCCTGCTCTGGGTGGTCTGGGCACTGGGGCTGCTTCCGAGCTCATTTGCCTGCAAACGCCCTCACCTTGTCAGCGCCAATAATTATCCAGTCTGCGCTCCTCAGCGCTGCCATTTCTTAAGATTGGATTAGATTGAAGAGGCTGAGGCCTGGCTCCTCTGTGCATTTTCTCAGTCAGTTAGCATAACCACTGGGGGCCTTGCCGAGGCCTACAGCACAGCTACACTAACTTTCTCTCCCCTTCCTTATTACGGAGCTTAATAACAGCAGGCAGTGTATTAATATGTAAGAGATCAAGAGATTATTGATTAGAGTCACTTGCCTAATATCCCCTGTCCGTCATGTAGTTCAGCAATTCTTTCATGATTTTTTGTGTCAGGCCATTTAAATATTCATGACCGGGTTGCTTTGTACCTCCACGGCTGAATTTCTAATTAATCTGTCAAAAGAAATACAATATGCCCGGCAGCCTTATTATTATAAGGGTCAGCTGAAACAGAGATGGCCTGGCGAGGCCTAAGGGGTAATTAATTATAACAATGCCGTGTTTACCTTGTGTGGTACCTGCGGCCTAAATGAGCGCTAAATTAGACTCAAGCCACTCCAGTGCGCGTTTGAAGCCTCCTGGATGTACCAGACTAGATCATAATGACGGAGGAGAGAGGAGAGCCTCCGCTATGTAACAACATAATCAGCAATTATAGCTGCGAAATGGGGAGAAGGGGGAATTTTATCTCATTAGAAAAGCCCAAGCAGAAAGTTTTTTTTTTCTGTCACCAGCTCTTTTCTTTAGAATTCAAATGATTCCACTCTAAAGGTGAGGGATCTCAAATCTAATTCCAGTGCAGATAGCTGGTCTAATTAGTGGTATACTTTGGCTAAAATATGAATGACATTTGTTCCAGCTTGGAGCGGCCTATTAATAGCGGGTGTCAGAGAGACACATTAAGTGTATCATTCGTCTGTCAATTTATCTCTGTCATTATTGTTTCTTTATTTCCTCTGCCACATTATGGTCACTAATTTCTTCTCACTTTTATGAGATTCTTAATGTGGGCCTTTAATGAACTCCAAAAACTCATCCAAACTCTAAAATTAAAACACTAGGCTCCTGTCAGGGTAGCTCGGCAGAGTATAACTTGAATAGTATCATTCTCCTGTCAATTTATTTCCGTCATGATTTTTCTTTATTCCCTGCCACATTATGCCCACTAGTTTAATTCCATTTTTATGTGACTTGTTAATGTGAATTTTAGGTGGCTTTTAATCACCTCCAAATTTGTAGAATATCACAATAAATCATAACTGTACCCCCTCTTATGACAATTTATTTCTGTCATTATTTTTTATTTCTCCTTCCTTATTACAACCCCGTGTTTCATCTCCTACACCGTGACCTTTACATGGCTGCATTTTAAAAAGCAGCACACAGAAAGTTTGCTCTTTCTGAGAAACTGGAAGCAGGAGATGTTCGATGGGTTTTGAGTTTTGTTCATCTGCCATGGTCCACAGGTGTGTTTCACTTCCACCTTGAACTCTGCTCTTGGTTGGCAAGGTGCATCTAGTGTTGAACATGCAGAACGGAGACAGACCGGAACCATGGGTGTGATGGGTAAAAATGGTCACTTTAGATGGACATAGGCAGAGACATTGGATGGAGTTCAGAAGACTTAATTTAATTCCAACAATAAGAATCTAATGATTGTGAGCCTCTGGAAAGAGGATGCCTCTCTTACACAGACACTTCACCCCTACCTAGGTATTCTGGGTTCTTCTCGGTTAAGCCCATGTCTGAGTGCAGAGATTGACCAAGGATAGTCAGGCATTCAAATCTCTGCTCACATCTTCGGTATGACCTGTGAGCTAGTATGTGTTTCACATCTCCAAAGAGTTGAAAGGTAAATCAGAATAAGGGTCTCACATTTGGTGGCATGTAAAAATTATAGGGAATTCAAATTTCGCTTTCTACAAATAGAGTTTTACTAGAACACTGTGGGTTTTCATGTATGAGTCAGCCATAGCTGTTTTTATGGTCAGGGGAAGAATGGAGTTGCTGCAACAAAAATCTTTTGGCAAGCTACTGAGTATTGATTTCTGGATCAATTCTCAAAGGGGTGTTTGGAATTGTTTTTGTTAGCCTCTTCGGACAGGGTGCTAGCATTAAGTCCAGGCTTGCCTGGAGATCACAGTTCTCCTGTCTCAGCCTTCAAAGTGCTGGGAACCCAGGTTTGTGCTACATGCCAGATCTCTGAGAAGGTTCACATGCCGGCTCACAACCAGCCAAGTAGAGAGGAAACTGATGCCTATGACTGCAGTCTGGACTATACATTCTGGGTGACCAAATGTATGTTTTGAAGAGGCTTTCATTCATTTATAATCTCAAAAAATAGTTTGTGTGCTTTATATTTGTGAGAAGCATTATAGGAGTATCAGGTGTTTGAGATGTACAGGGGTTTAAAGCATAGCCCTGAAGCTGATTAACTGAGTTCTACTCCACTACGAAAAATCAAGATTTAAATCTTGTAGAACATAAGACTCCCAGACAGCTCTGCTTAATGTGAATTTGTGTTTCAGAGGGGATTAGGGCCAGCTGGTGTCTAGTCTACCCAAAATCTGAGTGTAACAAAGTTTTCAGTAGCACACACAGCATCTTCCAAGGAGTATGGTTGGCTTGGTTGTTGGGAATTCTAAAATGTGTCACTTGAAAGATACTCCTCCTCCTCTCTGGAGCTCTGTTCTTTCTTACCTCTGATTTTTCAAGTCAGTAAGTTACCCACAGGGTTCTTTCTGGATGGCTTTCCGGTTTTCTTTTATCTGTAGGAATGGGAGGATCTAAGTATAACATCCATCAGCTCTCCATGCCTCGGAACCCATATCTTCTAAGCACAACTTGCCTTGGCCTGGAAAAACGTCAGTAGCTCCCTTATCTGCAGAATCAGGACAGCTGAGTAAATGTTCTGCCTCCTCTATGCTGTTGTAGGTGATTCCTGCTGCTGGAATACTCTGAGGAGTGGGGTTGACTTTTCTTCCATGATGCTGTCTCTAATCATCAGACTCCCATAGCTGTCTCACTTTCTCACCCAGAAACTGAGTCACCTGGCACTCATTCTAGCCACTTGGGATGTAACCACAGAGCCTGGTTATGCCAGCCCACACTACTCTTTCTGTCTCTGTCAAGCCAAGACAAATTTTCTGATCAAGGCTCAAAGTTTAATGGGGGTCTCCAAATATATAGGCAGCGGGAGGGGGGGGCGACCCTTCCCCCAAAGGCTAGAAACTGGTCTTCAGAACTGGCGTTGCTCAGCAGGTGGCTAGTGCCTCTCAGGAAACTGCAGGTCCTTGGAGAACAATGGGCTAGAGCTCCACCCTAGGTGGGAAGTAGTGGCTTCAAGGTCTGAATTCCTGCTCAAAGGCAGGGGGGAGGGCACATCTCAAAGTAGTTTTATCTACCATGAATTACTGTGGTTCTTTGGTTCTCTCTCTTCTGATAAAGGAAGTAATATGCTCACTTATCAGAACATAGCGGGAATCATCAAGAAGAAAATATTAAGTATCTGCAGTCTTCCCCTCCAGACAGTGTGAATGCCTTTTGGTTTCCTTCTTTGCTTCTTTCTGTTCATAACTGAAGTCTACTGGATAAAATTTAAATTATATACTTGATATTTTATTGGACAAATTCTATCAACATGTTTTTTTTTTCCAAAAAACTGCTTATAACACTGGAAAGACAAAACACTCAACAAAGAAGAAAGCTTTAGCACTGCCAATGAGCCTAAGCTGACATTGTACTTTGTGATGAAAGACTGAGAGCATCAAGGTTGAGGCCAAGAGAAAGATGTTCACCCTCCCAACTGTAGTCAATGTTTTCAACATTTCACTGGAGGTTCTAACCAGGGCAGCCAGGCAAAGAAAATAAATAGAGGCTTCCAGATTGCAAATGAAGTAACACTATCTCTACTTTGAAACAAGCAACCATATCTCTGTGTTTGTAATTCTCTTAAAAATATTGACTGAAGAGTATTATTAAAGCCAATCATCAACATTTCAGGATACAAAAGTGAGATGAAATATCAACTAGATTTCTATTGTATAGTTATGCCAATGGTGGTTTATTTTTATATTTTATGTTTTGTTATATTTCCATAATAAACAGTCTAAAAACAAAATTGAAAGATAATTCTATATATAATAGTTAAAAAAAGAAACAAAACATCACAAAAGAAATGGAAGGCCAATACACTAAAAACTAGAGACATTCATTGAACAATACTGAAGAAGACTCAATAAAAAGACTTAACACAGCAAGGCATTCTGCTTGAAGGGCTGAGCGTGGAAAGAATGAATGTATTTTCCAAATGAAGCTATAAAGTCAGTGCAATACATATCAAATGCCACTGGATTTCTCACTTTTCTCTTTTAGAATATTTTTTATTCCTTGAAAATTTTGTATACGCATCCATTTTTTTCTTACCCACCCATCCCCAACTCTCTATCTCCTACTCCCCCTGCATACTTCCCAATTGATTGTGCTCCCCACATAAAGTGGTTTTATTCTTGTAAACCACTGGTTCCAATTGGTGCTGTCTGCTGGAGTGTTGACCAATCTTGTTGTACAGGTCTCATGCAAATAACTGTACCTGTAGTGAGTTGATGAGGGTGATAACCTTGTTATGACTAGTGACAGCTTTTCTTTACACTCTCTCCATCCTCCAGCCCTTGCTTCAGTTCCTTCTCTTCTTCCTCCATAGTCCCTGAGCTGGTGGAGGTTGACATAGACATGGCAAGTACAGATACATTCTCAATTATTATGGTCAGCATTTTTACCAGTTACAGTCCTCTAGCTGAACTGATGCCCCACTGCAGAAAAAGCTTCTCTGGTCAAGGCTGAGAGTAGCATGAACCCACAGGATGTACACATAAATATTCAGAAGGCAGTTTGGCAGCATGTTCATTTAGTGGGTTCTACCTTAGAACCTCTGACCTCCAGAGCCATGAGCTTTTGACCAGCATTACAGAACCAGACAGAAATTCTCTCCTGATTAAAAAGTAGTTGGTTACCCTATATCATTCATGCCATTATTACACTGGTAAGACTTGATTTCTTATAGGAATTAATAAACTGCTCAATTCATATAAAAATGCAAGGGACTCATAATAGTTAAACATTCCTGGAAAAGGAAAAATGTTAAAGGAATCACACATCTCCACTTCAAAGCAATATATACATTCATAGTTGTCCAGATAGGTTGGCCTTGACATAAGGATATACACAGAGATCAACATCACAGAATATAAACTTAAAAAACAAGTATGCACATAAATGTTCATTCCGCTGATATTTCACCAAGAATGCCAAAACATTTCAATAGAGAAGGGATAGTCAGCAAGTGGTTTTCTAGGTAGATGGCCCACACCAAGAGTGAAGGTGGGATACTGCTTCATAGACTCTACCAAGAGAAACTCCAATGGACTGAAGACCAAACACAAGGAGATAAAACTACAAAACCTCCGACAGAAAATACAAGTGTTCATTTCTATGATCTGGAATCTGGCAATAGTTTCTTAGATATGACATTGAAGGCATAAACAATATAAGTAGTTATATTTGATTTTTATGAAAAATGCTTCAAAAGACAGTATTACAAATAAAAACAAAACAAAACAAAACAAACAAATGAAAATAACTCTAGGGCAAGAGAAACAAAATGGTAGATCTTATGTCATATCTAAAATATAAAATCACCAATCAAAACACAAATAACCTAGTTAAAATATGCTAAAAATGTGACTAGACAATTCTCTAGGGTAGTTTATGAAAATGCTCCACAAGGAGATATGGAAAGGTGAGGCATGTAGGTGCATGCAGATTGTAGAATCAAGGAGGCTGAAGCAGAAAGCTCTCAAGTTGAGGGCAGCTGGGGCTGTAGAGCTATGCTTTTTCTCAAAAACAAACAAACAAACACCAAAAACAAAAGAAAAAAGGGAAAAAAATCCATAGACGTAGGCTAATTTAATCATCAAGAGGAATAAAGCGCACATTCTACAACATAGCCAACACCTTGAAAACACAATGCTAAGTGAAAGAAGCATTCACAAACTTATCTGTTCTTATTTGAAATGCCCAGAATAGGCAAACCCATAGATATGGACAGGAGGTCAGTGAATGCTATGTGGAGGACCAAATAGGGATGACTGCTAATGAGTACAAAAGTGTGGGAAGTGACAAAAAATTTCCTGGACACAGAAAACGATTAAGTCTTAAAATACACCCAACCCATTGGACGCACGTGTTAAAAGTGAATTGCATGGTACATAAGTATTGCTCTTTACATTACATATGTAATTTATCATTATAAAAGCCTATATGTAGCTAATCATTGTAAAAATCTAAATGCAGTTAATCATTATAAAAGATGGTATGCAGTTAGTCATTAAATTGCACTGATCATTTACAACGTCTATTCAGTTTTGTGCCACATGAACTCTCATCGTCAGACTGAAATGCCTCTTCTCACCATTAACCCTACTCACAAGTCTCTTCAGGCACACTCTTAGGAAAACAGCTTAACCTCAGGGATCCCTCAGTTCCTAAGGGGCCCCAGCCAGCTGCTCTCTTGAGTCAGGCACTCTGTCTGATGTCCAGCCCATTGAACAAGAGCCTATTCAAGAGTGTCCCTGCCCATAAAGATAAGGTTCTTAAGAACACCTGCCTGGATTCTGAAAACCAGAGGGTAGAGGGGCACTGATTGGTGCTGGCTGTTCCTCTCTGTCCCCAGACCTATATGTCTGATTGTAAGATCTGCATATGAATGTACTTTCAGGACACTGAGTAGGGCTAGGCACACAGAACTCCATACAGTGGCTGAAGCAGGCCTTGGGAGAATAGACAGGATTCAAGAAACACCAACTCGAAGCTTCCGCAAGCTTCTAGGCCCGCCCTCTTCAGATTGAGGTTAATGATATGTATGTGCCACAGATACTCAGACACTAACACCTTTGTCTGAATATTTACATTTACTTTAAACAACAAGAACTTACAAGAAAGAAGGGAAGCCCACCGGTCTCAGGCCCATAAAGCCTGCTTCACAAAAACCCTACCCAGGGCAAGAGACTGGCTTTGGAAATTAGTTCAACTGGACAAATGTAAAAATGTTCACATTCAGTGCAGACTCCCTACGAACCACTAAGAGGGAGGCCATCCCACACGGTATGCATGGTGATTGCTAGACTGTGCCTGGCTTCTGCGTCTTCCAGGTTCTCACTGCAGCAGCCTGAGACTGAGAATCCCCTTTCTTCTCCACACCACTAGGTATCATGGGGCCACTATTCATGATGCCGGACAAGCATCTGAAGATGCCTCTTAAACATATAGGTGTATTCTAGAATCTTCTTTCAGGTTTACTCTTCACAACCCTAGCGCCAATGTTGGATGTCAGTAGTTTTATTTGTTGAGAATGTTATCTTTCAAAGAGCAAAGTATGTTCCTCAAAGCTAGCTTTGTTATTTTTCTAATGATAAAGGGCTGCGTGCCTTTATTAAACAATTTGTACAGACAAGTAATGCTATTTTTTTTTTCTAACAGCAGCATTTTACCTGTTGAGCTTACATGTGTTGATACAGATATGCACGGATACAAGAAGGGTTGCAGAGCATGAACTGTCATGGGCACCATCCTTTAGTGACTGCACGGTACTTTATTTTGTGAATATTTAACAATTTCGTTAACCAGTTTTTATTACTCAATGTTTCACTGTTTATAAGACTTTTATTTTACAAGCAATTGAAAAGAACCCATTTATATTGCACGCCATTATTTTTCATATATTGCTAAATTAAAGCAAAATTTAGAGAAAAGCACAGTATTAAAGGTTTTGTTAAATTCCAATGGTTTTCTCCATTAAATTTGTATACATTTCTCCCTAAAAGTCGACCCCATTTTCACATATTGCAGTCAATACTAAAGAATATTTGTTTTAATGTGACATTTTTGGTTTTATGTGTAAAACCAAATTCTGCATATCTTTTGTTTCACATTGACAATCATACAGAACATCTGAAGTATATTTTCCTTTTCGATTTGTCTTTCTGTGTCCTGTCTCCTCTTCCTCTCCCTTGGCCATTTCTAAACTGGGGCATCACATCAGCCTCTGCAGTGCTCTGAATAAGCATGTCATTTTAGTGCCACCAGCCTTGCTTTGGGCTCTGAGGTCACCTGTCCTTAAATTGTCCAGGGACTTCATATTTTCCTTGTAGTTTGTTTTAACCTTATTTATCCCATTTTGTTTACTTTTGACTACAGGTTTATATATTTGTGTGTATATGTGTGAATACACACACATATTTGATTTTCCTCAATAGCTAAATTTTTCCATTTTTTTATAATGCTAACCTATAACTTAGTCTTAGAATTATTTCTATTTTCCAAAGATCTTTTTCTTATGCATTTTTTAAATTTCATTTGGGACTTTGTGTGTGTGTATGTTGAAGCTGGTACAGTACATGTCCAGAGCTACCTTTCACATATAAGAAGTAGGGTGGTTTTACCATAGACTGCCCTTGGGAACATACAAAAACCATACTGTTCTCAGGGGTAGGGGCAGTGAGTTAGCTTATGGTTCTCAGAGATAATAAACAGCACTTTCATGAGATAACCCCCAGTGCAGTTAGAATTCAAGATCTTTATGCAGCAGAACCTGCCCTTCCAGCCTGTCCTAGGCAGGACGGTGCCTCTCAAGCATGTCAGAGAGAAGCACTTGAGTTCCACACACTGGAAAATTGTCGTAATAAACTGACTTATGTTCCAGCAAGATTCTTCCCCACCATCTGCTTGAAAATCATCACATACAAATATGCAGAGCACTCCTCTTGAGACTCGGCAAAGCCATCCCACCACTTGGAAAAGCCTTCACAAGTACCAAGTGACTGGTACCCCAAAGGCAGTTCCTTGGTGGATGCTTGTCCTTGTGACATTCACAGACAGACCGGCTCTCTGTGCCGACCCCTGCCCCTGGCCAGTCCCCACCTACAAGTCTCATTACCTGCTGTTACACAATTTGGTTTTCACTTTGATTTGAAACCCATCTTAAAGTACATATTGAGTTCAGATCTATCCTGGGTATGGTTTCTGGAGACTTCTTTCTGCTCACATGATCTGTTTTGCTTTCATGATGGTTTTGCTTAATTAATTCTATAGTTTGTACAATACACAGAGTGGTACACTCTTTGCCATTGTTCATGGCTCTTTTCTTCAGAAATGTTATGACTGTTTGATTTATTTTTCACAGTGAATTTACAAGCCCTAAATCTATCTTCCTCTCTCTATGGCTCACTTGCAACAGGAACACAAACAGGCCAGTCCTGGGGGAATTTCATTAGAATAAAGTTCAGCATCAAAAAATACCTTGGGTAATATATATATTATACTCTCTCTCCATATATATATATATGGAGATATAGATAGATAGATAGATAGATAGATAGATAGATAGATAGATAGTCTTTCCGAAAACATGGTGTCTCTCTCCACTTATTCAAATCCATTTTTATGTCTCTTATTAGGTTTTTATAGTTTTTTTCATGTATTTTTTCCTTTTAATTTCTTGGCGACTATTCTTCAGTATTTTATGGGATGTTTTTGCAATTGTCAGTAGAATCCTATATCCACTTTATTATCAAAATGATCGTCAAGGGTGTATAAGAAAGCAATTTATTTATTTGTTTCAAACTGTATATGTCACTGAAATCTTACCTGAATACTTGGAAGAATGCTTTCGATTTTTTTCAGTTTCCGATATAAACCATTATTATTTTTGACAAACACACCCCACATATGCCACAGTCTTACCTTTCTTCTGCTCTTTTTTTTTTTTGCATCCAGTTAACAACATGCAGAGAAAGTAGGAGTGTCCTTGAGTTCCCTGCTTCTCTGGAGCAAGTCTACCCTAAGCAACTGACTGCAATCTGTCCTCAGCAGCCTCTTGTTTCTTCTTCACACTGGAGGGACCAAGCACTTCCTAGTTGTAGAACTTAGAGTTGTGAGAGTCTAGTTGGCCCAGGAGGATACAAGCGTCCATCCTCTCTGCTGAGGTCATGGAGGATCAGCAAGATGGCCACCTCATTCCTGAAGGCCACCAGAGCTTGAGATCATCTTCTCATCCTCCACCTACCATAGTAAGCCAAGGGCTCTGGGCAGGCACTTCCTTACTTCATGCTGATTCTTGTGAGCTCTTGTGCTTACTGAGGATCCCTTTATGTTGTACTTTGATTGTTCACTGCTGGATATATGGCTCCATTGTCTCTATTCTCCCTGTAACCACAAGTATATAAAACGTCTGTGCTGTGCTTAATACTAGGCTCTAAGAGTGCTTGACTCAAAGTCATGTTCCCAAGGTCCTCTTCGGCTACCACCCTGAAGTTTGCCCGGGTTGGGGTACCTGCCTTGCAAGTGACAGAAAAAAGCGTGGTTATTGACTTAACATGCTAACCTAAACTCAACAAAATGGTTGTGAATTCAGCAAGCAGGTGGGAGAAGGTGGCTTGGGACAGGATCCAGAGTATCAAAGCAGGGACCAGAATGGCAGGCTAGTGGTCAGGGTGGGTATCAGGCAGGACTTTCAGCAGACAACTTGCTTATGTGTGTTTGTACAAGGTGGCGAGACTCCTGAACATATGCCACACTGGCTTTTCTAGGCTCCTTCCTACATGGGTAGAACCTAGAAAAGTTGAATGTTCTTGAAGCTGTTGCCTTGCAGTCTAACCTCAGCCATTCCCATATGTCACAGACCAACAGCTTTTCAGTTTGGGATTTCTGGTCCTCCAGCAGTTGGATGGTCTCCACTGAGACCTTAGAAACTCCACAAATAAATCCAGACTGACTTCCAAATGCTAGTTTTGGGGGGTTACCTTTCAAATTCTCTTGAAAACCTCTGTACCAGGGTGCCGAGTAAGAGTCTGGAAGCTAAGGAGTATCTTGGCCTTTACTCTTGGAATTTCATTGTAGGCAACACCCAGGTCATCCCTCTGCCTTCTCTGTGCCCACACTGGCTTGTTCTCTTAGGTAAGCATGGCCAAGGACCTAGTGCAAAATTAAAGCTGTTCCTTTTAGAGCAAATGTTCCCATTTGAATCACTTTTAAACATACCACTTTGCCTCTAATTTAAAATGAATAATAGGCATAGAGCCGCCCACAAAGGATCATTACCCTCATAAGACAACACACATCAGGAAGGTTGCTCTGGAATTACTAAACAGAGGCAGAGGCCAAGGCAGGTAACTGTGTTTTCAGCATGGTTATCTGGGGGACATCTCTTTTGGTATTCAAATAAGAAAAGCGAATTTTCTCCAATGCCCCCTTGAGCTTTGTGTTTTGCACTAATGGAAAGCGAAGCACACTTAGAGAATGAGGCCCACAGGTGGGACATGTTCAGGGAAGTTCAAAATTTACTGTGTATTAATCTTGTACTATATGTGTGAGGATACACACATACATACACACACACTCACATCATTTTATATATATGTATATATAAACTTTCAGTCACTTTTCTTGTTGTGTCCTCCTGTTTTATTTCTTCATTTCTGCTTCAGTAACAGACCAGAATAGAAGAATCCCGACTTTTGCCATAAAATATAACAAAACTTCATTGCATGCAATGAAGAAACTCTTGGAAGAAAAAAGCCTAAAATTTTCTGTTTTTAATCAAACAGAAAGCTACCGACACTTATAAACAGTTTTATCATCTCTCTCTCTCTCTCTGTGTGTGTGTGTGTGTGTGTGTGTATGTCCATGGGCAGAAATGAAGTAAAAACAAGGACATACATATTCATGGATACAAGGAACAGCAAGCCAGCTTGACCACGACGGAGCTAGGTAGATAGAAGGAGGATGACTTGACATCTATGTGCATTTCTAGAAGCTTCTGGTCTTAGAAAACAGGGCACCCACAGTGGCTATGGCTGGACCCACCAGGATGCTGTCATTTGGCTCCCATCTGCAGCCTGGCCTGCTCCAACCCACTTCCCTGCTTTTGCACAAACATCAGGGTGTATGTTTGTGTATGGGATTTTATTTCTAGGAAGAAGCCGGAGGCAGTGGGCAAAGTTGCCCAGGGCTGAGCTGTTGTCTCTGTTGGGCTTTCAAAATTTCTTGTCAGTTGGCTACTGACTTCCTAATGCACACTCTTCTAATTCTTAATTAGAGTGACATAGCTAATTAATAAGTTTTTTCCAATTATAAATTAACTTAGGATCAGAACTCCGGCTTTGCATGTAATTTCCTATAATCGCTAAAGCTACTGCAGAAACATGCCTCCTGCCAACCGTAACTTTTTTATTTAACACAGACAGACGAGTTCTCACTGGGTTTACATTTTACAGCAAATTATCTCTGTTGGGATTTATGAAGAGAAATTAAAAAAAATATATCAGAGCCCCCCTCTTTCTTCTATGTTCCCTTTCTTGTCTCCCTCTCCCGCCCCCACCTACTACCAAATAGCATCCTTAAAGACTCATTTCTCTTGGAGATTTTAAAGAGAACCTTCCTGAGTATTTTCATGTTATTGCAGGGGTAGGTAAAGAAGTCAGAGCAGGTGATAATTCGTTTTTGTTCATAAGTGTTTCCACCTTTACATGGTTTCTGCAAAAAATGATTTGGGAGGTGCTGGCATGCTGTTCGTTTATGGAATCTTAACTGAAGAGACACTTATCTCTTTAGTAATGAAGGAGCGTAATTAAAGGTGGGTGAGCAGACCGGGCGCCAGCGTTGGCACCATGTCACATCCTTGGCTGCCACAATTCCTCCGTGGTTTATCAAAGACTACCCCTTTAATATGGAGATTACACTTATGTACTTGTCTGAACTTGAAAGGCATTTTCCTAATTTACTTATTAATGAGATGTAAATCTATTTGTGTGTCACAAGCCTCCCCCCACACACAAAAACACCCCCAAATCACTGCTACTACTTAACCGGTGATAAACTCTATGATTTAAATGAAAAATAATACATTTAGCTTCCCACACTCATTCTGTTAAAAATTGATATAGTCTATGTTAAATTTATTAATATTGCTTGCTGTCATTCAGTTTGCAGCTCCTGCTGAAATATGACTTGACAGCGGCCGCATTAAAGATGTATGCCATTGTATTCAACAAAGATTAATGAAGCCCGGTAAAAATAGCTGTAAAAGAGAAAGTGATCCGAATGTAAAATCAGTGAATTAAATGAGGCCGCGCATACCATTTGTTAATATGCATGAGGAGGGAGTCAGCGAATGAAACTGTCTCTATGCAAAGTTCATTTGAGAATGTTTCAATATTGTCTGGATATCTCCCAACTATTGATGAACCCTAATGGAGCCAGGTTTCCACACAGATGGGGTGTCCCCAGTTAGGGCCACAGCAGGCAGTATGAGACCTAGTGTGGTGGCCTGCTGGTCATCTAGAAGTTTGTCTTTGGTATATCCTTTCCTATGGCATCTTGCAGGACCAACTCCTGTCACCATGAAAGAAAATTTAACTTGGAATCTTTCTTCCTGGTTCTAGGCTACAAGTTCAGCTGCTCGTGATGTGCAGTCTATGCTGAACCAGAGTGGTACTACCGACCTAAGAACCTTTCTAAGTCTCAGTACTTACCTTTCCAAATGACGAGAGAGTTTATCACTCCACGTTCAAAGTATTTACTTGGGCATAGTGAGATAAAAGACGGACACGAGGCTGCATTATTCCTGTGTCTTGTAAAGAGTCTCCATCCGGGGATGTCACCTCTCTGCAACATGCTCAACATCCTCTGCGTGGTGATGAACCTGTTTCTACCGGCACCCTAGTGTTGAGTGATTGGGTGGCACACTCTTTGGAGGGGCTGATTGATTTCCACAGGTCTCATTATAAAATACTGCTGGTGTCATACCCTGCCAGGTTAAGACTTGCAAATAAATTAGTGGTGACAGAAAACTGTATGCAGTAATCATAATATAAACCCAGCATGTTTATCAATCCAGAAGGCATTTTGATAGGTCAAAGACATTGAGGATGGGCATATCTCCCCAAAGCTTGCCTATACAGAGGTCAAAGGCTGTCCAGAAGGGCTATCTGGAAGTGTTTTGTTTTGTGGTGGGGTTTTCTCTGGCATGGGGGTTGGGGGGGGAGGGTGACAGTTGTTTGTTTGCACACATGTCAGTTTTCATTCCAACAGTGCAGAGTATGGCAGTATTTGCTGTTGTCACCTGCCTGCCAGCTGAGAGGCGGTGGGGGGTTGGGTGCATGCAGATTGAGGGTGACATCCCCTAAAAAGTGCTGCCTAGAGCACAGAATTTCCCAAAAGGGCAAATACAGGTGTTCTTGCTCAGAACAGTTTAGAGCAATTGCTGTTCAGCTGCTCAGCAAATGTCAGCCATCCTCAACAGGTACTGAAAACCCCAGTTCTCTCCAGGCTGTGGCAAGAGCATGGGATGTGAGGGCTGGGGTAGGGGTGAGATGGGAGCACTCACCCCAACAAAGATTTCAAGAAAAGGGACACACAAGTGTCTCCTTCTGTGGTGATGTCATGTTAGGCCAATCTGGCCACTCTTGTAAGGTGACCTGATGTGAGAATGACTGTATCTTTCAATCAAAGCCCGAGGGGACAGGCTTGGGGGATGACTTGGCAGTAAAAACCTAGCTTTGTCAGCACAAAGACCTTACTTAGTTTGAGCCTCAGAACCCACATAAAAAGGCTGGGCATAATGGTGTTGTCCTGTAATACCAGTGCTGAGAGGCATGGACAGGAGGATCCCTGGACCAGCCTAGCCTACTTGATTATCTCTAGGTTAATGAAAGACCTAGTCTCCAAATGCCAATGACACCTGAAGAATGACACAAGATGTTGACCTCTGGCTTATATGCATGTATATACTCACATACACATATGTACATAAAACACTCACACAAAATATTTTATAGAAGCCCTGAAGGGAGATGACTTCTTTAATTTAATTTAATTTTTGTTTGTCTTTTTCATATCAAGTACTTGAACTTCATACTTCCATTAAGGTAAGTGTGAAGGACCTCAGAGACACTGTTGCTTCCCATTGTAGGTCCAGCCAGTGAGCTTCTGCTTCAGAACATAATCCCCTCTTCCACTGTGCAGTGCCCTAATTAGAGGGGTACATTAGTGTCCCTCACTCTGAGCATTGTAGCATCAGGGCCAAAGACATTCACTGGAGGCACAAAGGCAGGTGGCCCATGAGGAGGAGCCTAACCCTCCCAAAGCAATAGGACGTTGGATCCCGGGATCCCTGGGGCTGTAGAGATCTTAAGTCACTTCAATCTCTTCTCTTACTTCTTTATCCCAAACCCCAATGATGTTGACTATTTGTCTTGGAGTCATGTTCTAAGACAACAAAGACTGTCATGTGGAGAGTGAAGTGGCATCCACACCTGCAAAGTTCAGTTCAGTTGTCCAGTTTTTCCAAACCAACAAATGGAGGTAGGAAGATGTTTCCTCTCAAGGTATAGAAAATACTGTTTGAAGAGCTAGCTTCATTTGGGACCAACATACACAACCCCCAGAAGGAGCTGAAAGGCAGGTATGATGATACTAGGGGACACAGGTATTTTTATTGCAATTCTCTAAAAATATCTTTGGCTGTTTTACTGGGAAATTGCCCAAATAGAAAAGTCCTGGGCTCCAAGGGCAGAGTATTGAAATATGCACACTGGTGATGGCCAGCCCCACTGCTCCCCACAAAATGTCCAAGTCATTTTGAAGATAATACAACTGTCACAAATATATCATGTGTCTCCAGACCTCTTGTGACCAAGGGATAACACCTTGGGGTAACTCTGCCTTAGTCCTACAAATGGCAATGACAACAGAGGCTCCACTCACCATTTTTTAAGATGTGGTCTCATACTTGAAGATCCTCGGCTAGACAGTGGTTACAGCTTGTGATCACTTTCTACAAATCCCATTTCAGTGATAAAGAGGCTGTACCGAAATAGAAAGACCTTCGGGAACGCATCCAAGCTAATGTGGTAAATTTAGGCCAAATCCCACTTGCCAGGACTCAAGGTCTTCATCAAATAAGTTTTCTGGGAGAGAACCAAGATGGAAATGTCATCCTCCACTAGACAAAGCAGGTGTTAGGGTCAAGAAGAACTGAGGGTAAGTCCAAGGCTATCCCCTATATGCCCTAAGAATAAAAAACAATTGATTTGACTGCTTCCTTGACTTTGGTGTTGCTTTTCAGGGCAAACACCAAAAATTTACATGAACACTTAGCTGTTGTTCATGTAACTAATGTCAGAGCCATTAAACAAAATGCATTTATGACATGCAGATTGTTTTAATGAATTCAAACCAACATCAGAGTTGACCCTATTTCAGTAGTAAAAAGTCCTACACTCGGAAAGGGGGCAGCAGTAATACTTTATCATCTAGCATCTCAGAAGGACCTGTTTTGCACGATTCATGTGGCTTTGTGGTTTGGACATTAATTAATGACCAAACAGAGACAGGTCTGTGTGCTGGCAGATGGTAAGTCAACCCAAGAGAACATTACATCTGAATTGCAAAGAAGGCTGGCAGTGCCTTCTCCCACACAGTGCCCGGGGCTGCCAACTTGCCCCCAAAGAGTGACCACAGTCCCTCTGGCTTATATCAAGTGGGATGGGATTCTATGGACTGTCACTTTTGAGCTTAAGGACCACAGAACTTTCTTTTAGAGCCTGGGAGGAAAAACAGGTCAGGAGCTGACTCCAGGTACCATGTCACCTGCTCTCATTTCTCATCTCTGTTTAATTTTAAAACCTTGAGGAGGGAAAGTTACAGTTGGCCTCTAAGAACGTGGTTGGCTTCCCAATGCTAAGCTCTTGGGCATTGTTGTTAATAAGGTCAAGAAAACACAGATAGGACAAAGATAAAAATACAAAGGACCCCCATGAGGCATTTGTGCCTTTTGAACATCCTCCATGGTGTCATACATCCAACAAGTTTCTGCCAAGAATAGGAACCAGGTTGCCAGATGTAGGGCTTGTGATCCTTGTTGTCCTGGAATATGACCATCTGGACAATGGGCAGTGTTAGGGTGACAGGCCATCATGTTTCTCAGCTAAAGCTTCAGGAACAGCTGAGTAGTGGCCAGTATCTGCAGAATGTTTGGGTCTTTGGGAGCCGGTGGAATAAATAGACTCTGGCTTTGCATTAGGAAGGTTTCCTAAGTGGAAACAAACACCATGGAATCAGAAGAACAAGGGCCAATTGAGACAGAAACTTTCCTTTACTCTCAAATAGAGAATACATTTGTTACCACACTTATAAGTAACCATCCTTCTTACTCTTTTAATGATTCATTGTGCTAATTAGAAACCTGGCAACATACACGCTGGATTGCCACCTGCAAAGATATGGGAATCCAGGTCTGCTTATGAATAGTTCAGGGAGCTCAGGAAGAAAACATTAATTGGACCATGCAAAAATGACAGACATGCCTCAGGTGTTTGGCATTCCTCAGACTTAGTTTTTCACTATTTTTATGCTTATTCTCTTCTTCCCAAGTTACAGCCTTATTTACTGGCTATATTTCTGTGTTTGTTTCCAAATATGTCCACTCCTTGAATTTGAGAAACTATAACAATGACAATGTTTTAAAATAATCATTTTGGTGTGTGATCAATGGGGATAATGCCATGTATTAATAATTAAATTCACGGATCAGGTAGTATGTGTGACCTGAAGCAGAAGAGATGGGCATTGTTTTAAGCCCCAAAGCAAAATTTTAAAGGAGAAAAGAAAGAGAGGTGGAGATGGAAGGCAAGAGAGAGGAAGGAAAAAAAAGGGGAGGGGAGAGGAGGGAAAGGAAGGGGGAGAGGAAGGGGAAAGAAAAAGAGGTCTAGAGATGGCTGGACCATTTAATGGCAGAACTCTTGGGCTTGGGCATGGCTGCTAGAACAGGCCACTAGCTGACTGCCTATCAGATTGTTTTTTCTTCTTTCTGAAGATTACTTCAGTGACACATATGTCTTAGAATGATGTTCTCTGCAGTTATAGTCTTTGTTTACAGAAGGCCTTCCCCACACTGGACCTCATTTTTTCCCTTGAAACCATGTCGCATCTCACTGTTATATTCAAGCTTGCTATTACTGATGGAGTAACTACAGCTGGGACTCAAAAACAAAGTAAACTTTCCCAATAGGGACCACTGCACCTAGAGTGGTATCTACCAGTGTTAACCTTCTGAGTACTTAATTTAATAATGCAGAGACAGCAGGGTTGTCTCCCATAAGTCTAGGCTAAAATGGCTGCCTCTGGCTGACCAGTTGAGCTATTCTATATTTCTGTCTTCACATAATTGTGACACCCACTTAGATCTTATCTTAACCCCAACATCCAAGACCTTCATCAGATTTTGGAACTGAGGTCCATGTACATATATGTAAGTTAGCTTCCTGTGATGTAGAATCTTAAGGAGACATTTTCTACATTGGGTTGGTCTATGCTCATGTCTATGGGGCATTGTCTTAATTGAGTTCATTGATGTGGTAAGATTCAACCTACTGTGGATGGCACCACTGCCTACACAAGGAGTCCTGAACTGTAGAAGAGTAGGCAAATAAAGCTGATTACAGGTAAACAAATATATATATATTCATTTATTTGTGCTCTGGACCATGGCTGTGATGTTATTATTTGCTTTGGGCCTCTGCTATTGTGATTTCTCTGCTATGATGGATTATAGAAGTATAAGCTAAATAAACCTGTTTCTTCTAAGTTGTTCTTTTCTCTAGATATTTTATCACAACATATGGAAATGAAAATAGATCACTTTTCAATTCTAAAAAGACTCAGTGGCAAAACTGGTGTCCTCACCTGCATCCAGATCATTTCTTTTATCTCTGGTGGCTCCAAAGTGTAAGGGGGTAGGCTATTATAAATTCTAACTCAATTGACTTGCTGATATAGTTTCATTAAAACTAAGCAACGTTTGTTGAGCCGCTACAGTGAATCTTATTTCATCTATGCCATCTCTTTAGAGTCTCAAAATAGCCACCACAGTGCTAATCTCAGCTCCATGGTATGTGAAAGTTTTCTGTTAGAAATATTTAATTACTTAAAATGTTCTGACAATCACACTTTTCGCCTCTGACCTCTTTAAATTTCTTTTAAAATATGAAAATAATGTAAACTAATCCAGTAACTCCAGAAAGAGCATAAGGTAAAGCTATTTGTCAGAAAATAAGTGACAGGTAATTTTGTGGAGGAGACAAGTCACAGTGTAGATGACATTTAGTACAGGTGTGAATCTTTCTTGGGACAAGTTAGTAATAAAAAGCAAGGCATGCCTACCATGACACTCTGGCAACACACAGTAGTGAAGAGAGCAGTGGCAGGCAGAAGATAGTCCTCAATTCTGGATTCCCTAGTCTCAGGGACACCATTAGATTCCACCTACAGGTCTGATGCATAATGGGCCCTCAATGAATGTTTCATGAACAGATAGACACTGGTCTCATGTTCCCATCTACACTGCTCTGCTAGAAGCTCCCTGACCTCACCTGCCTGGTGTCCTGGCCTTCTCACTAGCACCTCCTGGGTGCTCAGGAATCGTGAGTGAGTGACATTGCCAGTGGCCTCCATGCCTTGTACTGGCTTACCCATATCCAGCCGCTGAGTATTTTCTACTGGAATATCTCTTACCTGACAATAATTTCTTATCCCATGGATTTGAAAGCTATCTACTGTAAAATGTAGCTTATAACCTGCCTCCGGAAGTGAAGGAAAGCCAATGGAATTCCCAACCTGACTTCTTGCCAACACTGAACTTGCCCACTCTGGGTAGAAGTCTGGGCTGTTGCTTAATTATAACCATGCTCTCTATCTCTAACTTTGCAAGCAGCCATGCCCCAGTTACCACTTGTAGGCAAGAAGTGAAAAGACCCTTGTCTACATTTGTACTCAGAGTAGAAGCCTATTACTTTTATGTCATACCCCACTGCTGAGAGAAAGTCCAGACTCTTCCCCCTTCCCAAGGGAATCCAAAGTCACTTCAAGAGTTTGGATGAAAGGGAAACTGATTACATTTACACTTGGCATTTTCTTCAAGAAAATTCTTGTTTCTGAAGTTTGGAGTGATGGCAATGCTGTCTTATGAATATGTTTTGAATTTGCAAGGCTCTGTCCTGTTACTCCTAGATCACTCTCCAGGAAGACATCACTCACACCTTTCACAGCTCAGGCTCAGAGCTGATCAGGGGCAAGTCTGAAGTCATGAAGCCAGGATGAGCAGGACTGGAAACTAAGCTGGTACTCCTTGCCAGACTTCTACAGCAGGATGGAGCAGGGAAAGGAAGGTATTCTATTCCTTGGTTGACACCAGCATCTCTCTCCTGAGAGGAATTGGATATTTGGCTATAGAACCCTAGGATGCCCCCAGAACGAGCACATTCAACCCACTTATTTATGTTCTTAGGCAGTAACCATTCTCCTGGTGAGTGTTAGGGGCTCACAATGTACCTATAAGTCTCTTCCAGGACACAAAGGATATCTCTTGACCATGTCCAAGCACTCTTGGTCTGTTTTAGATCTCACTTCTATTATAGAGTTTCACAAAAATGTTTTCAGAAAGAGGGTAGAAACCAATAGGAACTCTTCCACCGAAAGCAACAAACTCACAAGGAAATTCTGATTTCCACACTGAGTCAAGACTTTGTAGAAGAAGAAAGCGCTGCTGAGCTAATTGTGTGAGAGGAGGTCAGCCCCTAATATGACTTAATGATGAACTTTCAAGGAGCAGGTGGGCACCATTGATTCTTAGCCTCACATTTTATATTAAAGAACACTCAGTACTCCCAAGTCACAAAAGGAGCGAATTTAATGGTCCAAGTTTGGTCTCTGGGGTAAGTACAGTAGTTACTCAAGCCCAACTGATTGGCAGGTTTTTGTTGATAATTTACTTAAAGGAATTCTTTTATGGAGAAGGAGACAGATCCACCGAAGACATAGGACAGCAGAACAGTCAACCCTGTCACAGAATGTTCTTCCCATCAGGACAACGCTAAGGTACCTGAAGAATGAATGCCTCCTTGCTCTACATTAAAAGGAGCTTATCCAGGGGGCTTACCCACTACTGCATTTGCCACGGGTCTTTGCTTAAAGACTTACAGCAAAGCACTTACAGTTCCCACCCGTGGCATTTGCAGCTCAGTGTAATTTATTGAATATCGTCCAAAGAGCAAACACAGGGTTTATCTGGTGGCGTTTTAGTTGGGTGGTAAATGTTTGCCATGTACCAAGAATAGAAAGGAAGGGTAAGATTGTGACATGAAGAGAGCGTGAAGGAGAGGGAGAGGGGCAGAGATGGAAAGATACAGAAAGAGGGGCAGGAGAGAGCTGAGTTCCCAGAGCTTGGGAGATACCAGGCAGATGCCTCATGTTCACACCAGCACCTTCCTCCTGTCCAGGCTCAGCAATCTCTCTGCTTACCAATGTTCTGGATGGGTCAATGCATGTGTGCTGGCTTGCCTCCGAAGCCTCTTCCCTTGTTGGGCTCCCCCCAAAGAAGTAACTCCGAGAAAGACTCCAGGAAGTGTCTGCTCCTAGGATTCATAGACAGACCAGAGATTTGGGTGAAGGGACGTAGCAACAGTATGGGGAGGGGCAGTATCTGAGACCACCTTGACTTATAAACAAAATTATCATTTGATAAAGTTGTAATCTCTGGATGGGCAGAGTCACCAGGCATCTGGGAAATGGAAAATAAAACTATAATCACATGCTGTTACATAGGTACCAGGATAGCTAGCATAGACTAGTAGTGTTCACACTAAGTGCTAGACAGATGTCCAGCAAACAAATCACTCATCTTCATGGGTGGAGATGCAAAATGACATAGCCACTCAGTTAAACAGTGTCAATGTTTCTTCAAACCCAAATGTGCAGTTGCTTTAACACCCAATGACTCTACTAATCAATGTCTTTTGACACATGACAGGTTAAACAAAGTGTGGTGCGAAGAATACTATCCAGCAATAAAAAGGAATAATTATTGACACAGGAAAACGTTTGGATAGACCTCAAGGAAGTTGTGCTAAATGAGAGAAAAAAAGATCTCAGAAAGTTACATCTGAGTGGCTTCATTTCTATAAGATTCTAGAAAGAATGAGGCTATAGAAATGAAGAGAATGCTTGCTAGGGGTTAGAGATGAGGGCTGATTACAGAAAGGAGTCCAGAACCTTTCTAAAGTATCACTGTGGTAGTGGTCAAGTAAATCTACATCTCACCTTCATCTAGACCTTCAGATGCACAGGAGATACAGTAGATACAGAATGTTATGGGTATCAGATGAAATAAAAAAAAAGGCTTTTGAAGATGCACTAGTCTCCAAAGAGAGGAAATAAAAACTCCATTGTAGAAACTGCTTTCCATGGAGCAGGAGAAAAGAGACATCATTGAGAGTCCTTGTAGGGAGACTTCTGTGCTTTCATGTGCATCATTTTGACTTTCAGGGTATGGTGCCATGACTCATTATTAGAGCACTTACCCAGCATCCATAAGGCCCTGGGTTTTATTACAGGACTGTAAAAGATAACAAATTAATTAATTAATTAATTAATTAATTTATTTATTTTCCAAACCTGAAGATGCAGTTCAGTCTTATAATAGCCTAGCACTGTATAGGGGCTATCCCTAGCACTATCCCTAGCACCACAAAGTAATAAATTAATGAGTAAACTCTTATTATTCTCTTTTTTTCTTTGTGGTTACTTCTCTTTGTTCAAGCTGCTGATGGGGACCTTAGGTTTTGCTTCTCCTTGGAGTCTCCTTTTTATAGGGCTCCTGTCAGTTGCAGAAAAATGGACAGAACTGGAGATCACCATGTTAAGTGAAAAGGGCAAGCTCATTTCAATCACATGTGTGATATAGACATAAAGGTAGAAGGGATGATGTTTGGAAAGAGGAAGATGTCAGCAGGAAGGAGCAGGGATAGGAGAAAGTCATGATCAAAATACATTAAATACATGTATCAAAATATCTCAGTGAAGCTCATTATCTTTTACAATTGATATATAGTAATAAGATACAACTTCACTTGCAAAAAAAAAACAAAACAAAACAAAAAAAAAACCCCTCAGGTCTATGCCTGAGGAAGACATGGGTAAAGACTTACCTTCTTTAAGGAGAGATATGAGACAAAGATCACATGAGATCCTTGAACATTGTTATGTCATTGCCTATGAATCAACCCTTAGCTACAACCAACAAGAATGTGATGTGAAGGAAGGAAAAGGAAGAATATAGTTTGAGAGAAAGAGAGAAAGAGGAACAGGAGGAAGAAGATGGGAAAGGAGGGAGGGAAAGGGACGAAAGGGAAGGGAAGGAAAGGAGTAGGGTGTATCAAGGCCAAGCTATGAGATGCCTAGCCCTGTTGCCTAGAATAAACCATGTATACTGGGATCTCTTTGTTTATGATACAACAGTGACCTCATTTAATAAGTCTGTTTGATTACTGTTTAATAATTATCAAAAAGCATTTGTACAATCACCAAAACAGGTCATTTGTAACCAGTATATATTTTCTTGGTCAGCAGTAGAGGCCATTATCTCAGCTCCAATGCCTTCTGCCACCCTTGCTTCATTGCTAATACAAGCTCAGGGGCAAAAATGTTCCATTTGGTGGTAGATATCTAACAATGTTCAAGTTAAAGAGAACAAAATTATTGGTCTGTTGACTATAATAACCACTTGTGTCCTAAATGAAACTCAAGAAAAGTAAACTATGGGCTGGTGAGATGGCTCAGTGAGGAAAGGAGCTTGGAGTCATTTCTAGACGATGGTGGCAGGAGAAAACAGACAGGCTATGAGTTGTCCTCTGACCTTCAGGTGTGTGCCATGTCATGTACACATACATATAGGTAGGTACATAGATAGGTAGAAAGACAAATGAATAGATGATAGATAGATAGATAGATAGATAGATAATTGATAGATGATGATAAATAATAGACAATAGATTGTTAGATAATTGATAGATGATTCATAAATAATTGATAGATAATAGATTGTTTGATAGATGATAGATATGTGATTGATAGATAATAGATTATAGATAGATGATAGATAGATAGATAGATAGATAGATAGATAGATAGATAGATAGATAGATAGATAGATAGACAGACAGATGACAGGCAACTAAGTAAATATAAAACAAAATTAAAAGGACTGAAAGATGTACTTCACAAACCACAAAACTAAAAAACTTTTAATACCATGGAACAGAGTAGATGCCTCTGTGTAAACCTGTGTCTACTTCAGCCAGTGATAAGCCTACAATCCCAGCACTTGGGAGGTAGAGGCAGGAGGGTCAAATACAAAGTCATTCTTAGCTACATAAAAAGTTTGAGGTCAGTCTGAGTTACATGAGACTGTCTCATAAAAAAAAAAATTCCGAATACACAAGTGTGTTTAAATACGCAGATTATTGACCTCTTTTGTTTTTAATTTACTCAATTCTATTCTGAATTTAAATTTCCCAAGACCCAATATGCTCATGTTAGCATATTAAATATTAAGTCTGAAGAATCTCTTGGAAGTCTAATGTGCTGTTTATAAAAGTACTTTGTAAACCCTAAAGCCTGTGAGTCCAGATGTGAGGGATTCTGCCGCAGCCACTCCCGGAGAGCTGAGAATGTTCTAAAGGGCAACATTTTCCAGCACCTCTGTGTTTTGTCAGTTTTAAGTCTGAGAAGACAGGTGTCCTGGGGATTGGCTGATGGTCCAGTTCTGAGTCTCCAGCAGGCCACATCAGAGCACTGGGCTCAGCCACCAGCTGCTGTTTTCTCCGGGCATTGACATCTGACCTTGTTGTCAACTCCAGGTACAGGAACAGTTTCTGAACAGCTTAGGGCACGTGTTGAGCCCATCCCACAGATATTGGCCTTGTTGGGTTTGTAGAGAGAGAGTTACAGTTACTGTGCCAGCACCACTGCCTGCTCAGTGTCCAGTGGTCCAGTGAGATCCAAGGTCAAGTAGAGGACACCAAGGACAGACATCTGAAGTGCAGGCTGCACCACACCGGGTCAGGGAGATGGGTTCCTCTGAGACTGCAGGCAGGGGCTCTTAGGAATGCTGGGTCCCCATCACAGGACCAGTGAACACAAAGCCAACAGTAGCCACTGTTTCCCACAAACCAGGGCAGAGCATCTCAGAAACAAGTCTTCAGCCCAGAGTGGGCAACTAGACTGCTTTTCACTTCTCTGTTGAGTATCATGAGCATATTCTTGGGGAAGCAAGATATATTCAAGAAAGAGCATTAGTGTTGGCTTCACCTAGAAAGAGTTGCAGAGAATAAGACATACCCATGTACAGCTAAGGGTTCTTCAAGGGAGAGTTGCAATTAATTGTCTTAGAATAACCATGCTGCAGCCCTTTAATACAGTTCATTATGTTGTGATGACCCCCAACCATAAAATTATTTTCATTGCTACTTTATAACTATAATTTTGCTCTGTTATGAATCATAATGAAAATATTTTTGGTGAGAGAGGTTTGCCAAAGGGGTCACAACCCACAAGTTGTGAACCTTTGATAGAGACCATTTGATAACTCTCAAGTTACATTTCAAAGGTTACTAGGAATCTCTCTCTCTCTCTCTCTCTCTCTCTCTCTCTCTCTCTGTGTGTGTGTGTGTGTGTGTGTGTGTGTGTGTGTGTGTGTGTAAGTGAAATTATAGGATGGTTCCAGAGGTGACATGGATGAAATTATAATTTCACCAAATAAAACCAAGGTCACAAGGAATGTTGTTTCTGATGCGATTTCTAGAAAATTGTAGATTTATAACTGGTGAGAAAGAAAGAGTCACAAGCTGGCTAGGCTATTGTTAATGGTCCTGGGGCCCTTGCTGATTGGTTGGCAGAGGCTTCAACCAGATCCCTAGGCCAGGGGCTTCTCTCTCCTCTCATGTTCCCAACACATCCTGTGCCTTTCTATCCTGCCTCAAAATGATATCGTGGTGTGATACCTCACCAGCATATCATAATTGAATCTGGTGACACACTGGCCATGAAGGAGGGAAAGGAAAATGGAGAGGTTCAAGAAGAGATTGTGTCACAGACTCAAGTGAGGTGTGAACCCCACTGAGACAAGAGATCACAGGTGTGGGAAGAGTTTGTGAGTGCATCTTGATTTCCTGAAAGGAAGTGTCACCTATGGGCAGAGAAAGATGTCTTCATCGCTGAAACCCATGAGTTATCCCTAATATCTAAGGCTGGGCATGCCCTAGATACTTCTCATGTGTTCCACGTAGGGTTCACATTGAGGGAGCCCCTTTCTGCTTTGATGACCTCACGGCTGCTGGATGTTCATGGGGGGGGAGGGTGATCTTATTTTTCTGCCAATGGCCCCATCGGAACAATAGCTATTAATAGCACCGGAAATTTACAGAGGTTTTTCTTGGGAACAGATACAAAAATTCCCTGGCTCTTGGCCATGTAAAATGAACATCGGACTTCTGAGGCAGGACAAACACATTTCAACCCCCAAAGCTCTTTTTTGTGCAGTGGCTTTTCCTTACAGTGAATTAAATTTGAGAGGATGAAAGCAATGCTCATTGTGTGTGTGTGTGTGTGTGTGTGTGTGTGTGTGTGTGTTTGCCCATTTGTAATGAAAAACTTTCATTGGAAGAGAAATTTGTGAAATGTGTCCCCTCCTGGGTCCCAGTCAAGACCAAGAAAGACACTGCAAGGCTATGAGCTGTGGGCACTCAATGGTGACTCTCGAGAGGACAGAAAGCCGGGCAAGTCTGTCCTTCCAGCACCCGTGCCTCAGCTCCCTTGCAGGACTAGGGATGCTCTGTGAGCTTATGCAACTGCAGGTGCACCTCCCATTGCTGGCAGCCATGTGTCCTCATTCCAGGGAACCCCAAAGAGCAGCCACCTGCAGGAGGCACCCTCTTGACATTCACCCTTGATCTGTTTTCCAAACTTCACAACAAAACTTCAAGAAAAAACTATTAGCAGCAAATTAGATATTCAGGTGGAAGCCTAGAATTATTTTTCAGGACAGAGGGCTCAATTTCCTGCTCTCAGGTGTATGATTAAAATCAATTAAATCACTCTTCCAATGTCAGCCGCA
Organism: Tokudaia tokunoshimensis; assembly: GCA_036184795.1. Taxonomy (NCBI): domain Eukaryota; kingdom Metazoa; phylum Chordata; class Mammalia; order Rodentia; family Muridae; genus Tokudaia; species Tokudaia tokunoshimensis. The sequence goes on along the minus strand of BTHU01000001.1, from coordinate 112,076,222 downwards.
AGATTCTCCTGACAAATGAAATTATGCGGGGGAAGTGTTCTCTCCCTCTTCAGCCCCTTCTCAGCCTCGCTCTCACACAGGAGATCACAATGCTTAGCTCGGGGATTGCTGAGATATTTTCCATAAGAACAGGAACAATCTCGGGACCCCTAGGTAAGCAGCTGAGGAGGTCTCAGGTGGCCAGATTTGATGGCCTCCGCACATGGAAATAGACTCACAACTGTAGGTTGGAAGCAAGCGCTACAAGGGGAAATTCTGGGGTAGGGGGTTGGGGGGAGAGCTGAGCCAGGCTTCTTTACATAAATTAATGTTTTCTTGGCAGGGATATGAACAAGCCCTTCAAATTCGGGATGTAACCTCTGCATGTCTCTTTTTACGCATAAGACAATCCTCCTTGCTTTTTTTCCTACTGAGAAAGCCCTGTCTTACCAGCCCCGGAGGACAATGGTGGATTTGAAACCAATGGCTGTGCATGCTGATACCTGTTCATCCTTTCAGAAGGCTTTGTATGGCTAGCACCACATAGCCAGGCCAGGAGCTCTTTCTTTGCAAGGGAAAAAGCAGAAAGCAGAACATGCTAGGGAAATGAATAGCCAAGGGACAAAGAGGTCTGCAGATGTGGCTCTGCACTGCCTTCAGCAAACTATTTACCTCTTAATTTGTTAAAAAGCATATGAGCTTACATGTGACTTTTGCCTGAGAGACATTTGTCAATATTATACGGCCATTTGCTTTGACTTCGTTTTCCCCAATTGATGGTTGAACAAATGTTTGCTTCCTTCCAGAAGTTTCCCTGTCTCTTCCTCTGCTCCCTGTCCTATACACATGGTTGCTTCTCTTCTCCAGCAGATGGTACAGAGAGCCCTTGAGCCCCAGAAAATGCCCTCTCTTTGGTGTTCTTAGCCAGTTCTGAGCAATTTGAGCACCCCACCCGAAGTCTGAGTCCAGCCTTTCCAGTAATATCCCATCTGTGTCTTCTTCAGATCACTACCTAGGGCGATCCCAGACTTGTGCTCCCCAGAAAGCTGTGCTCGCTGGCTTCTGCTCCCTACCCAGTCTCACCAGGTAGCTGGAAACAACCCCTCCAAGCAGTCTACACACATCCCATGGGATTTTTCTCTGTTCTGTCCTGAGAACTCCTGGACTTTAATTCAAGAAGACATCAACATGTAAGAGTTGTGGACAAAGAAACTGCTTCTAGGGTCAGCCCCTATGTGTAACTCCCACCTCTGAAATCACCGGTTTCTACCTTTATCTCCTTTTGGCTCCTTTGTTTTTGTCACCACATGCTACATGCCAACCTACAAAGTCAAGGTGAGATTAACAAGACCATCTACAGGGTTCACTATGGAGTGTTACATTGGTAGGAATATCAACTACATGCTCTTGGTGCTTTATTTTAGCTTCAGAGCTGGAGGAAGTCAAGAATGTGTGCATACATTTCAATAGGATGTGTCTCATAAACGTGGAATGAGCAATGAATGGCTGACTAATCAGAGGAGGCCAAGATGACCCACGATAAATTGACTCTGGACCTGCCACACTCCAACTGCTCCATGATCACCAAATTTCTCATTAGCCACTCAGCCTTTTTGAATGCTCAGTGTGGGTGTGGCTTCTTACCAGAGCTTTGGTTCGCAGTAACAGAGAAAATCTTGACTTGGTTTTATACCCCAGGTGTTGCTCTCAGGAGCCACTGACCTTGATTTTTTTCAACAGAGTCTCTCGCTGGCTGGGAACCCAGCCATCAGGCTAGGATGACTGGCCAGAGAGCCTTGAAGAGCCTCCCATCTCTGTCTCCAGTGTTGGGATTCAAGTGTGCACCACCACTCAGTGGCTTTTTAAATGTTCAAGATCTCATGTTTGCACAGCAAACACTTTACCAAACTGAGCTGTTTTATCAGTGCTGAAATTACTAAATGTTTGCCAGTGAGAGACTGTGCATGGAGTCAGAGTAGAATGTCTCCTCTTCCCCAGGAGGAGGAGGACTCCTGGAACAACTCTCTTATCTTGGTCTATGGCAAAGTCTAGAACTTCCTGAAGGTTTTCAATTTCAGTAATGAAGATGGATGTCACGATCCCATCCATATAACTGATAGAAACATGTCAAATTGCTCACATTATATTCTTGACCGACTGACAGATTGAAGTTGTTTCAAGTATTGAATGATGCTTCAGTCATGCTCCCATGGAGGTGGCACTGGAATCAGGCATGCGTTTTGGTTTTTTTTTTTCTGATATTCTTTAGACATATAGATGTTTTAAAAATTAATTAATGGATTTTGTTCTCCTTTATGACCGTTCATCTGACAAGTAATACTAAGAAATTCTGTAACAAGAGTAAAACTCACTAGGATATTAATACTAGTTTGTGTATATAGGTTGTGAAGCTTCAGCCCTTTCTTTGAAAGAAATGTCAACCGATTGGTTTATTTAATTCTTTGTCTTAGAATTTTGATGCCTAGAGACAAAGGTAAAAGTGGTCAGTGGAGAGCTCTCTCTCTCTCTCTCTCTCTCTCTCTCTCTCTCTCTCTCTCTCTCTGTGTGTGTGTGTGTGTGTGTGTGTGTGTGTGTGTGTGTGTGTGTTAGGGGCGGATTATGTGTGTACTTGTGTGTCTATACATGTAGGGATACATATGTGTATGATATGGGGGTTTAGGGGATGTAGAGTCACTCTGGTTGTGAATTCCAGCCACGCTTAATACTGAGGTCACAGATCCTAGAGAATGGCTAGCTATCTCTTTTGGTTATTGCATAAGTTACTCTAATGACTTGTAGGGAAAAAAAAACTTTTACAAGTTTTTAAGGTGTAAGTCACAATGGCTTAAGCAGATCAGTACCCAGCAGGAGGAGCTTACAGATGCTTCTCCCATAGCACCAACCAGGAAGCAGAAAATTGTATCAGAATGAGAAGCAGGGTGTCCTTCAAGGCCAACTCTTGGAGGCAAAGTCATCCATCTAGATATAATGTCCTAAAGATTCTGGAACCTCCTGAACACCACCACTAGCTGGAGATCAGATGTTCAAACATGAGAGACTGTGAGGGACATTTCACAACCAAATCCTAAGGTTTCTGTCTTATATATAATCAAACACATGAATATCTCATATATATATATATATATATATATATATATATATATACACACACGATTCTGCAAACAATAAATAGATTTTGATTTTGAAGTTTGACTAAATGGGAAAATCTACTGAAGACTCCTTTGCAACTTGGCCTTCAGGATTATAATGTCAAGATTATCAATAAATAGCTTTTATTTCATATAACATTCTCTTAAATAATTTGACAATATTAATCTCTATGTTCCTCTATTGATTTGAGTTCTGATTTTTAGTATAGGAGAATAGTGGTCTAATTGCATTGGACTTATAATGATGCCTTCATTCCTACCCGAGAGGGGTTCACCAGGGTGTTCACTGCAATCAGAATTTCCGGAGAGGGAACAAAGCCTACTCTCAGACCTCCTGAGTGAAGCATTGCCAACTTGCTCTCAGAACAATCTCCACCACTGATAATTTCCACTGGTGCTTGTGCAGAGGGTGAATAGCAGATTGCTTATCACCCAAGCCATGGTACTTTGGACAGAGAATGCCATCTCTAAATACTTATCACAGATGAAAAACAGACACCCGGGTGCTCTATGCTGAGACAGACAATGTGCCAAGAACTGACCTCAGGTCCTTACTTCTCCTCATCAATGCAAACACTACTGCATTTGGTCCATCTAAGGAAGGAAGGATCTATATCACTAGTTCCTATTTACTTGGTCATCAGTGAAGTGGAATAATTTTATTACATTTGGCAGATGCCTGCTGTCTACTCAGTCTGATCCTCAATGCTGGGAGTTTAGCAGGGAGCAGAGAAGGTAAGAAGTCTACTGATCTCCCTCAGAGCTCCCTCACACCTGGGCAGATGTGTCTTCTATTTTGATCTGTGGTTCCCCAACATCAGGAATTGGAAGGCTTGGTAAAGGAAAATCAAACTGAGGCAGGTGACATCTGGAGGGCACCACTGGGAAGTTTAGCATCCTGGGAAAGTTCTCAGAGAAAGACTCAGGAAAGTGGAAGTATCAGGAAAACTCTGCAGGCTCTGGGGCCTGGGAGAATTTTAAGCTTCCAAGGAAAGAGGCAGGAAATGGTCTGAGGCAGGAAATGGGAACAGGCCAGGGAACATCCTAAGTGTGGTGAGAACTTTTTGTTTTTTTACTTTCCCCCAAGGGTGACTGAAAAAAAAAAGAAAAGGTTTTAACCAGAGATGTGAGCTACACCATATATAGACCTTTGCAATAGTGTGTTGATGGATGGAAAAAGTGAGTCACAGGGGAATCCAGCTAGTTCTAGAGAGAGATGGTCAAGGGTCAGATGCTGTGGCAGTGGCAGAAGTCATCTGCAGGGCCTTTTCAAGTTGGGTGACATGGAGGCAGCAAAACCAACAGGACCATAAGGATCCACATAGACACAGGCACCAGAGTTCTGTTGCAAGCTAAGTCCAGCAGAAAACGGAGTACACATAGAAAGGTGTATTTGCTTTTCTGGTGGTAGAAGGTCCAAGAGAGTGTGGCGGTTATGAATGGTGGAATGCATGATGTCTACCCTTTTGAAAAGCTATCCGAGATCCTGCATTTGTCAGTAGTCCTGAGTGACTGGTTTTAGGACTAGGACCAAGGAGGTGTTCCAAGAGGAATGGCAGGCAATGAGGATTCCTGCTTCCCATAGCCTGTCAATGTGGTTAGCAATCTCTGCTTGGGTTCCTAGTGTATAGAATAGTGTTTAACCCATACTCGGGCAGCAAAACTTAGTAACTGAATGAAAATTTGTCCTCAGTGGATAGCCAGTCCCAGTAGGTTATTATCAGCCCAGAACCAGGGCACTGCTTGTGGTGATTTAAATGTGTATATAGTAATGGCCCCCATAGACTCAGGTGTTTAAGTGCTTGGTTACTAGAGGGTGGTACTATTAAAAGGTGTGGCCTTGTTGGAGAAAGTGTGCCACTGTGGAGGCCGACTTGAGGTCTCATTTGCTCAAGCTAGACCTAGTGGGATACTTCTGCTGCCTGCAGATCAAGATGTAGAACCCTCAGCTTCTTCTCCAGCACTATGTCTCTCTGCATGCTGCCATGCTTCTTGCCATGACAATATTTAAGTCATCCCAATTAAATATTCTTAAAAGAGTTTCCTTAGACCCCCTCCATGGTCTTTACATCAGCTCCTGCCCTGTTTTGACTACCTGTCCTAAATTCCTTTGATGATGAACTGTGATGTGGATGTATAAGTCAAATAAACTCTTCCCTTATCCTCCCATAAGAGTTGCCTTGGTCATGGTGTCTCTTCACAGTAATAAAGCCCTAAGTAAGACACGTTTGTGGCAAATCCTGCAGGTATCCCAAAGTTTGAGTGTCATTTTCATGTGCCAGACTCGTTTGGAGGAGTTATCCCTCCAAAGTGAACAGATCACAAGAAGGCAGATTAGCATGGCCTCCCTAAAGGATATGGTTGCCCATAAATTTTGTAGTAAGTTTTTCAAAATTAGGAGAAAGAGTCAGTTAGCCTGACTAAAAAGGAGTGGGTCACACCAAATTCACTACCTAGGAGATCATGCAGGAAAGAGGGGAGTCTGTCCAGTTGCCCCTTGGGCAAATATCCATTGAGATATCATTGGTTGGAATGGCTCTGTCAGGACTGATCATCACTGGGTCAACTGACAAAAAAAAAATGGCTAATTTATTTCACAGAAGGTCCAGAGTTTTCCTAACATGAGATGGATACTATACTTGTTCTCATCTGCAAAAGCTTCCTTGAAGTGTTTTAATACACACTTCAATGATGTCTTGGTCCTGGTCATTTCCCCTCCCATTGCAGTTTCTTTCAACCTACAGAACTGACAAAGCATACAGAGAGACATACTGACAGGCAACAAGAAAGGCAAACAAGCATTATGCAAAATTAAATCAGAGGATCCAGTGATATCTCATGCAGATACTAGACACTAGGATTAGGGTTACATTAAATCTTTCCTAAGTGTCTGTTTTAGAAAGTGCCAAAAACTGACTCACCTCCAGAGAAGACAGATCCAGGTAACTTTCTGTAATCTCTTGTTGGGAGCCTTTGGGGCTGGGACAGTAGGAGTAGATGCAGGAGAAATTCCTTAGGTCCTGGAATGTCTTAGGGTTTGCACTGCCTACCTGTAGGTTCGATACATTATTGCCCCAGAGAGGGTCCAAGTGACCCAGTGACCCTCCATATCAGTCTCTGGGGATCTCACTGGTGCCTCCAGAATGTTGAGAGTTAAGTCTGCCAAAGAGCACACAAGGACAGCCTTAAAGTCTGAATTGCCTGCTGGCAGCTGTAGGGAAAACTTGCCCAAATTATGTAGCCCTGAACCTTACTATTCTGTGTCTTTTATACACAAAAATCACATCATGGTTGACACATTCCAGTTAACAAGAATAGTTAGCAAGAAGCAAAGCTACACAGGCAAAAAAGGAAGCTTAGTACAGTTTGGAATTGTCCTGGATCCTGGAACTATGGACTAGATATTTGTTCCCATTTGGGCAGATGTTGATACACATGTGCTGAGTTTTAAAGTCAGAATGGTACTTCCAACAATCGCATCAGTTGTGATAAGGTCTAGGGGGTCTGTTATAGTTTAAGAAAAGCAGCAGTAGCAGCATCTTCACCCTCTGAAATCTGTCAACCTCCACTCTTCCTCTTGAGCTGTTTTTCCCTTTCCTGTCATGATTTTGTTGAATTTGGGGGTGTTTTATCCTAAAATTTTCTATTCTTGCCTGTTACTTCAAGCTTTTCTTTCCAATACTTTCTTTCTTTGTTTTTTTTTAACTTTAGCTTGTTTCTTAACTATCCCATATGAATGTGAAAAAGTAAATGTCACGTAATTTTTTCTGCAGTACCTCAGTACAGGCTTCATTCTCATTACTGACACATACTTCACACACTCGGGAAGAGCCTGCCCTGCGGGATACTATAACGTACAAAGGGGCAGAGGGTCCTATCAGTACTATGTTTCTAAGAACAACAAAACCTTCCATGTCTCCCCCTCCCTCTCACAAGTTTCCCTAGGCATCAGTTCCAGCCTATTTCAGTCTAAACCTTTTGTAATGGCAGTCCTGACTTTGTCATCCACACATGAGTTTGTGGATGAATACTTTGCAGTGTGTGGAGGATGGGTTTTCTGTGGGTCTTCATTACTAAGCTTGATGAATTTTCATCCTGACAGGGCTGGTGTTTTACTCATCACTCCTGTTAAGATTTGATTTAGTGATTGCTACATAAGTAGTTTTAGTACATGCCCTATATGTCCTTAAAGTAATATATAGATTTTTGTACAGTAGCAAGAAAGTTACTGAAAAGGCTTAGATGCTGTTTGTTCGCATTTCCTACATACCTAACTGCCATTCGTTTTTCCATGTCTTTGCTAAGAGAAACCTGTTGTGATCATGAGTCGCTCAGGTTCTCCTTGCTATTTTATTAACTTTGCTTTCTGTTGGTTTGTCCTGAGAACATCACAGAAATATGCATCTACCTTCACTTTTCTTACCCATGAACTTACTACATTCCCACACCAGGACAGTCCTCTCCAGATTCTCCCATGTGGCTCCAACATGATCCTTGACCAAGTGAAGCATATATAATTATTATTTAGCTCTGGTAACTTTTTATCATTACTTATAGCATGTGTTATTAAGTAGCAGGGGCTTTGTGCTGAAGTTGTGCTAGGTTGTGATGGCCATGGGTCCTACTCTAAGTATGCTCAGGCTCTTAATTTTGAACTTTCTGTTCAACTTCCTGAACTTGAGACAACTTTCTTAAAGCACACCTTATTTCCAAATCCTCTTCTATAACATTCTTCCATTAGTAATAACTTTATTTTTTTCCACATAGTGGAGGTAAATAACCCTCCCAGCACCTTCATTTCATGAGGAAGGCCCTATTGGGCATCCCCAAGAGTCCAACCATACTGTCGAGTTACCTCCTTCTATATATTTGGGACATTTCTACATGTGTTCTGTTCAAATATATATCTGTCATATTCCTCTTTTATTATTCTGCTTGGTTTTCCATTTTCCCTCATCCCCATCTCCTCTCCATTAATCCCCAGCATCTATATAGTTTTTAATTGGCTATTAATTTTAGTTATTTGAATAAAAATGATACATGTAACTGCCATTGACACGTGGCAACTAAAATTTGCCAGTGTATCTGGGTCTCCTCAGGTAGAGACAGAGAGAGAAAGAGAAAGAGAGAGAGAGAGGGAGAGGGGGAAAGAAGGAGGAGGAGGAAGGGAGGGAGGAAGAGAGAGAGAGAGGGAAGGAGGGAGAGAGAGAGAAACAGAGAGAGAGAGAGACAAAGAGACAGAGACAGAAACAAAGACAGAGAGACTTGTTATCTGGGAATAGCCCAGTAGTAAACTTGCTAAACAAGAACTAAAGAAAGTAGACTCGGAACTGGAGAGGTGATTCAGTGAATAAGAGCACTGGTCATTCTTCCAGAGGACCTAGGTTTGTTTCTCAGCATCAATGTTGGGTGGCTCACAACTGCCATAACTCCAGTTTCAGAGAATCGAACACACACACACACACACACACACACACACACACACACACACAGAGAGAGAGAGAGAGAGAGAGAGAGAGAGAGAGAGAGAGAGAGAGAGAGAGAGAGAGAAGGGGGAAAGGAAGGAAAACAATCCTTTTATAATAGATTCATAAGGAAAAGATGCAATACTTACTAGAAAACTGAACCAACAATGATTCAGAACACTGAAACTGACAAATGTAGATAGAAGACATTGAAGACTCAGACAAGTGGAAAAACAACCATTGATTGAATTCTTCCTAACATGCTAAAAATGCCCAAAAGGAAATCTCCAGACTCAACACCATTACTGTCAAAATCCCAATATAATTTCTCACAGAAATTAAAAAGTAAAACTTACACAGAGGCACAAAAGATTTCAAATAGCAGAGAGGCTTGTATGATAAGGCTTGAACATCTACTGCAGAACAATAGTAATCAAAACAACAAGGCACCAGCATAAAACAGTCCTATGACATATGAGACACGGGCTTATGCATTGGCAGTTGGATGGTGCTTTACAGAAGTATCTGAGCACTAGAGAAAGGGTAAGCCTCACAGGTAAATGGTGGTTTTGAAAAACTGTGTGTGTTGATTATAGTTTGGTTTTTTAGTAGCATTTATTTAGTTTTGTGATAGCTTAACTTGATAACTCGTCCTTGTACTGTCTTCTTCTATCTCTGCTTTCTTCTGTGTAACTGATACCCCTGGTTCTCAGAATCAAATTCTCCAAATAATGATTTGAACCGGAACTTTCGTCTTAGGTTCTACATTGGGAGAAACTCAGACCAAGACATGATTATGGTAAAGAAAGGGAGCTAGAAATTCCAGGAAATGGTTTATTGTTTTCCATCATAATATAAACAGAAAGCTGACAGGGAAACACAAGCCATCCCACTACCCAGTGAATACACACACACACACCAGCATTACGGAAACAGTAACCTCAGCTGCCCACTCCATGAGCACCAGGAAATGTGCAGAGTCACCTACAAAGTGTGGTTTGATATGGCAGCAGCATTTGGTGTCCTTAGAGAGACAGAAAGTCTATGCAGCTGAGAGGAGGAACCAACTGGTGACACAAAGGCAAGGAGTGCAAGCAAAGGGCACTCCAGAGGTCAGACTAGGATAGGGATGGAGTCAAAATTCAAATGGCATTGTGAACCCCAGACATTGGTAGAACTCTGTGAAACTGCAGACATGGCAAGTACCCTTTTCTGCCTAAAAAAAATCACTGCAGTTCCCCAAGACAGGCTAGTACCCTGACAGGAAACTGTTGGGGTGACCCCTCACAGGCCTCCCCAAGTGCGGACACCATTTCCAGCATCTTGTCACTGTTACTGCTGGTACCCCAAGGCCTCACCCAGCACCTTAGTATTCAAACTCATGTTTACAGAGAGAAATTGCTAGCTCAGAAATTGTCAGGCTCCTGGGCAGGGAATTGTTTGACTTTCTTCATTCATATATTGTCTTTTATTATAAGTTTTGAAGAGAAATAAGGAAATTTTATTTCTTTGCACTTGGCTTATAGGAATCTAAATCCATAGGGACAAGGGGTGGGGCAGAAAGGGAGCCCTGGTATTTTTTTTAAACCCTGCAGAGGTATGCTGAAATTGACAAGCAGCCTTGGCACTTTTTCATGCTTTCTCTTTCTTTGCTTCTCTTCATCTCTCAACCCTCTCTCCCCCTTCTGCCTCTCTTCTTCCTTCCCTTCTTTCTCAGAAGTCAGCATCCTGAGGTAAAGATTGGCTTCCATTTGTTTTTATAGTAGTAAATATTTTATTACTTAAAAAGGAAGGCAGTGTTTGCCCTTAATTGTTTTTGATTAAATATGCTAATTACCTTTTGGAATACTAATGAGCATGCTAAATGTTTTAATAATGCATAGAATAACTAGCAAAGAAAAAACAAATTCACCTGAAATGTGTGTAGTTTTCCTCATTTAAATTCTAATAATACAATACAGAGCAGAAAGTTAAAAATTTGTCATCTGAAGCAGAAGAGAACAAACATTTTATGAATCAAGTCAGACACTTTATATATATTTTTTCCTTAAAAGAATTCATTCAGAAATGGATCTTCTCTAGAATAGTGACCTAGAGAATAGCAACTTGGTAGTGTGTCTTTAATGTCAGAATTCAGGCTCCATGTGTCAGAAGCTATCCTTGATTAGTGTGACCATCTTCCCCTGATCGTCCCAAATGCAAATAAACTCAGAACTTGGGGAAATGCTCCTAACAGAGTCCAAAGCCCCACACAAACTCCAGTGAAAAAGAATGGAGAGAAAAGTCTCAGCCCAGAAGTTTACTACTGTCAATCTGGCAGGAGCACACTGCTTAAACTGCCACTCCGTTCATTGTACCATGAAGGGTGAACACAACCTAGGATTTGGCCTTTGTGAAATGGTAGAGTAGGAGACAGAAAGACCTCATGAAGGGTAACAGAGCTCCCTGAGAAGAGATATGCCTTCCTTATGGGCCTTAGTTGTTGAGAATATATGTGGATAGATGACAGACAGACAGACAGACAGACAGGCAGGCAGGCAGGCAGACAGACAGACAGGCAGGCAGACAGGCAGGCAGGCAGGCAGGGAGGCAGGCAGACAGACAGACAGAGAGAAGGTCAGATGATCAATGGGTAAGATCTAAAGATCTCTTTTTACACCATCGTATACTGGATGCTCTATGGGCCTGCATTTTGCCTCTCACACTCTGGAGTGACATGAAGGAATCAAGGTATTGTGGAAAAGGACAATGGCTTTTGAAGTTAAATGTGGCATGTAAGGGTTTTCTTATTTTCTTCTTTCTGTGCCTTTAAGGATTCTTAGATTAATTTATTTCAAAGAAGACTTTGCAGTTGTTAAAATCACCCAGAACCCATTCATGGAAAATCCCTAGGTGCCTGGTCTCGCATGTTGGAGTCACAAACACATCTGCCTGAGGTTCTCCAGTCCATGTACTACAAGGCACACAGATGTTTTCATTGTGAAGTAAAGGGCGCTTTTAGAGTTGAACATTCATGTTTTTTCCCCCTATTAAAGCTCCTTTGACTTTGTCTATTGAGGTCTCCATGAGAACAACCCAACAGTTTAAAAGTCTCAGTTCATTCCAGCCTCTATAAGGCCAGTACTTGTGGGGGGCTTTATTGAAAGGCTACAGGACTTGGCAGTAAGGTAGGAAGTGGCCCAGCTTGAAATGAGGAGGGTCAGGTAGGAAAGGCCTGCCAGTGTGCTATGCGGCAGGACTGGGTGAAAGCAGCCATTCATTTCCATTGAAAAGCCCCAGCTTTCCTGTCAGGACTTCTCTGGCACCTGAGGTGTTTGCAAGGTGCCAAAAGAAAAGGCTCACTCCAGTGGCTGCAATAAAACCAGCATTTTACCAGTGCACCTCTGTGATTTGGTTACAACACAAACACTCCTTGGCAGTCCCTCCAGGCCAGCACTCCCTCTTCACTGAGATCTCCTCTACTTTAGGGTCCCCGGGTGTCTACAATGGGACTTCTAAGGTGACAGGTCCCCGGGTGTCTACAATGGGACTTCTAAGGTGACAGTAACCATCATGTATCCTTAGCTGACCCTGATATGCACTAGGGACCCTGCAGTGTCACCCCACTTCAGTTTCAGGCCAGCCAAGCAGAAAAAGACACAGGTGGTGGAACGCAACCAGGCTTTTTACACAACCAAGGATGTGGAGAGGATTTGAAGCCTATGGGTAACTTATTTGGCCTTGCATGGATTATGTTACTGACAATGAGAAGCTGTGTACAGCACTCCAGCTTCCATGGATGTCACAATGTTTGATCAGCAGAAGCTGAACATTCCCCAGGAGCGGTCAGATTCAACAAGAAGAGAAAGGAGGGCTCCGGATGGGAACTTGGCAACCATGAGGCCATCACCGTGAACTCTTCTCAGCACTGTCAGCAAAGAGAACCACTGGAATAAGGGTGAAACAGTGAGCAGAGATGGCTGGGCTCTGTCCTTTAGCTTGCTCGGATCTGGTCAAGAACACTAAAGAAGAACATCCTTTTGATCTCTGAGTTAATGCTGACCATGAAGACAGTGCTGTGGCTGTAAGGCAGAGCCTCTGCTCGCGGTGCTGACTCCTGTTCTTGATGCAGAATGCACAGTAGAGTCAGTTAGGGTCACTTGAGTACCTTGTGATTCAGGGTGCAGGAGTAATTCCCATCAGCAGGGAAGGTACAGTGGAGTGTCAGAGAGTCATTGTGACCATTTTATGTTAAGTTGCCATAAGCTAGAGCTATTTGGGAAAAGGAAACTTCAACTGAGAAAATTCCTCCACAAGATTGGCCTGTGGGGCATTTTCTTGACTGATTATTAATGTGGGAGAGACCAGTGCATTGCAGACTGTGCCACCACTGGGCTGCTGGACCTACGTGCTAGAGAAAAGCAGACCGAGCAAGCCACAAAGATCAAGGCACTAAGTAACACTCCACCATGGCCTCTGCATTAGCTGCTGTCTCCAGATTCCTACCTTGAGTGTTTGCCCTGACTTTCCTGGATGATGGACTAGGAGCTGTAAACTGAAATAACTCTTTTCTCTCCGAGTTTCTTTTGGTCATAGTGTTTTATCACAGCAATAGAAACCTAAAGCAAAAATATTCTGTCTCTAGGTACAATGGTAGGCTAGCAAAATCCAACAGTATCTCTGCACTATGTGCTCAACCAGCATAGACCACCATGTCTTGCCACCATTTGCAGAATGAGCTGAGCAGTGGCTCCTTCTCAGACTCTGAGCCTCTATGTCCTTATCAGACAAGGTGAACAGAGAAATGGAATTTGCAGTGTTCTGAGCCACTCACCTTTGCCTCTTACCTCAAAATGTGTGAGTTGGAGTAGGGAGTAGGAAGAGTGTGGGAAATAGTGGTTCTTAAAATATCAGGCTGGCATAGGGAGGGTACATTTGTAAACGAGAGTGTGTAGCATGATTAGTGCTCCTAGTGTCACAGAAATATTAGCACGAGGCCATTCCTGTCCATGCACTAGGACACCATGCACATAGGTAGAGATACACAAAATCTCTGTGAACCTAAGTGATAGTTTCCTCCTCACCTGGATACAGTCATCAAAACATCACAGCATGAAGCATCTCCTGGTAGAATGAAACAGTTCTAAGTGTACTGACTCTAAGATCTGCCCATGTTTGCTAAAGTTTCAGAATGATTTGTATGATCTATTTATGACTTTTCAAAGTTGTGTATGTGTGTGTTTATCTGCATGTGTGTATGCATTACACACGTGAGCAGAGCTTAAGAGAACATCAGATCCCATGAAACTAGAGTAACAGATGGAGTTAAGAACAGCTATGGGGGTGCTAGGAACTGAGCCTGGGTCCTCTGCATGAGCAGTCAGTGTTCTTAGTCATTGAGCCATCTCTCCAGCGCCGCCACTTCATTTTCATTTACAATCTATGATGCACTACATTCATGTAGACATACACATAGATTTGCATGAGGTATACATGCAAGGAAGGCTGTGTCTCCTTTTGATTGGTTGTTATGAATGGGTTTCAGGGACAAGTGCCTGTAACTCTTCATCTATTCAGTTTCATGTTGTTAGCATTACTTGCAAATGGCACAAGTTCTTTTATTTTAAAATAAATAATAAAAAGCTAAATTCATGAAGCCATCTGTTTCTGTTACCACTTTTCTTATTATTCTTTTGTTTGTTTTTATGATTTGCCTCTATCTCCAATAACTGGTCCCAATGGGAGGAAATCACTCAGAATAGTGTGTGTGTTGGGGGGGGGGTCTCTGTTACTGAGGCGGGGGAAGGTGAGGGAAACAGAAGTGGACAAATCCTCGGGTTTTGAAAGTCCTTGGCTATTTACTTGTAGGGAATGCCCACTTCTAATTTTAAAATACACACTCCAATCCCCTGACCAAAAGGGAAACTTTTCTTCTTACTCTTCCTTTCTCTGTTATTTCCACCAGCAACAGGAAGTTTGTTCATTCTGCCAGTCAGAGAAGTATGAGTTCATAGTGTACTCCACACTTCTGGACAATCCTCCTGGTTGTTCACTGTTCACTTTACAAACTCTATGAGCTCTTTATAGATATGAGGTACATTTATCATATAATAAATATTCAGCTAGTCAGCATGCTCTGCAATTTTTTTGCTAAATCTACAGTTTGTTAATTATTTATGTGTTATGTAGAATTTATACAGTGAAATGAGTCCTTCTTTTAATACTGCAGTGTCTGGTATCAGAAGTTACCCTTTAATACTAAACCACCTTAATCTCCAGGTTTCCTTCATGGGAGTTTATTTTGGCTTTTCAGTTTATAAAATGGGAAGGTGTAAGTAACCTAATTTTATTTCAAAAGTACAAGGAGGGGAAGCTGCCCTGTTACTAATCAATGCATTTGCTTCCAACAAAATTAAAAATTCTATCTTAATATAGTAATCAATTATATGTGGCAATCTAATTGACTCACTTGGTTGACTGTCACATAGTGCTTACTAAGTATTGGTTACACAGTGCTTACAAAGGATGGACTACTAAGTGTTTACTAAGTGTGGACTGTTAGTGCTTACTAAGGATGGCTGCTCTGAAGTACTTTCACATGTCCTTCCTCTACTGTGAGAAGCTCATCTCCATCTTCCTTGCTGCCTCTACTCCCTTTTCTGTTCCCACATCCCCACTCAAGATGAGCCCATAAAAGTAGCTTTACAGTAGGGCACCTGAGAATGTGGCATATTTGATGGGGTCTTGGTCCTCCATGGTTTTACTCCTCTGGACTATCATTTCCTCATTGTATCCCTTCTCTCCTTTGTGAGATTCCAGAGAATATGCAGAAAATGCATGCCACAGAGCCTGAGGGATACATCCCTTTGTAAACAGTCAACAGAACCATCACCCACACTGAATTAAAGACTATCTCCTGCATCCGCTGCCCCAGGAGATTCTGACATGTCTCTCCTTGTCCACCTTGGTAGGTAAACACCATCCTGATTTCTATCTTCACAGATTAAGTCAGCCCATCCCTACACTTCAAGTAGAAGAAATCATAGATCACAGGAGACTGTGTCTGTGAGACTTGGCCCATGCAGTGCACATCTAGAGACACACAATCTTAATCATTCATTCTAGGGCCTGTGAGATAACAGTGCAGGTAAGGAAGGATGCTCATCATAAAGTCTGATGACCTGAGTTTATTCCCCAGAATCCACACAGTGGAAGGAAACAACCAATTCAATGAAGTTGTTCTTTGCCCTCCATACAGCACTGTTTTACACACGCACGCACGCACGCACGCACGCACGCACGCACGCACGCACGCACGCACACACACAGATGAAAACAAAAAAGAGTTTAACCACCCATTCTAATTCTCATGCACATTGGCTGTTTCTAATTCTCATGCACATTGGCTGTTTCTAATTCTCATGCACATTGGCTGTTTCTAATTCTCATGCACATTGGCTGTTTCTAATTCTCATGCACATTGGCTGTTTCTAATTTATGGCTCTAACAAAGGAAAGTGCTACAAATCTTCTTGCAGATATCTCTTGCTGAATGAAAGCGCTCATTTCAGTTGGTCATGTACCAGGGAGAAGCTATGTGCATGTATCTGTGTATGAGTGAATGTATATGTAAATATTTATATTTTCCCCTTTCTGTCTTAATTTCTTGACCTAATAATAAGCCATGCTTTTAAGAGTTCTAGACATGGAAAGTATTGTGCTTCTTTTCTTTATCTACTTTTAACAAAACCACTCAGTGTTTAGAGGACACTTACTGTAAGAGTCCAGTGCCTAGAACTGAACCTGAGCTTGGTGGCCCATGTTTATAATCCTAGCACTCAGGAAGCTGAGGGAGAAGGACTGCATGAGTTTGGAGACAGTCTGAGTGACATAGCTCCAGGATAGCCTGGACTACAAAACAGGACCCCACCTCAAACAAACAAATACAAACAATATCAAACAATTCAGTGCTTGAATGTGTTGAGTTGGTCTTACAGCCTGGAACATGGTCTGCTTTGCTAAATAAACATTAAAATTTTCCTTCTGAAGCTGGGGTACAGAGTGTGCCTCCTGCAGCTGCAGGAGTAGGCAGGGGTTTCTATGCCTGTAGGTAGGAAGGTGATTGTGGTTTATAGGGCTCAGTTTCTGCCTCCTGATCTTTCAGTCTAACAGTCTGCCCATCACTTCGAGGGTGGTTGTTTTCAGTGGTAGAAACTCTCAGATGGCATAGATGAGAGCTCCATTTGCATATGGACATCCAGGATGGTGCTTGGGCACAGCTGGGCTGCCTCTGTGCCTCGCTCTGGAGAAGGAGAGCTTTGGGGGCAGGAGACACCTCCTGCTCCTGTCATGGAAGCAAATAACCTTGCATAAAATTGCTGTCTTCCTGTTGGGTTGGTTTTTCAACCTGAGTACCCTTTCCACTTGAGCATCAGGTCAGGCATGTCAATGTCCTTGGCATTAGTATGTCTGTCTTCCATCTGTCCTTGCACCTTCAGCGTTTCTGTGCCTGAGAATTTCACCCCTGAGCCTCACATTCTCATGGAATGGAAGACCAGGTCAGCAATAACCCTCTTTAAGAATGCTAAGGGGAAACTGAGCCCCAGAAAAAAGTTGAATGCACCTCACTTCAGGCAGGAAAGAAGTGGGCAGTGGTACCCGTCTCAGCATCCTGGGCTCTCATAGGGCTAGAGGACAGTTCAGATCCCAGCATCTGAAGACAGTGGGAGCCATTTGAGACACAAAAAGGACAGACACAAAGGGAGGGGGTGGCCCACAGGTCCTTAGGTTCCACCGCAGAGAATGTGCTGTGCAGATGCTGGTGGGCAGGTAACCTTCTTGCTCTCAGTGGACTGTCATTTATTATCCCTCTCAGTCTCATCGAGGTTCATTGCCACAGCTAGCATACTGGGAGCCACCCCATCCAAGTGTGGAAGCAGATCTTCTCAACTCTTTTGAGCCCCCAAGCTAAGAATAAGTATCTCAGACCTATTTTTCCATGACAGGAGCAGGAGGAGTCTCCTGCCCCCAAGTTCTCCCTCTCCAGAGCCAGGCACAGAGGCAGCCCAGCTGTGCCCAAGCGCCATCCTGGATGTCTGTGTGCAGTGGATGAAGAGGTCAGGGCTAGCATTGTTCATTCCCCAGGACCACATGATACTATAGGCCAAGCTCCTTCTTAAATTATCTCTCTCACACTCTACTTCTAATAGGAAATCCAAACTCTTTTGTAAGCAGAAAGGCAACATGCCACCCTCCAAGCAGTCCACAGCCTCCCTTAGGCCCTGAGGTCGCATGTTCCTGGGGAAAGCCAGGTAGGCTGGAGAGAACAGGAGGCATAGAAAGTCATATTCAAGTTGCTAAGTCCATGAATCCATGTGTAAATTCTAAATTGAATTGACCCCCTGGTGACTTAAAAACACCTCATATAAATTACTTGAGAATAGGGATTTTCTGTTCGCTGTGGTTTCATTATATAAAACACCACCAAAGCCTTTACTGATTGTGTTACAACTTGCCCTCACTCTGCCTCCCTGTGGAAGCACCAGGGTCTCCTAGGGTATGGGGAACTGCTGCCTACCTCCTTCCTTTTTCCTCTAACCTCTATGTCTTACATATCATGTGCCAGGTCTCTCATAGAGAATGTAAAGTAATATCCCTCATTGCCTGTGTGGGAGTACTAGCAAGCTGATACTCAGAACTGGGCCCTTCAGAGACTGTGCACCATGGAATAGTTGATCTGGTCATTAGTCCGGTACCCCACCATGGACTGGTGACCCACAGCTCCAGAAAAGGAGACTTGACTGTGACCTTCTTGCTTGTTTTATTTTGGTGACTTTGGAATATGGGATGACTGCAAGACTATATACCTTCTTGATGAGAGATGATCATTAACCTCTCTAGATTCATTCTGAGGCCTCTGGGTAGATTCAACGTGGTCTATCCCTTTCCTCTTAAGTAATATCAGATCTAGGACCTACAGCTCCAACACCCACTTTGATCACAGTGTTTATCGTCCCCTAAATCCATGTTGATGTTTTAGCCTTTAAGGTAATGACATCTAGGACAGGCCTTTGAGATTTGAATATGCCATGAGATCACTGACCTCACTGAGAAATTAGCACCCCCATAAGAGGCTGGCATGATACCTTGTTTGAAAGCGCAATGAAAGGAACTGGCTGTGAACCAGAAGGAGATTCTCACCAGTCATGATGCTCTAGTTTCCTGTATATTGCTGTAGTAAAACCCTGACCAAAATCAAGTTGGAAGGGGAGAGGGCTTTCAGATCCCACTCCATCACTGAGAGAAATCAAGGCAGGAACTTGGAGGCAGGAACCAGGAAGGAACTCTGTTTACTGTCTCACTCTCTGTCTCCCTGTTACTTTTCTTGCATAGTCCTGGTCCAAAGTAATATGGCCTGAGACCTTCCACACTAGTCATCAATGAATACAGCACTTTACAGATATAGCCACAGGCCAATCTGATGGAGGCCGTTTTTCACCTATTTCCTCAGATGACCTTATAGGGGTCAGGTTAAGAGATGAAACTAGCTAGGACATGAGGGATCTGCTTCTGCTTCAACTTTGGATTTCTCAGCCTGCAGACCATGGGCTATATACTTAGAGTATTTATGGGACTTTCCCGTAGGGTCCCAGGACACTTGAATGTTTATATGTAGGACTCAGGGTAGACTCTAATGCTTGCTCCAACAATCCTTTCCTTATGTAGGCATTTAAATGAGTGAAAATCAGATGTAGCCTCCAAACAAACTTCCAGCATCTCATCACACTAGCCACAGTTAGTGAGTTCCATAGTTATATATGAAGAGACTTGGAGAAACTTACACTTGGTGGCTCATAGGATACACAGTCAGGGCAGGAAGCTCCACTTAACTAGAGCATCACTGAGAGCAAAGCATATCTCCTCCTCTTACTATCAATGATCTACCACAGCAGATCTTTACTGCCTGCTGGAGACCACCCTGAGCTTCCTATTCCCAGGAGCGGGCAGCATCACCAGTCAGTAAAACCAGTGGAAGGAGGCCTGGAGCAGAACAGAGCTGAGAAAATGAGAGCAGTTGGAGAGAGCGGGAGGCCAAGTCCGGGGTGTTTGTCAGCTGCAGAAAAACCAGTTGGCAAGGCTTCCAACAGGCTCCCACAAGGGAAGTGCTTAGCACTGCCTCAACCCACCCTGGCTCAGTGTCAGAGACTTCATGGTTTCCATTTTTATTAGCTGTAATAAAACTCAAAAATTAAAATAATGCATTTCCAAAGTATGTTATTTGCTCCAGTTGCTGTGAGAAATCACCACAAGCTGAAAGGCCTCAAAGTCAGTCACCTTCTCACCCTGAAGACCCAATACCTAAAATGGCAAGCTGTCAAGCCACACTGCTCCCAAGGGCTCTTCATGATGGGCAGCTGCTGGCTTGGAGCTGCAAAATCCCCTACCTGGCCCCAGGCCCAGCTTCGCCTCTGCCTTGCGTTCTTCCCATCTCCTCTCGTATGTCTCTTGTTGCCTGACATGACACTTAGGACACAATCTCACAGCCCAGGACAACCTCACCTCCAGATCCTCAACTCAGACACAGCTTTAGAGAAGAGGTCAGCTTCCCAGGGATTCTGGTGCAGAACCGTTTTGGGTAGACAACTGGTCTACCCACCCAGGCAGTTCTATTTAGTTCACATAAGAATAAACTAAAACATTTGGGCAGTTCACCAAAATGATTGACTGTGAATAAAAGACAAGCATTGTGGTTGATGGGAACCTAGAGTGCCCTGAGGTGAGAGAGGGGAGCAGAGGAGCAAGGAATACTAGTTCTATGAATCACCAAGGCAGATCAGTCTCTGGCTACCTGGGGCTGGCTTCCTTAGTAAGTTCTGATTCCATGTAGGGAGTGGCCCTCCAGGCTTCTACCCATCTTCTCCTGGCAATCAACTCCCTGCTAGCTCTCAAACTCTGAATGTTGAAGCAGCAGTCATCACCACCACTCACCTTAGCATGGTGGTCATGTTCTGAATCAACAGCTGGTAAACACTCAGGTTAGCTAGGGCCTGATCTTCAGGAATTTTGCAAAGTCCCCAGGGCCCAGACTTCATAATAAGGTCTGAGTGTCAGAAACCCTTAATGAGCACTTCAATCCTCTACTCTTTTCTTGGCCTTACAGGGCTGAAATCTAGATGGATCTTTATTGTCCTGTTAAAATACAGTAAATATATTTATACAAATTAAATAATACCAGGGACTTTAAGTTTCTTCTTTGAATAAGTCTTAAACCTAGTACACAAAGCTTTAAACAAGCAGCAACTAACCTGTTATGCCATAAATAGGTTTTATGGTCAATGTTGGCAGAAAACAAGCAATAAATGGAAAGTAGCTTTTGGTGACCTGTGGCTGAAGGTGCCCCTTTGTGTTTGTGACCACATCTTAGAACTGAGAGCATTCAGTATCCATGACCAGCCACCAGTGACTGGTAGACAGCACACTTTGGGATGAGCCTCTGGGGAAAGAAAGACACTAAGACATTTTATCAAAGTCATGTGTTGGAGAGGAACTAGGGAGAGAGCTTCTGTCACAGGTCTTCCTGGTAAGTTGTTGTCTCTAGTGAGGTGAGATGCTTGCCTGATACCCAGTCACTCATTGGTAACATTGTTTACCTGAACAACTGGTATGTGTGGCTTGAAGCAGTACCTTGAGAACTGAGCTGATTTATTTCTTTACTTAGGCAGACAGAAAAATCCATACTCAATCACAATACACTTTTTAAGATTGTATTTTTATTACATTTATGTGTATATGTATGTGAGTTCATGTGCCTATGGAAGTTAAAGGCATTGCATCTCCCTGAAGTTGGTATCACAGGCACTTGTGAGCCACTTGACATGGGTGTTGGGAACTGAACTTGGAGTGTGCTCTCTTAACAGCTGAACTATCTCTCCACCCCCTGTATGGTACTCTTTTTTAACAGTCAACTAGGACAACATGGCAAATGTTCTTTATGTAATTCCATATGTACTACTCACAAAAATATTTGTGAATAAGAAGCAGAAGATAAGCCTATACCCACATCAAGTCAAAGTCTTTGTGCTATAATATTCTTTCTCTAATCCATGTCCTTACCCCAGAAATTAATCTCCTTTCTGAAATTTACATATAATTTTCTTAGGTTTTGTTTTAGTCATCGTGTGCATGAGAGAGTGTGTGTGCATATGGGTGTGTGAGTGTGTATACGTGTGTATATTTCTGTATATGCTATTGTTCTATTTAACCCTAAGTCTGATAACCACTGTATAGATATTCTATATCTATATTGTAGAAGGTTTTGCATTACATATTTAAAATTCATCTGATAATTCTATACAACTACATTTCCATTGTTTACAATGATCTATTTAAAGACTGTTATTAAAATGAATTTTTATTCATTTTCAGTCTGATGAATTCAGGCTGCTTTCTGGTTTTGCTATCACAGTTAACATTTCTGTGAACATTCATGCATTTATCTTCTAGCATATACATGCAAAGGAGTCTGTTAATTAGTAAGAGTGAGACTATTTAATCAAGTGTTCATGTTTATAAACTAGTACCAAGTCATTTTGCAAAGTGCTTTTTTCTAATTACACAAGACCCTGCATAAAGAGGAAGCCCTATCAACTGTAGCCTCATGAACACCGGGCACCATACAGCTTTCCAGTGTTTGTCTAAATAGTAACAAAAAATTGTATTTTACTGGAATTTTGCACCTGAATTTTTCTAATTCTGACATGGTCAAGGACTAGTTTGCATATATAGTGACTATTCATGTTTCCTTTTCATGAAAATATGTCTTCATCATTTTTGCACATTTTTCTTGTTGATATGCAGGAATCCTCTGCACTCCAAGCCTGACTCTCTCCAGTTAGTACTGTCCATTCTGACTCTTCCTGGGCCTGGCTTTTCAACAGTCTCTTCTTGTACTTTCATGAACAGAAGTTTCTAATGCAAATGGGAAAATCCTATCCATCTCTTCCTTTGTGGTGGGTATATTTTGTGCTTTAAAAAGTTCTTTTCTTCCCTTTGGTCACAAATGTGAAAGGGCACGCTGAAACAGCTTTCAGGAGACCCAGCAGGTCACTCTGTCTGTGAGGCACCTGGAGTTGATTTTCTGAGCTGGTCCTAGGATGGTGAGGTAGGAATCAAGTTTCATTATTTTGCATAAAGACAACAATTGGCTCACAGTTGTTGTATTAAATGATCCCTCCTTTCTGGCTGATCTACAGTGCCCACCCTGTCATAAGTCAAGCAATATATATCAAGGTGTCAGTTTCTGGATCTCCATATCACAGTGTGTAACTGTGACACTTTCTCCTGGAAATCGGTTATGGCAAGTTACAAACCCCACTATGTTCTTCAGAAATATAATGTTATGCAACTCATGGATCATAGTAAAAATCCTAATACAAATTAAGTGATAGGAAGGATTTTGAAACAGAGAGCATTTAGTCATAAAATAAGGTAACTCTACAAACCTTTAGACTACGCTAATATACAGATACTATGTGATATGATCAAATAATAAGATGATAACACAATGTATTAGAAACTAAGAAATAACTGAGGAATTGCAAAACCATTAGGAAAACCCCACTGAAGTTAGAGATCAGCTATGAATATTTTATATCTCTATTTACCTGACTGAGTCTCTCTATTCAAACCCCTGTCCTGGTGTTCTGTTTACTTACAGATTTTCATGTCCTGGTTTAAGGTTTGTAGGTATTTCCAAAAAGGATACTTTGTTAAATTTTGTTACTAACATATATATATTTAAGAACCCATATTTTCTATATGGCTATTTTGGTTAAAGTTGTATTTTTGGTTTAGATTTTCCATTTAGGCGACTGTATTGGAAAAATAACTACAATATTGCTCCCTTCTTAAAAATGAGGTCCCCTTTCTTTTTCTCTTGTCAGTGCAATAGCTGGTGCTTACAGAAAAATGTTGACAACTTATTAAACAGAAGCTCTTTCTCCCTTTGTCTGATACTTAAGACATTTTTTGATTATTCATTTTGCAATGTGTACTGTAACATTTTATACCTCTAATAAGTAACTTCCCTAGTTTGCTTAGAGAACTTATTAATATTAAGGTTTACTTTTCTTATCTTATTGTGTGACTAACTTTCATTCATTATCTGTAAGTTTGGGGTGAATGTAGTTGGTTTCCACCTCACATAACAGAACAGCTTTCCTGGCACAAACAGGAGTTCTTTAAGATGAAATATAGTTTTACTATGTTGCTGGATCCTCTTCACTGATATTCTTAAGATTTTTGCTTCTGTATTTATAAGAGAGACGTGGGCACAATCTTTCTTTCCATGCTACATCCTTCAGGGCCACGGCATCATCAGCTCCCAAAGAGGCATTGAGGATACTCGGTCTCTGTGTCTACTCTTTGAGGCAGATATGGATTCTGCCCAGGTATCCTTTGAAGCTTCAGTTGAAATTTTTTCTCCCTTATCTTTAGAAAATCATACTCACAGGTGGATCTGGGTTTGACATTTGCCACCAGGGGAATCTGAATTCCCTTTAAGGTTTGTTTTTGTTTGCTGTGGTTGTTTTGTGGGGTTTTTGTTGTTAGTTGTTGTTGCTGTTGTTGCAGCTGCTTATGTCTTGATAAGTTTTATTTTTCCGGGTTCTTATCCACTTTAACCTAATATTCCCAATCGTTTATGAGAAGTTTTTAATATGATTGTTTTAATCATTTTTTTAAAAAATCTCTTCAGTGTCTAAACTGTGTTTAGTCATTCCTAATGTTAATCTTGTCTTTATTGCTCTCCATTAATCCTGCTGTTATTTTCCTATGACCATTGAATAAGGGCTTTGCTCTCTGATGCTGAGTCCTTCATTATTCTTAATACATGCATCAAAGGCTTTAGATTTCTCTGGTTTTACTGCTTTTGATATACCTCATAAGATTTTATATGAGTATTATGGTCATTATGTATTTAGTTCTAAATAGCTTCACATTTTCTTTTTAAATTTTCTTTGCTTGTGCATTGTTTAAAGGTAAGATAAAAGTACTCCAAATATAAGTTCTCCAGGAGTGTTAGTTTTTTATATGAAATATGCTTAAAGTGTGTCCAAAGCCTGCTGTCTGCTCAGCAACGCTGTGAATCTCTCTAAGGATAGCACTGTAATCTAGAAATGGATCCTTTTCAGAAATTGTTCAGCTCACTTTTATTGTTGACCTTCACTTCCTTGTGCTTGCTAGGACCTTGGTTTGTTCCTCCTTAAAGCAGAAAATTTTGACTAACGGGCTGGGGAGATGGCTCAGTGGGTAAAGCACTGGCTATCCTGTCGTGAGATCTTGAGTTCAAACCCCTAGCACCCACATAAGAATAGGGCCATTATGGTGGCCATACTCAGGAGGCAGAAACAGGGGAGCCCCAAGCCAAGATGGCTAGTTAAACTAGCTGGAATTGCAGAGCTCTAACTGCAACAAGAGACCTTGTGTCAGTAAATGAAATGGAGTGTGATCCTGGAAGATATCCTATGTCAACTGTGGGCTTCCACACACATGCACACACATTTGAGCATGATTATAGATACACAAGTGCATTTACACCATACATGTACACATGTGCAAAACAAATGTTATTATAGACTTGAGGGCATTCTTCTGCTTTACTAGCATCAGTACTTCTTAACTCCTTTTAACTACTGTTCACCTGCATTCCATAGTCTCTTAAGTCGTATTTTAAGTTTCATTCAAAGACTTTCAAATTATCCTTGAAACTTTCTCATTGGACCACTGAATTTGAGAAACCTGTTGTCTAGTTTCCAAGCATTTGAGCATCTTTCAAATATTTTCCTGAATTTGTTTATAATATAGTCTTTGGGGGCTGGATAATAAATTTTGCCTTTTTATCAATTCTTCCCGATTTATTGGTGACAAGGATGTTTCTTGGTGAACGTTCCTATGTCCTTGGAGTGAGTACTGGCACTTGGGGGAGTGCTGTGTGTCAATTTGGTCAGGTTGATTGATGGCTTCTCTGTGCCTCTGTTCTTACTGATTCTCTGTCTTCTCAGGCTATTGATTGCTGGCATGGAGTGTGGATGTCCTGGCTTTCATCAAGGATCCATGAATCTATGAAAATACCTCTATTTCCTTTTGTGTTTACTATATGCATTTTAGGATCATGGTATCTTATTTGAAAATTGCCCCAGTGATTATTCTACATCATTCATTTTGTTTCTGGTAAGTTGCCTTGTTGACCCATTATTTTGCATGACATTCACTAAGTCAGGCTTGCTTTCTCTGTATTGTCAGGGTTGGCGGCAGGTGCCTTTCTCCACTGTGTCATCTCATCAGCCCCTTAGCACTGCCTCAATGTGAAGTTTCAGGAGTCTGCAGAATGTGGAAAAACTGAAGAAAAAAAAGCTGATCTAATGGGGAGACTGAGGGTAGAGATGAAAAGAAGATAAGGGAGATAGATGCAGAAAGGGGAAGAGGAAAGAGAATAGAGGAATAGGAAGGGAAGGGGGAAGTGAAGGAGGGAGAGGAAGAAAGGGAGAAAGAGGAAGAGGAAGAGACATTATTTATAGTTGACACTCAAAGCCACTGAACCAGGTAAGAACAGGAAGAGGAAAGGGGAGGGGGAGGGGCAGGCTGGGAACAAATCCAAAGCTCTGGGCAGAAGGAAAAGGAGAGAGAAAAGACTGAGGAAGAACAGCTATTAGAAAAACCTGAGTGGCTTCTGGGGAAACCTGATGGGCAGCTGCTGAAGAAACTGAGAAGACAGTCAAGGGTGAGGCCGGGGCAAGCACATGGAAGACTGCATCTGATGACCTGCCTGCCGGTGCTTGTCTCTGCCTGCCTGTGCCTGCCCAGGCTTGCTCTCTCCTGTGTTTTCTCAGAAAGGTGATGCTGTGACTGCTGATTGGTGAGGTGTTTGATGGCGAACTTGGGGCTGGCACCAGGCTAGCCCGTTAGCCCATGCTAGCATGAGTGAACCTAGGTGGATATGGATTTCTAAAAGAGAAATGCCTGGTTTCCAAGAAATCTGAGGCTTGAAGACAAACCCCACAATATCATGGAACTTATTTTTAATTACAAAGTTAATACAGGCAGATAGTATTTTTAAAAAGAAAATTATGAAGACCCAAAACCACAGTGAACAAACATGACCCGTTCCCACTCCCTACCCTGTTTTATTTCCCAGAAGCCACTATGATCTGTAGACGATTTTATAGCTGCAAGCAAATCCTTTACTTTTCTACAAATAAAATTAAACATGTTCCTTTCGGCTTGATTGCCCTTAATAAAAGACTGTGGGGTCACTCCAGATGTCCTGGGGAGAGCTGTCTCACTCTTTTCCAGAAAGGCTGCCCATGTTCCATTTTATGTGTATGTTATATTTTATTTTAAACAGTCCCCTATCAATCTTTTAGCTTTTGTGTTTTAATTTATCTCTTCCTAACAACCCTTCCAATGGTGAACATTGTTTTAAACTTCCCTTGCTACAGAGTTCCATAAAATAAGTTCTTTGGAATAAACAGCACATTTAAAAAATATTGACAGGTGTCACTAAATTCCCCCAAAAGCATCTTTTCTGTTATACTCCTACCCTAGGGGTGCTCAATACCCCTCTCCTGGCCTGCATGCCTACCACTTCTGACACACCATGGTACCTGCCCTGCCCAGATTCTAGGATTGCAACTAAGACTTAAGTCACAACAAACAGGGAGGGACTAGAGCTGTCTACTTGGAACACAGCATACTGGGACAAGTTGCCAAGTGGCCCCAGGCTCCCAGTGGGACAACCATGCCTTTGGTCAGGCGGCTGAACCAGATGTACAGACCTCCTGGGAGGACCAGGAACTCTCCTGCTGCTCTCAGGCAGTGGTCCCTGGTAATTTCATGCAAGTGGAGAGCCTAAACCTCTCCCACTTCCTCTTAGTCACTTACCAAAGAGCAGGCATCCTCACCCCGACTACTTGAGCTCACTCACAAGGCCATCTTCTCTGCTCTCCAGTCTGTTCTGTAGAAAGGGTTCCCTAGCTCTGGTAGCCCAGATGCCCATGAGACCACTGGGCATGGTTTATTAATAAGAACAGGGGCTCCAGCTCAAGAGTCTGGATCCACCCCTTCTTTCCATCCTCCTTCTTCTTCCTGGTCACTCACAGGAAGGGAACACACACACACACACACACACACACACACACACACACACACAGAGAGAGAGAGACTTTGCCAAGTTTCTCGCCCTCCATCTTTCTTGGTTCTTGCAACTGGACTTACAAAGGTCACTGTGGAGACAGGGAGGGAATACCCCTAAGTTTTTAAACAGTTTTGCTCTCACAATCACCTTGAGTCTGCATCCTCATCCTTGCCCCGCCCCATCACTCCCAGTCCAGGCCTTGCTGGTATGCAAGACATTTTTTTTTTATTTTCTAAGTTTTTTTATTTACATTCCAAATCATTTCCCCTTTCCCGTTTCCTCCCTTAAAAAGCACCTTCCATTCCTCCACGAGTTCCACCCCCCCAAATTTTGCTTACCAGTAGTGTCTCTCTTATCTACCTTCTCTGTGCCATAGCCAGCCTTTAGAAGCAGGAGGTAAGAGAAGTGCTTTGGTGCAAATAGATTTCACCTCAATACCACAGTAAAAATGGAATCAACTGGTTAGGAAAGGGAAGAAATCCACAAAATAGTTTTCTGTTGCCTGTTTCTGGAAACAGTAATAAGAAAACTCCCCCTACAGGCGTTTCGTGGTTACTGCAAAGTAAACAGAGGAACTCTGCTGATTCATCAAGCCCATCCGATGTTTCCTTTGACTTTGGTTTCCTCCTGGCATCCAGCACCCTTTCTCCCCAGGGAGATGAATGATGCAGACAGGACTTCCCTCCTTCCCGCAGTCCCTCAGGCCACAATGCTTCAACTTCCACAGCCTTGCTAAAAGAGCTCTTCTTTTCCTTTTTTTTTCCTTTCCTTTTTTATTTTTTTTGCAAAGAGCTGCAGATTATTCAGAGGTTTTTTTTTTACTCCTACTTCCATAAATCCACCAGCAAAAGAACATGTTTCAATAGGTGATAGTTAATTCCTCCTGACTCAAAGGCGTTGGGTAGGAAATGCGTGAAAATCAGTTGTCACCAAGCCCTGCCTGACCTTCGGGAAAAACACGAGATCAATAAATGTGTAAAAGAGACGAACTGCCTGGCTGGGTTCCAGAACTCAACATCTTACTTGTGTCTCCCACCACCCACGCCCAAAGATGCCCCTGATCTTGCTTCTGCCTACTTGTATTTTAATGTCTATAGCAATATTTGTTTAAATATTTGGTTCTAAATGGGAAGATAGGTTTGCCAGGGAATCACATGAAATTCAATAAAAGTATGTATTACAGGGGCCCTGCCCAGTTGCAATCAGTCAAAACCAGCATCTCTCCTCTGGTCCTCTTGAACACACTTAGGTCTAAATATCAGCCTACCCAGGAAGGTGTGAGTGAAACAGGCCGACCAAGCTATGGTCCTCCCAGGGGTAAGAAGGTGGGGGAAGGGGTAACTCTCTCACAAAAGAGCATTGTTCCCTCTTCAGGCTTCTTACTGTGCAGTTACATATATTGTGAGTCTGAAGGTTGCAAAAGCTCTTAGTTTTGTTAACGAGTTTTCAAACCACTAATTATTCCCTGCTGTTTTGAGGTGTTAAATACATAAACACATGGGCTACTCAGCTTAAGAAATTAGGGTTGCCTGCCTCTCCAGATGAGCCAGTGTGAAGGATAGTTCCATGTAACTCATTGCTACATGTGTAGTCTCATGTAGGCTTAGTTCTACACAAGCCAAGGCCACCCACTAGTCATGACAGAGACCACTGGGCCTGGGCTACCAGATTGTCACTCCAGAATCTCTCAGCACATGCAGGTCTTAGGGAGCATCCTTAGAAAGAACTGGGAGTCAAAGCTTGAGGTTTCAGTCAACAAGGCCCTTAGACCAGTGCCCAGGGGCTCATCAAATTGCCTTTACATAGGTGAGCTCTGCCTTGTGACAGCCCACTTGGGCAATAACTGAGGGCAGGCCTCAGAGTTCATGTGTGGACAGAAAGCATGGACCATATTTTGTTTTTGTCCATTTAGCCCCTTGCACATCTTCATCTCCAGACCCAGCGTTAGGAATGTTCAAGGTCAGAGGCACTAAAATGGCACTAAAGATTAGGTTGCTCAACACTAGGAGTCACCACTCTTCCTGTGGGTGCATGTGCGCGTATGTGTGGTGTGTGTGTGTGTGTGTGTGTGTGTGCACATGTATGTGTGTGCAGGTATGCCTGCTTATGGAGTCAACTTTGGGTGTCATTCCTCAGGAGTCCTCTATTTGTTTTCTGAGACAGAGTAACTCTCTGGGACAAAGAGCTTACTTACCACTTAGGCTAGGTTGTCTGACCAGAGAGAAAGCCCCAGAGGTTTGCTTGTCTGTGCTCCCTGCTAAGATGAGAGATTGGAGGCACGTGCCACCATCCAGTTTTTTACGTGGATACCGGGCTAGAACTCAAGTCCTTATGTTTATACAGCTATTCCCCCAGCTCTAAACACAAGCGCTTGCAATTAACTTCAGGATGGCACCAGAATCCAGGAAGCGCCACTCCGAGTCTCTCCCTAGCCCAGGTCAATGTGCAAGGTGAGGTCAAGCAAGCTGAAACAAGCAGTCTGGCTGCCCCTCAGCACTGCGGATCAGGACTATTCCTGCATAGCCGGCTTCAGAGGCTGATGGCATTATGTGGAGATGGGGTAGCGTCAGCAATGGTATCAGGTAGGAGACTCGTAGAGCAGCAAGTGCCACGCCAGCCAAGACCAGGTATATTATTAAGTGCTATGCTCCTTCCCACCAGCCAGAAAGGCATGGAAAACAAGCTTGGAGAGCCAAGGACCTAATGACAGGAACCGGGACCCTGGAGCAGAGTCACCCGGCTCAAGGTTTATGGCGACTTATCCGGAGCTAGACAGCTGGACTGAGGAGAGCCTGCAGCCCAGCTCACACCAGGCACTGTGGAAAACAGAGGCGGGGCACTCTTCCAGCTTCTGTTTAGAGCCTCCTGCTTCAGGAGGACACAGCCACACCTCCCCATAGTCCCTCTGCTCCCAACCAAAAGCGAGGAGGCCCTGCCATACCCACAGGTTCACTTGGACAGATTAGGATGAATGATTCAACAGGATCTGTTCATATTCATCTGCAATGCAAATGAATCAAGATAACATCCAACAAGCACATGCAGAAATACTTAGCATTGACGTATTGGGGAAAAGAAAATTAAGACTGTAGAGAGACTTTGTCTCATGTCTACCAGGAAGCTTAACAGTCCTAAAAAGTGTTTTATTTTCTAGGAAATAAGACCAATTATTTTGTATACTAATTTTAAAAGCAAAACTAATGATAAAAATCAGGAAGCTTAATGGCCAAACTCTTAGAAAAAAATTTAATAAGAAAAGAGACCAATTATTTTGTATACTAATTTTAAAAGTAAAACTAATAATAAACAAAAATATTGAAAAGAAACTCCTTAGCCCACTTACTAAAATATTAATAGAAAAGGAAAGATAAAGAATGGGATGTCACCTCATCACCACAGGGGGGAACACTGTCAACCTGCTGAATTTGGAGTCACCTAAGGGGTGTG
This sequence comes from Tokudaia tokunoshimensis, assembly GCA_036184795.1. Classification (NCBI taxonomy): domain Eukaryota; kingdom Metazoa; phylum Chordata; class Mammalia; order Rodentia; family Muridae; genus Tokudaia; species Tokudaia tokunoshimensis. The sequence goes on along the minus strand of BTHU01000001.1, from coordinate 112,044,991 downwards.
TCAACTGAGGTGGAAAGATTAGACCACCCTAATGCACTAGTCCATGGACTGGAGTCCAAGTGAATAAAAAGGAAGAAAGGGACAAAGGGCAGAGCCCCTGCTTCCTGCCTTGAGTTCCACTGAGATCTGTAGTAGGGGGAAGGGACAGCCACAGCACCATCTTCTGCTGCCATGCCTTCAACTGAGCCTGAGCTGTACCCACATTTATGAATGGCAGACAAACCCCTCCTTTCTTAAAAAAAAATGTAGGAAGTTGAGAGCAAGAAGTGTTATACAGGATGGGGGAACATCAGAGCTCTGGGCATGGCCCATTCACGGATGAGAGGGTGCTGTTGTGGAGAAACCGTGGGGTGGGTTCTCAGAAAGCATTATGATTGTAAATAAGGAATTACCCCAAATTCTACTGTTAGACATATATCCCCCCAAAAGAACTAAAGTTACAATTCAAAAAGGATAATTATACACTTAAGTCATCATTCCTCATGGCAAGAAGGATACAAATGAATATCCACTAACAGATAAGTATATTTTTCTAATGTATGTCCAAGATGTGGAATGTAATTCAGCCGTTTAAAAAGCTGAAATTCCTGGATGCATCAGTGTGGATGAACTTTGAGAATAACCTGTTAAATGAAATAAGCTTGCTATGACAGGACAGATATTTTATAATTTCACTCCCACAGGGAAGCCAGAAGAGCAAACTCACTGAAGCAGAGAGCAGGTCAGGGCCAGGAAAGGACAATGGAGAGCACTACATGAGGGACACAGGTTCAGTTTGGGAAGATTAGAATGTTCTGGAAACAGTGGTGATGGTTACTGCATGGAAATGTGACATTGAACTAACCAGTCTTAAAGTGACCTGCATGGGGACTGTCATGCCAAGTATATTCTACCGTAACGACAGTGACACAGGACAGAACTGAGCACTGTGAAGCTGAGGGTCCTGCCCTCTCTCAGATGCCTTCTGACCTCAGCTTCTCTCTGCTTCCTTCCTCCACCCCCAACCCCCCACTCAAGGAAGAAAAGTACAGGGAGGCTCAAGGAGGTCCTGGAGACTGGGTGTTCCTCATAAGCAGGCCTTCATCTCAGTGTTCAAGACAGGTTAGGGAGCAGCTTTTACAGGCCAGGAGCAACTCTGGTCTGAACACTACATTTGGCTTTGTAACATGTAAGACCCTGGTCTCCCTTTTCCTGCCTTAACGATAAGCCACTGGTAATTACCTATTGGCAACAAGTTTTTTTTCTCCTATGAGAACATCGTGCAGGAACAACTGGAGTAGAAAATCTGATGCTTACAGAAGAGAAAAATGTAAGACACGCACACACACACACACACACACACACACACACACACACACACACACACACACCATGTACTCAGTCTATCAGTTCTACTTGTGTAGCTGAGTTGTGCACAGAGTTCAGCATTTCTCTTTTCCTGAAGAATTTTGTTACAGCTTCAAAATTCCTCACTTGCCAGCTGCTGGTCAGAGTACTTCACCCACATGTCATTGAGGTTCTGCGTAGATTCCCAGCAAGACGTTCTCTAACAGTAAAGGCCCATTTTTCCAAACACACCCTCCAATAGAAAGTGGATGGTTCTTCCTCCAAACCCCTTTCACAAGTCCTTTCATTTGAAAATGTTCAGATTGCAGCCACCTCCCACAAGGATGAGCACAATCCTCTCAGGAATGGGGGAGACTTTGATGGGGCAACGTCAGGGGAACAGCAGCCAAGACCCATGTTGTGGGCTTCTGTTCACAGGTGACCCCAAGTGGCACAATCCAGGTCTTTGTTCACCTCTGATGTCCAGCTGCTCACATCACTGGAGGGCCACAGGCTTCCTCCCCATGAGAGGTAGCATTTAGATGTTAAGGAGTAGAGCATGCCTCCTAGCTCTCTTCTCTTACACCCCTTCCACCCTCCCCTCTGCCAGTCTCCAAATCCCAGAACCTCGCCATGATAGTCCCAGGTTGGGTCACTGCTTTTTCTTGCTAACACACTCCACTACTGATCAGACTCCTGGGCTGTTTCCCAGAGGCTCCAATGTCAAATGCTTGGTCCTAAGCTGGTGACAGTATGTTGGGAGATGGTGAAAACTGTAGAAGGTGGGACCTGGCTGGAGGAATTAGGTCACTGGAAATGTGTTCTTGGGGACTACACTTTGTCTCCTTGTCTGCTTCCTCACCAACATGAGGTGAAGGGCTTTTCCCACCTATGCCCTTCCACCATGCTGTCCTCTCTCACTACCAGGCCAGAAACCATGGAACCAGCTGACCATGAACTGACAGTTCTGAAGCTGTGAGCTGAATATCTTATTTCTCTTAGGCATTCATCACAGTGATGAGATCTTTTCAAAAGTCACCTCACTAGCACCTCCCAGCCCTACCCCAAGTCTTGCAGTCCATCCACAAACAAGCTCTATTTTACACACTGTCTCTTCTCCTACAGGTGACTCTATGCTCAGTCTTGTATGGTCCCCAAACACATCCACATGTGTCCCTCTAGGTCTCTTTCTGTACCTTTAGTCTTCCTGAGACAGCTTTTCTCCCAGCCAGAGAAGTCAGCTCTCATGGTTTGCGTGGTCCATCTTACAGAGTGAGCACAGCCAGTTCAGTACCCCTCACTCATCCTGCTTCCTAAACTAGACTATACAGAAGAAAAAAAGAGGAGGGGATATCCTTCACCAACTTCTGCTGAGCGTTCCACACAATTCTGTAAATTCTTTCTGTTCCCAATAAACACAGATCTGCTGAGTCTGGAGCAGACTCATTGTAGTATGCACAATGACAGACTTGCTTCTGTTAGGTCTATGTGCCCCCCCCCCCCGGGTTATCTAGAACTTGTAAGCAGGGGTGTTTTCAACCACTCTTTGACCACAGTTAGAATTATCCCTGCAGCACTGACATCATCAATGTGATCTTGAATTCTCAGTCAGCCTCAGAAAGTAGGGCCCAGTGTGAGGTGCTATGGTAAGTGCCCTTTCCCCTTTTCTATGGACTGACTTACTTGACTTCCTGTGTCTGGATAATGACAATGTTGTTTCTAGACAGTCCCAGGCATGTGCTGAGGAAAGAGCCTGCATTTCCGGAGGTGCTGTTAAGATCCAACAGCCAAGGCCAGGTATCAGAGGACAATTGATGGTAAGGAGACAGATTGGGGAGGGTGGAGGAGGATCCAGGGTGATGCTCGGGAACTCTACCTCCCAGAACCTTCTGCCTGGGAAGGAGATAAACTCTGGGAAGGCCCCACCCCTGACCCTGTTGTATATTCCTAGAGTGCCTGGTCCAGAGCTAGTGCTCTGTGGCTAACAGAAGACAAAAAGGAGCAACACATCCCACCTATCCAGGAAGCATCAACAAGTAGGAGCTAAGACTTCAATCTTTGAGAGATTCTAGACTGACTTTACAAATACCAAAACCTAAGTGCATTAACTCAAACTTTACGAACAATTCTAGAAAGCCATGAGGATGCTAAATGCCTTGATGGGATGTAGGTGTGTACATGTATGTGTCTGATGTGTTTGTCTGCACACATGCAGGTCTATATGTGTGTGTATACTGCACGTGTGTACATGCATACATGAATGTATATGTAATATCTGTCCATCACTTTTAGGTGAACACAAAAACCTATGCAGCATAGGATACTTTCCTAACACAATAAAAAAACAATACATCAAGTAACTTTTGCAAATTCTTCTATTAATAAATGGCACTATTGCATAGACACATAATGAGAGTAGAGCTACATGAAGTGTTCTTTCCTAGATGTCGACCAGTCCCTCTCTTTCTAATTATAACTAATTTATCACTCCTACGTGTATATACTTGTACTTTGTCTTTTCTAATTGCTTTAGTGAATGGTTTACCTATTTGTCACTTGTCTCATTTCAGGATTAGTTAGATATGTTTTTAGTTTGGCAGCTTTATCTCAATCCCGTCATTTTTTTTCTGATATTTTAATTCTTTACCAGTTTTTTTTTTCGTCATTAATTTTATCCTGCTGCTTTCTTTGGATAATCAGCAACAGTTTTTGACTTCATTGCCATCCAGTTACTTTAAATTATTTTTAGTCTGATACAAGTAAAAGAATAGAAAGCATCATACATTTCTGAATGGAACTTAGGATGTGCCTGGTGTTCTCAGGGTGCTGTGTTCCTGTTATACACACGACTATATCTCATCTTTCTTCATTGATCAGTGAGACATTTAAGAGATCATCCATCCATCCATCCATCCATCCATCCATCCATCCATCCATCCATTTTAAGTCTCCACTAAGAACTTCCTTTCTTTACTTGTGTTTGTTCTTCTCATTAGAGCTAGAACTGTGGGTAGAAAATGGTACCCTCTGACTTTCAGAGTTCACTCTCCCAATCTTTCCCTATAGTGAATTCTCTCCCTCTCCCAGGTATAGAGTTTGGTACCTAAAATTACTGATATGTATTTTTACTAATATTTAATTTATACCAGTTTAGGCCTATCTATATGGCCAGGAGAACAAATGTTTAATTCTAGATTTGAATTCATGCCCTGTGTGTTTGTATATATTTAACTATTCAATATTTGGCTTAGATTCAAAATAAAAAGCAGATTATTTAATTTTGGTTAGTTTTTAATATGTACTTAGTAGTTCTCCCCTTAAATTGAGAGTGTCATTTTTTTAACGCTTAACGTCTTTGCACTTATTTTTTTTAATCTATTGATTTATTTTTAAAACCTCGTGTGTATGAATGTTTGCTGCATGTATGTAAATGTCACATTTGTGGCTGGTGGCAGGAGATGACATTGGATCCCCTGAAACTGTAGTTGCAGAAGGTAGTGAACCCCAACATAGGTGCTAGGAACTGAGAGAAAAAAGTGCTCTGAACCCCTGAGGAGTCTCTCAGAGATTGGCATTTTTCTTCTCCTTTTGAACAATCATTCTCCAGGGATTGGGGCCGGTTTGTCGCTGTCATGTGGTCTAAGTATATGTACTGCTTTGTTTTGTTTTGGTTCCTTCTTTATGCCAACGTATATGGCTTGTTTTAAAAATTTTTTAGTGATTGCTTTTCTTTTGAGTTAACGTGTTGAAGCCTGTTTCAGTTTATCAACATCAAAAATAAATGCCAACTCCATCTGCAATTCTGAGGGACTGTATATCCAAGCTTTGCTCCATATACTGCAGCCCTGCTTACAAGGTGGACTGAGATCCTGTAGCCACTGCCCCGCCTCCCCAGTTTTGCAATGACATCATTCTGTTTGCCTATTATGTCATTTTCCTTTCGAGAACTCCAGCATTTAAACTGGGTTTACAATCCCATTAGAGCTGTTAGTATTTGATTTTATATTTTTAAAGCCTTGGTCATTATTGCCCATCCCTTTCTGTGACTCACTCTGTTAAGAGAGTTGTTTATTTTTTTAAACTTTATTTATTAAATGAGATTACCTCTTGGAGTCAAATTTCCAGAATTGTTTACTCTGTAAATATTTATTGAATCAATAATTAATTTATCCACCTCAAGAGTTCATACATATTTAAGCATTTTTCATACATAAACAGTATGTCTGGGATTAACATTTGGGCCCAGATGCCATTTTTCTGGAAATATTGAGTGTTCTCTCCATTGTGGGCTGGTGACTAATTGCGATGAGACACCCCAAAGCCAACCTGTTCTTTTGTGTGTAGAAACTGTTGTTGCTGCTTCCTTTGTTGGAAAACAAATTACTCCAACCCAACCTTCTCCTCCCCCCTCCTCTTCTCCCCTTCTCCCTTTCCTTCTCTCTCAATATTTATGAAAATCTCTCTCACAAAGAAAGTTTGTTGACTTGACCATGTCTTTGGGTCATTACTGTTTCCAGCTTCTCTCATTACACACATGGAAACATATTTGACCCACCAGGGCTATAATCCCAGATGTTTGGGGAAGTTGAGGCAGAAGGATCATAAATTCAAGGTCTGCCTGCATACAGAACAGGCTTAAGCTTAGCCTATGTGGGAAGAACCTATCAAAATAAAAAAGTTCAAAGTAGAGGGTTAGAAATATTTGTCGCTGATAGAGTGTTTGCTTCTTGTTGCCAGGCCCTGACTCCATACCATAGCCTTTACCAGCACATTTTATTTATTCATCCTCTCTCCCCAGAAATACTTACCCTTGTGTACACTCCTGTCTATCACACTACCTTTAAACAAAAGCAAGCTCTTGGTCCTCCTTCTACTACAGATGGCATTCCCGTGGACCTTATTCATCACCAAAGTGACATACCACATGCTTGTGCTGAGATTTTAATTTTTAATTTTTTAAAAAATATTTTATGTATATTTATGTTTTATCTGTGTGCCTGTACACCACTTACATGTAGTCCCTACAGAGGCCAGAAGAGGGCATTAGAACTCCTGGAATTGGAGTTACAGATGACATTAGGCCCTATGTGGGTACTGGAAATCAAATCTTTTCTTCTGAAAGAGCAACAAGTTCTCTTAAGCACTGAGCCCCAAATTATGCATGCATGCATGTATGTATGTATGTATGTATGTATGCATGTATGTATGTACGTGTGTGTGTGTGTGTGTGTGTGTGTGTGTGTAATTTCCCCCCTGCTTGTCTGTGTATTGTGTGCACTACCCATAGGTACCCGAAGAAGACATCAAATTGACTGGAAGTGGAATTATTAGCTGTCATTAGCTACCATGTGAGTGCCGGGACCCAAACCTGGGTCTTCTGGAAAAGCAACCAGTGATCTTCATCACTGGGCCATCTTCCCAGTTTACTCAACAATTTTAATCTTTGAATTTGTATTCCATTACTCAGTCTTTCCCTAAATGGTGTATTTGATCACTGTCTAATTTCTTTGTCTTTCACTTCTTTGTATACAGCTATGTGCATCCATGTTCCTATATTCAGAGGGTAGAAGACATTGGCTGTCTTCCTCTATCAGTCCCCGCCTTATTTCTTTCAATGGGATCTCTCACTAAACCTGAAGCTCCCCATTTTGTCTAGGCTGGCTGGCTAAGAGCTCCCAAAGCCACCCACCTCTGTCCCTAGTGGCGATGTGCAGTATAGGCATGTGTACTCATCTTCTCTGGGTTTTCCACAGTTGCTGGAGATTCAAGCAATCTCCCTGCTGAACCATTTCCCAGCTAATGCTATTAGTTTCCCTGAGAACTCACAGCTATAGATGCTGTCAATGTTTCTCCAGCAGAATCCCAACACAGACCTCCCATCATTTGACAGCTACATAGCCATCTTGAATAAGAGAGAGCATCCTATCTGGTGGTGATGAGAATCCATTTTCATAGAACTACCTTAATCTGCCTCTTCTACAACCTAGCCCAGAGCACCATCCCCCCTACCACCACCCCCATTTTTTTTTACATGTAACCATTCTGCTGCTTGAGTGAGCTGGCTAGGATTGTAGCCATAGACTGTACTGGTGGGACAATTTTGTGAATTCTCCAATAGCCTTGCCCCTGGAGTCAGGCTCTCCAAGCCAGACTAATTCTGCTTTAGCCAGGGTACTGTGTCCTTAACTTAGGGTTATTCCTATGTGGTGAAAAGCTGTGTTGAGGGCAGGTACCCTGTCTAAGCTAATTCGGTGTGTTCATACTGTCACGATGCATGGATTTCCAGCCAGCCTATGTGGACTACTTATCAGCCCTTTCATGGAACCTGCGGAGTATTCATTGGAGGAAACTGGGCTGTTCCATCATGGGTGACTGGGAACCCTAATCCGTCCATGTCCCAGCAAGTTCTCTGGATTCTCTCCTCCCTGACCTGTGTAGGTTATCCTGGACTACCACAGGTGAAGTTCAAACTTGGCACAGGAGAAGAAATATCTTCTTTTCTACAGCTTTCATTTTCTGAGTGCAATCAAAGCTGTCCTTGTAAGTCCCTGATCAGATAAAGGAGCCAGAATCAAAAGAAACCACAAGTCATGTGTGGCCATTGACCTCCAGAGATACCCAGACATATGGAAAAGAGGGTAGCAACATCAGATGGGGGCATGACGGATCTGAGGGTCTTCTTTATCCTCACTCCAAGTGTTCATCTTGAGAAATGGAGCTAACAGACTCTCTCTTAGCTGAGGGGAGGAGCCAGCGACAGCTTACTCACAATGGAGGACTCAAGAGAGGGAGAAAATCAACAAAGTCAAAATATTCCATTGACTAGTCACCACAGAATGAAGGATGTTCCAATAAGCAAGTCTAAGCTTTGTAGCTGAAGGAGATAGACAGGTATCCCTACCATCCTGTGGGTGGGCATGACACTGAATCAGAGTTTTCTTGTACAAGAGGCAGAAGCAAAGAGGAAACATGTCTCCTGCCTTTCTTTCCTTGTCTGGAGAAAGTTCCTCTCTGTGGGGCACCTTAGGAAGTATCGTTTGCTCTCAGAGACTGTCCCCAGCAGGATGAATAAGGACTTTCTAGAGAGGACTTAGAGTTTTTAAACTCTTGCATTTCCTCATCCATGTGTGTTTGTGTGTGAGTACACATCTGTGAATATATGTGTGTGTGTGTGTCTCTGTGTGTATGTGTGTGTTGGGTGTTTATATGTGTATGCAACACTATATCTGTTGTAGTAATATATGCTGTGTGTATATTGTATATATACATATGTTTTGTGTGTATTATGTATGTATGTATGGGCTAGGTAGAGCTCAGTCTGGAAGTGCTAGGCTGACCATGTGGTTTTCCCTGCTCTTTGTGCCAGAGTAACCTTGTCCCTCCGCTGGTGGCTGCAGACAGGCATGCATCCGATTCTTTCTCCATCCTCAATTTCCATGACATTCACTGATCACTATTCCCTGCATCTCCTGAGCATTATGAAGTAGGCATGTGGGCATTTCAGAGTCCTGAGTACTCTCTAGATGGATGTTCCATCTCACAAGAGCCCCTTCACTCATCACGTTGCCAGACTCCTAGCAGTCTGAAGCCTTTTCCAGGGAGGGAGGACCAGCACTGTGCGCCATGATGGAACTCTCTAGAGCAGTGGTTCTCAACCTTCCTAAAGCTGTGGTCCTTTAACACAGTTCTTCATGTTGTGGTGACCCACAGCCACAAAATCATTTTCATTGCTACTCCCTAACTGTAATTTTACAACTGTTACAAGTCATAACATAAATATTTTTGAAGATAGAGGTTTGCTAAAAGGCTCAAGACTTACAAGCTGAGAACCACTGCTCTAGAATGTCATCTCACCCCCATGCACATGCACTGGCACGACTGCATGTTGGGTCATGCAAGGAAAGAAGTCAGGTGCTTTTCTCCTTCTTAGATCTACCTCCCTAACACCCCAGCTTAGAAAAGATACATTTCTGACTCTTCCGGGAGCTACAGACCCCTAGATCCCAACATTCTGGGGAGATACTGCTCCAGGCCTCCAGACAAAGCCAGAATGTAGAACAGACCAGTAAGCAGCGCTCCTTTATGGCCCTCGCATCCATGTTCCTCCATGTTCCTTTCTTAAGTTTCTACTCTGACTTCCCTTAGTGATGAATAGTGATTTGGAAGTATAAGCTGAAATAAACCCTTTCTTCCTCAAGTTGCTTTAGGTAATGGTGTTTATCACAGCAATAGAAAACCAACTGAGACACTGGGGAATCACAAATCCTATTTGCCAGTCAAAACTGAAAAACGACTTTCTGTTCCTTCTGGTCTCTGTGTGTGTATCCCCCAGAGCCCTCAAACCCCTGCTTCAAAAGGGAAAGGGACTGAGACTCCAGGATTTACAGGTTATGAAAATACATCTGAGAACACACTTTTAAAATATGGTCCCCATTGTGTAACTCGGGTGTAGGTGTTAGGGCCGTGTGCTGCACTGGTCCCTCTGTTCCTGGGCGGTTTTGTTTTCTTGGTCTACGTTGACAGTTTACAGCAAGCTACCTAGCCACTGAGCAGCGAGAAGATGCTCTGGCACAAATAAGCTAAGAAATATGGGGAGAAAATGGGAGGGAGAAAGAAAAGAGTCCCCCAAACCCAGATGTCTCTGGCTACTCAAAAACCATGCGGACTCTGGTTTATTAATCCAGGTGACCAGAGCTAAAGGTTCTTGACCTGAGTCTCTGCCCCTGAAAGCCCGGCTGAAGAGCTTCCTGGTGTTTTCAGAGCCACAAAGCCTGCTGGGAAGTCCAAACAGAGTCAATCCTGCAGACACACATGAGCTCTGAATTTCTGTTGTGAGCTTGATCCTCAGGAAAAAAGGAGTGTGGAAACTGAGCAAAAATGTTATTGATGAGGCTCAAAGAGAAACCACCCTTTTCAGCTTGAGAAATATATTTGAAAGTTAAGAAGAAAAAGAAGATAATTTTTCAAAACCATAGAACATGCACTCATCAGCACAAACACGCAAGCTGTCCTTAGGTATAGAAAGTCTGAAAACCATAAGCAGCATCTAAGGTGTGATGTCATTGGCTATTTAAATGGTTTTTGTACCCATCAACTATTAAAAGGTTTACTTACTGAAATTACATTCATTTTCTTCTTAGTAAATGAAGTTTCCTGGTTCTCTGGGCAGCATCTCATGGGATGGGAGATTCTGTGATGGATTTTGCTTTGATGATAATGGTATTTCCTGGTGTTTGTTCCCTAGAATATCATTTTTGTAACAATGAGCAGTGCTCTGACTTCTTTGAGCAAGGATTCGCTTTGCTCTAAACTATTACCAAGGTCTGGTGGTGGCTGTGCTTCCGTTGAAATGTAGTGTGTTCCATAAAGGACTTGGCATTTGTGAAGTTCTAAGCCAGAGGGGGTTAAACTAGACAAAGTTACTTGTCCCTTTCAACAAAACCAAAGCCCAGGAGGTCTGAAGATGTAATCTGCAGCCTCCAGTCCGGCGTGTGATTGACTGCAAGAGACGCAGCTTCACACTGAGTGCAGCCAGCCGGGTTCTTTGATTCTCTGAATTCAGAAAGCTAAAACCAAAACTATACTTCATCTGCTAAATATCCCTAGGTTGCTTCTTTTTACCATCCCTTCTTTTTACTTCCTTTCATTTGTCCTTTTTTTTTATCTCATTGTCTTGGGAGTTAGCCGGGACTGAAAAGGAAAATAACTGTTGTGTTTCATTGTGCAAATCTCACTAGCCTGGTAGGATAGAGACACCAGCTTATGGCCAGGTACAGCAGGCATGTGCAACAGGGAAGGGTGGCTACAGAGATGAGGAGGGCAGCTCTGACTCCTAAGAATGGGGTTCCAACCAAGTCTACTGGGCCTCAGTGGTGGCTAGTATGCTAATCCTCCTATGCTGTCCCCACCCTGAAGATGATCATGCCAAGCCATGTCTTGAGTCCTCAGCACCATTCTAATGTCCTACTATAAACTGTCCTGCAGTCTGCGGTGCGATGAAAGCTGGTAGGGTAAGGGTGTGTGTTGCTGCTGCTGTAAACATATGGTTCCTGCTTTGTCTCTCTCTGCTGTGTCCTACCCTTTCACATTCAGGGGCTCCTCAAATAACATACCTGGGGTACCTGTGGATGCCTTCTTGACTCTGCAGAAAACTGCTCTGCCCACCAGGTCCACCAGACAGCCCTAGAGCCCTTCATAGCTATAACTCTTGCTGTGTCTGAAGGCCTCATGCCTGCCTTAGGGTACCAGCTTGCAATTCTGTGACACCTTTTGGACCCACTTGGCCCTTATCCCAGCTCACACCAGGCCCCATCCCTGCATGGTACAGGTCCGCTATCAACAACAGCACTGTTTGTGCCAGGAGGCCAAATTAATTAGATTTCCAATTAGTGGCAAACAGCAAACCCCTCACTCAGCCCTAGTCTTGTCTTCTGTCCCTGTGACCATGTGTGACAGAAAGTCAGAGGCCACATGATGCAGTGGGCATGACAGGGAACAGGAACCTTTCCTAGGGGGTCTGTGCTGCAGCTCTCATATCTCTACTTGGTGTGCCTCTCTTATGCCTTGTGGGTGCCCTTTAAGACATGGTGTCACCTTCCAATGCTTTCTGCTATCTCTGATGGGCATGTTCTGACCTATGGGCAGTCTCATAAAGAGTGAACTTTGACACTCCTTAAATTCAGATTCCAGTTGAATCACCCATTTGATACTAGGACTACTCCCTGAAAAGCACTGATGCTACTACTATATTTACTCAGGCCTTCCTAGGATGACAATGATCAAGAGGACCTAGTCCAAGCCTGGGCTCCCAGAGCAGGTAAATAGCACTATGCATAGGCAAGTCGGGATGAAGTAGAAACTCGCCGTGTAGACTTCGTCAGAAGCGCCCATGTGCAGTTAAAGGGTTTCCCGCTCATCACAGGGTCAGTTAGGAATAAGCCTCCCCAGGCAGGGCCAGGCTAAGCAGCTTGACTGACAAAGCCCTATAAGCTTCTCATGGCTTTGTCTGAGCATACTTGGGGCACAGCTGTTCCCATTGAAGTTATTTGTAGGAATTTTAGGGCAGGGGGCATCCACAGCCTCCATGTGTGCCCTGACAAATGCCAGGATGCAGAGCTATGGGAAGCCTCATCACTACCACAAAAGTCATGCCCAAACTGCTGGCTAATTGGAGCTTATTTACAGCAAACTACAGCCTCCCTTCCTCCCAATCTGCTGAAGTCAGGTGAAGATGATTCCATGCAGACAGAGGTAAAAAACAATTTGATATGGTAAGTTCTTGATGCTTTTGCGTGGTATCAAGAAAACATTCTCCTAAATGTTTTCTGCAAAGGCAGTAGCTCGAGAAGAACAAAGGGACCTGGGCCAAGATCTGTGCCCAGATGGTACCCTAGGGGGTGAGCACCCCAGAAGCCGATTGTGGTGTTTGGATTCTATAGGGAGAGGAACAAAGTTATTGCAACTTTATAAGCTTTCAGATGGAGGCACAGAATACTAATGGCTCACTGTAAAATGAAAGCAACACTAATGATCGTGTTCATTAGCAAAACGATATTTGCTGGACCCGCATTAGCAGCTATGGAATTGCAGGTGATAATAGGAACGTGAAATTAATTTCATTGAAGGAATTGAAGAATGATTTATTTACAGCAAACACCCGTTCTCTGTGAAACTCCCCCGGCTCTGTTAAACATAACCAGAGCACATAGCACATAGCTCAGAGCTAAAAGTCAATCAGAGATCTGAGAGAGAGACAGAGAGACACAGACAGAGAGACAGACAGACAGACAGACAGACAGACAGACAGACAGAGACAGACAGAGACAGAGACACAGAGTTTAAAAGCATACCAAGAGATGTGCATACATGCATAATGTATAATGTATACAATAAAATAGGATCATATCCACCCCTTCAAAGAATAACTTTAAAAAAATAAAGAAAAAGCAAACAAACAAAACTCTCAACCCCATGTAAAGTAAAACATGGGGAGAAGAAGATGCATATTGGGGTCTACAAAAGTGCTCATTAGGGGAAGACACATGCCACGGAGGGACCCACATGGTGGAAGGAAAGTTAATTTTCACACGCTGACCTCTTGCCTCCATACATGCACACACACACACACACACACACACACACACACACACATCTAAATGTAAATATATAAAACAAAACACATAAAATTAAGTTGATAAGAAAAAGAAAGAAAGCATACCTCCTATGTACATTTGAGATGCTACAAAATAGAAATATATTAAAATTTGAGAAATGATAGTTTTGGCAAAATGACCTTTCTCTGCTCACTCTGATGGTATTGTGTAATCATATGTGTATATGTACACATACACACACACTCACACACACACGCACATATGTATATATAAATGTGTGTGTGTGTGTGTGTGTGTGTGTGTGTATGTGTGTGTGTGTGTGTGTGTGGTGGGCTTTTGCATTTAGATACACCCTGAAACCACAACCTAGACCAAAGTAGCTTGCCAGCACTTTGAGAAAGTTCCCTGCTGTTCTAATTAATCCTGCACCCCAAAGAAGTATTATTCAGAATCTGGTGCACTGGGCTGATTCTGCCTGCCTGGATTTGAGTTTTATCTAGCAGAACCGCCCTGGGTACAGCTGTGTGTCTGGCTTCTTTCCCCAGCACAGCATTTTTGTAATCCATCCATGTGTTGTTGTGGAGTGATTTTTCGGAATTTGGCTCACCTCAGTCTGGATGTCATTTGTGTGGTTGGTTTTTGACTCCTTAGTCATCTGAAGAAAGTATTCTAAATGAATGGCTTCATTCAGATAAAGCCCAGTCAATTCTGTGTGGCCTGTGGTGTCAGGTATTCGGACCAGGAAGGAGCAGAGAACAGAGTCCTAAGACACAGCCACAGCTGGGAGGCCTGTGCTCAGCCTGGTGGTGGCTCTAACTTTAGGGCTCTAAAGAATACAAAGGATGAAGTGCCTTGGGGACTCCACAGGCAATTTGCAAGCACAGCCTCAGGGAGTATGTCACACAGGACCCTCTTGTCTTTAAGTTCAGCTGCTGTGTCATGCACCCTATTTACCATTCATTTTCATTTGTAAGGTCAGCCCAACTGTGGAAGCAAAGACTCAGTCATGCTTCTGTAAGCATGCTGGGCTCACAGACCTGGGCTCTGGATGTATCACACAGCTGTACCGCAAGAGCCCCGTTCCCCTCTCCTGATTATCTCACTACAGGTCTCTTGGGGACATGCACTGCCTCAGCTTCTTGCCTGTGTTTATTTATTAATTAGTTGGTGGAGGGGAAAACTCTCTCCCCCTTTAAGTTATTATTTGGATAGTTATCTAAATAAACAGCGCTCTTAAGTTTTTCCCTTGGGAAGAACCACTACTAACTCCACCTTGTCTTTTTGCTGAAATTGTACTGTGACCAACTCTCTGAAAAGACCTTCCTAGTTCTGCATTGTTGAAGACCTGCTGGGAACTCCCAAAGACCAGAAACCCAAGTTCAATCTCATTTCCGAGGGAGTGGGTGCTAGAAAGAGAAGTCTCTTTGCAGCACAGTGAACAGGTGTGAAGTGCTTTAAAGAACTGTCCATCAAGGATCAGCTACAAACGCCAAGCTGCTTTCAAAGAAGAAAATGCAGTTTCAGATCTACCAAGCCAGTGAAAAACTTTAAGAGGAAAATGAGCCTGGGATCCTCGAATATTTCTCCCATCATGGAGACATTCAAGTGGTAATATCATACCTGCAATGTAAGAACAAGACAGTGTCACAGTCCATAAGTATCAGTCCCTGGTGGCATACGTGGTACTAGCACTAAGAAAGCTGAGTCAGGAAAACTATGAGTTCAAGGCCAGCTTGTGCTACTTAGACATTGTCTCAAAAGTAAACAAATTGATAAATAAATAAGTAAATAAACCCCACAGACAAGAATAAGGTAAACTATATACATAATAAGAAAGGCCTGATGAGGCGGGGAGACGAGAATCTACACTATAGTGTTGGTTGAATATCCATGTAACACACTGTCGGTTGCTTCAGAAATATTCTAGCGAGTCTTCTATCCTTGTTAGAATGGAAATGGTAGAATCGATGTATTTTATGAAGATAAATTAATGTGACTTTTCAGCAATGATAACAAAATCAAGATGAGGGAGAGGTCACCTTCCTAAAAAGGGTCATTTCTGCTTGCTGTAAAAATGGAGAGGCACCCTGCCCTTGGGATTTTAGAAGAATTTTATCCTGAAAGGTCTACTTTGGTGAAGCACTTCAGCAAGGGTGTGTGGCAGTTACCAGCCAGGGATGGGCAGCCAATTTGGTGCGGGATGCCAGCTCACATGTTTGCATGAGTAGTGGAGGCAAACAGCTTAGAGGACACCCAGAAGGAAAGGCTGTAAGGTGATGGAGATATGGACTTGGATTTGTTGGCTATGAGCCCAGGAACACATGGATTGCCAGAAGCAAGGAGTACAGCACAGAGAAAACTAATATTCTCTTGGTGCCTCCAGGAGAAACCCATCTTGTCAAGAATACCTTGACTTTAAATTTCTGGTTTCCAGAGCATGGAGATTACACATCTTTCTTAAGTCACTAAGATTTCAGTGACTTCTTACACCATCATGAGAAATGATTATATCAAACATCCCAGATCACTGGAAAAGCTTCAGTATTAGAGTCCAGAATGGGCAACCAGTTCCAACAGAGAACCATCCTCAGGTTTGGCACCCTCACTTCTGTATGTCATCCTGCCACCTGACTGTGCTGGCATCATAAACAGCAGGAAGGAAAAAGCAGGGACAACCAGAGCTCAAAGGTCATCACCCTGGTGTGGACAGGTCCAACCTGAGCCTTTTGTTCTGGATTTTAGCAGCAGCAAAACAATGTCAGGTCACAACTGTTAGTTGACCAACAGAAGAGCATATCAAAAGTTGGACATGCGGTGTGCCACCTAGTTTTCTGTGGGCCTGGGTACCAGAAGCTTTCCACGGAGATCTCTGGCCCAGCCAGGTGTGAGAGTTACTGCGAAGGGGAGCGAGTGCAAGCAGGGAAGGGAATTCACTTCCTCTGCTTCCCCTGCCGCAGTTGTCTCCAGCCCCAACTAGGTTACTCCAAGTCACCCTGCACTGAGTTGGGCCAAGGAGAGGCCAACTAGCCAGGGAGGAGTGCAGCGGAGCTTCAGGAGAGCAGACTTCTTCCCAAGTGTTACAGCTCTTATGACAGAAGCTCTCAGATGATGGAGTAGTTATCGCACACCTTTAATCTGGATAGGATTCTTATATACAGCTTTGGGGTGGTTCAGGGTCTGACAACAGGTACTTCCTATTGGCTTGGTTTGAGAGCTTGGGGAAACCGTATTTGCATGTGGGAGGGCTTGGTGCTGCTCCTATGTAACTGATGGCCACGCACCTCTCTGCAGGGGTGGGGGGATGTGGGAGGCTGTTGCTAGCACAGAAGCCAGGGTCTCAAGGGGTGTGGCTGAACACCTGTGTCCCTTTGCAGGCAACAAGCACCTGCCAGGTCTCTGGGGTTCAAAGCCAGAGCTCCACCTGGGACCAAGCTGTCTGTGCACTGCTCACCTTCATGTTAGGACATTTTATCCTCATGGCTAGCATCAAAAGCTGATGTAATTCCCCCTCCATGTTAAGGGTGAGTGAACTGATACTGGGCAGATGAAGTCATTGGCTGAGATACCCAGCAGGAAAGTGGAGCAGGTAGGCTGCCCAGAAGCTACATCCTGGGGAATCAGGAAATGGGAGCCTCTGGAGTCACCATGAAGATTTGTTCAGCTGTGCCAACATTTTCCGGGTCCATGATCACTGTGTCTGTTGTGGTTTGGAGTTTCCTTCATCTTTCTTTGGCTGTAAACTGTAAAGAATAATAGCCAAGCCAGCAACACAGAAAACCACCATCTTTTGTGACTTGATATGTGAGTCTGTTCTACACTGTGACAAAACACCAGAGGCAGTCGAATTAAAAAAAGGAAAGGTTTGGGCTCAAGGATTCAGGGAGTTCAAACTATGATGTCTGGCTCCATTGCCTTGGACCTAGCACAAAGGAATAAATACCATGGCCCAAAATAAAAGAAAGGCACTTACCTCCAAGAAGTCAGCAAGCAGAGGAAGGGGGGCAAAACCAAGGTATGTCCTCCAGGGACACACTGCCAATGACCTACCTCCTCCAGTCAGGCCCCACCTTCCCTATTTCACCACCTCCTGCTAAAGCCATCATAGTGTGAATCTGCATATAGATTAGACCGTGCATGAAAGGCCACCCTTTTGACCCAATAGCCTCTCAATAGTACCAGCTGGGAGCCACACTATCTACACATGGCTCTCCGGGGGCACACTTCCTATCACAGCCATAAGCAGGACAACTGAGACACTCTTTGGAAGACACTTACAATAATGTTTGGAAATACATCGTTTCTGATTCTTGGGAAATGTTCTCAAGACCAAAAGTCACACAACCTTGCATTTAAAAACATTCCAGGACTGTAGAGATGACAGCTCGACAAATAGTCACATTTGGGCCATACACATGGAGACTGGAGTTCAGAGCTCAGGACCCATGGAAAAACCAGGTTTCCCCACAAATGCCTGCAACCCCTGATTTGATGAATGGTGGAGGCAAGGGGATTGCTGAGGGTTTCTGGCTTCCAGTCTTACCAGTCTGGGAGTCACCAGTTCAGAGAAAGAGCCTGCCTCAATAATGAGCAGTGAAACAGGACACTTGACACCTTCCTCTGGCCACCACCCCAGTACAACAACCTGTACATACACATGTGTGCATACCCATACAAACATATACACAAATTAGTCGATTACTTTCAAATAGCTTTGAAAATTACAGAGGTAGTAACAGTTATTTGGAAGAAAGATCTTTTCTGCAGTTGTGTAACCACTAGTAAGTTACCACTGCTTGTCAATAACTGCTCACCTATTCTGCTAATACACAACCCTAATGAAATTCATTGAGTCTTCCTGCCCCCACCAAACAAGATATAGGTAGGAGGACTAAATGGGAAGAGGAGAGGGTCAGTTGAAGTGTTCGAGGGACAAGAGAGGATGATGGGAGGTCAGTTCTATCAAAATACATCACAATCATGCATGCAATCGTCATAGTAAGATCGATTCCTAGTTGTACTTAATAAAGGCTAATGAAACACTTTGAGAATTTGAAACAACTATTTTCAGGCTTACCTGTGAGTTTCCTTAAGGGTTAGTTGAATGTTTTCTGTAATTTGTCCTTCTAGCCCAGATGTGTATCAGAGCTGGCAGGAGCAGACCTGGGGTTCCCTCTGACAATGGGCAAGGGGACTCAGCGGGACATTTGTTTCCTTTTTCACACTTCGACCAAGCTCATCAAACTTATGGTGCATTTATCATCTTTGGTTTTACTTCATCCAATTTTAAGACAGGTTAAAGAAGCCACGGAGACATAAAGAGATGAGGTTGGCCGTGACCTTCATTGCAGAGCCCCAGAGAGACTTTATTAGGGACTTGGCTTGGTCCCACAGTGGAATACTAACAAATCCCGCTTCAGAGAGCACACAGAATCTGCAACACGGATTTGTGGCCAACAGCCCGAGTTGTAACTTGGGTTAGGGAAATAAAGAATTTTAAAGAAAGAGAGTCAGAACTGGATGAACAAAATGCTCCAGGCTAAGCCTTCTAAATTCCTGAATTAAAACTCTCCAGGAGGCGAGAGCTGGGCGGGGAGCTCAAGAGGGGGGCCGGAGGGGGGACTAACTACAGACTCTCTGAACAAGCAGGCCAGGTTCTAGGGAAGCCATGGAAACCAGAAGTAAAGATGACTCCAAAGGTCAGAAGACAGCTCCCTGGGGTGCCTGTTCCTCTACTAAAGCAGGTACAGAGCGGAGCTGCACAGATAGAATTAGCTTACATCTTCTGGAACTTTCCACCAGTCACTTGCTACTCCCCAGAGATTGCTCGCTGGACTCATTAAGCAATGCATCTAAGATGAAAGGTGTCATTGATTGAGTTTCTGAATAAACGGATGCATTAATATTTTACTAATAACGATTAAAATCGTCTAAGACAACCTCATTATACTGCGTTCAGCCATATGCCAGGCAACAAAATGATGAAGAATTATTGAGTTCCAATTGAATATGGAATCATAAAGTTTCTGAAGTGGCAATAACTCCACACAGGGAACCTGGCTCCTCAATACCGAGTTCCTTAGAAGTTAAGCGATCCAATCGTCAAGCCCTAACCAAAGCAAGCAGGTCAGATAAAAGAAACTGAAGCACCTCTATCAGAGGAGCAAGGACATCTCCCCAGTCCTCTACAAAGCTGGAGATGTCCTGGGCAAGGTAAGCTGCCTCAGTTTCCCACCCAGCTCCTGACACTCCATCACACTCTGCTTGAGCATCTACCGCAACTACAGGAAAAAAAAATCTCAGTGAAACCAGAGCCCTGCCTGCTTTCCACACACCACAGTGTTTCTGCATCCCCTCTCTTCCAAGGCCTGCCTGCCCATGTCTTCCTGTTCTGGCTGGCCCCAGTCACTGGTAAAGTCTCTCTTTAAATCTGGGGATGCCAGAAGCGTGCCAGGCTTGGAAGCCTGCCTTTGAAATGTCTCCAGCCAGGCCAGGGGAGGAAATATCAGATTCTTCACCAGAAACCCATTTGCATTCGCTGTGAAACTCAAGTCAAAAGCCAGACTTGCAAGGCTTTAAATGCATGCCCCGCAGCACAGGAGCCAACAGTGGTTCCAACGCTTGAGGTCAGCTGAATCCTAAAGTCACCCTCCTCCCAAATGGCCCTGTTCACCAAGTCTTTCTAAAGTAACAGGTTCTGGGGTGTATTCTCAGTATCAAAAGGGAATCAAGATCTTAGAGAAGCAAGCTGCCTCCACCCTCTGGAAGGCTGATGACAGTCCTTAAAACTCTGTATCCCTCGCTTCAAAAATAGAATGCTTGTACCACGTCCTCTGTCGATGAGTTATATACATAACATGCTTCAAATATTGTGGGTCCTCATGAAAAAGCAGGCCACCACAGCTACAAAATTCTTGACTCTTCAGTTTAACAGGAGCCTCGCTTGGGCATCTGGGAGTGGAAATGTGCCCATGTCCTGTTATCTAAGAGGCCACCTCTCCCTGGGACCCATGGCTGCTGTCACTTTCTCTCTGCTCTTCTTGTCACTAACTTTGCTTAATGACCTTGTTCTCTGGGACTTAGTGTTTCTCCAGCAGAGAACTGGGCCCAGCTCTGCATGGTTGGAGTTGGGGGATTTGGTCTCTGGCTGAGACCCCAGAGTACAGGGGCAGAACCACGTGGGCTGTGATGGGACCAAGCATTCGGTACATTTTTTTTTCTAAATGGATGTTCAATATTTTAAGTGGCACATCAGTTACTCTTGGGCATTCTTATCCAGCTCACTCCATCAGCTTCAATAAATGCCAAATTAAAAAGAAGGAAGAAGAAAGAAAGCTTGTTCGTTCGTTCGTGTGTGTGTGTGTGTGTGTGTGTTTGTGTGTGTGTGTGTGTGTGTGTGTGTGTGTGTGTGTGTGTGTGTGTGTGCTCATGGGCATTATGGAATTGAAACTCTGAGGTGAAGAACAAAGGGAACTAGCAAAGCAAAGGAATCAAAGGCACTGGGACTAATTTGGGTAACTTCCTGGTCTTCATGACAATCAGATGCAACAGGGAAGAAGATATCTCACCTTCTTTGAGAACACCCCATTCTCTTGAATTTTATCTGTGTGTTTTCGGTGTCTTTTCCATAAGTATCCCTTAGAAGTAGGTGCCCTAACCTTTGAATCTATTGCCTTACTTTCTAAGATGACTAAATTGAGAATATTGGGATGGAAGACAATTCTGTGTAGTCTGGGGACCTGATGTC
Source organism: Tokudaia tokunoshimensis (assembly GCA_036184795.1). Classification (NCBI taxonomy): domain Eukaryota; kingdom Metazoa; phylum Chordata; class Mammalia; order Rodentia; family Muridae; genus Tokudaia; species Tokudaia tokunoshimensis. The sequence continues at coordinate 112,023,808 of BTHU01000001.1, read as the reverse complement.
ATCACAAGTGCAGGGTGCAGAGTGAGAAGCAGAGGAAAGAGTGAGGTGAGTCATGGAGCTCAGGGGTACAGGCAGGTTCCAGGAGCTGGCTAAGGCAAGGAAAGGATTCTCTCCAAAGCATGAAGGAGCAGAGCCCTGCCTGACACCTGACAGGAAGAGAAGTTCCAGACTTTTCCTCAGACCCAGAAGTTGAAAATGTATCAGTTCCTCAGCTGCTGTGGTAATGGGAGCAAGCAGTTGCCTGTGCTCTGCTCTGAGTCGTAGCCTTTAGGTGAGAGCCAGGCAGGCAGAGTTAGGCTGAGCCTCGAGGGGCCAGTTCTGAGGTGTGGTAACCAGGAAAGGATACAATATGGGCTGGAGGTTCCTGAAACCAGGATTTAGCTTGGTCATTCTTGGGTTCACCATGTCATAAATGTGTGAAGTGTCCCTTAAGAGGACATTTGCTGATGACACTGGGTCTCCACCCAGAATTGTCTCCCACACCAAATCCTCAACTTAGTCACAATAGCAAGTAAGGCAATAGATTAAAGGGTTAGAACACTCATCTCACGGGGATACTCACCTTTGGGAGCTAGAAAAATATCTCATAGTACGCATAGACATCAGTCAAGAAGGCGACACCTTACGAGAAGCAAGTAGCCCTGTGCCCCACAAACTGGGCATGTGAGCTCAGGGTCCCATAGTCCCACAGCTAACCACATGGTCATGCACAATGGCCATGACTCATGCACAGGCTCAGCATTTGGAGAAGAAGGTTCCCATCTTGTTCTTGCTGAAGGCAACAATCTCGGCTGGACATGGCCTTGCCTGGAACCACCCCTGTCTTCCAACACGAAGAGGTTTAACCTGCTGCTGCATCTATGCCCTGCCCATCCTCCACTCAACTACAATGTCAGCTTCAGAGGCAAAGCTCCCAGCCCCAGGAGACTCCAACTGTGCAGGCCTGGGCTGGCTTCCAGCATCAACCCAGGGCCTTCTTTGACCAGAGCTAAATATGTCCTCCAGACCTGCCTGAGTATAACTTCAGAGAAAGAATGGCCCTGACAAAAGGGCTGAAGAAAGGCAAAGCAACGACTCTCCTGACATCCAGGTCACTTGGCAGAGAGCACAGTGTGGGAAGAGACAGTGAACTAACTCTTCAGAGCATCCAGGGCACATGCAGGAGTCAAGGCTGAGAGCCTTTATGTAAAAAGGGCTTCAGTGACCAGACTTCCAATATCCCCTGCGTGGTTCTTTCTCTCAAGTCTGTTTCCTGCTTCCACTGCATGTACACTTCCTCTTATCATTACTTTTCTGATAGATGCAAATCTAAGAGTTACATCTAACTCTTTGGTCTGAAGGTCAGCCATTCATCTAGATTTGTTGTGCCAGCTAGGGATCTGTTAGAAGACCTAGGTAGGATCGATTACTGGTTTATGCTGCAGCCCAAATGGCAAGCACAGAGCTATAAGCCAGCACTGGATCAGTGAGAAAAGATGGGAAAGAAGAGAGTTAAGAAGAAATACACCGGCAGTTCCACTGGAGGGGCCAGTGGTGGTTGTGCAAAGGAACCACATGGATTTTGCTTCAATTTTGCCCTGGTCTTATCCATAGCCTAGTCACAACTATAGGAGATTCCATTTCTCATACCAGCAATATGACAGGAAAAGATATCTACATAATACACACACCATGCACACACACACCCACCACATACACACATGCCACACACACATATACGTACTCCACACATACACACACACACAGCATACACACATGTCACACATGCATATACACACTCCACACATACACATACCCACATGTACACACAACACACACATATACTACATATACACAAATGTACTCTGCACACACACTGTGCACACACATATCACACAAACATATAACTCACATACATGCAGATACACAACACATACATGCAACACACAATGCATATATTGCAAGCACACACCACACACAGTCATGTGTTTTGTGTGTGTGTGTGTGTGTGTGTGGTGTAGATTGACCTGCAGGCTCCCCCATTCTGGACACAAGAGTGTCAAGGCAAGAAAGCAGCACCTTATTGCCAAACTGATTAATCCCTGGGGGCAAGAGCACCCATTTGTATCCTGCAATAGTTCATTTATAGAATGAAGCTACAACTCCACCAAGGTCAGCCTTTGGTTCTGAGCATCCCACAGCATCCAATAGAAGCCTCATGAACACCACTGTCAAGTCCTCTTGGTTTCCATTCAGGCCTCAGACTGGCTGTTTTTAAAGTGAGAGTCCAGATCCCAATCATGATAGAATGGGAAGGATGGATAATGAGCTCTGTCTCTATGACAACAGCCAAATATTTGGATCTAAAACCAACCATGCTCCCACCTCTAAGAGAATCTGTTTAAAATCTCACAGGTGTGGGGTCTTTTTTGTAGCTCCTCCTAGACCCATCTGGACATATAAAGCAGTCTGGAAAGACTTCCTGGTCATCCAAAACACAGCTTTCACTTTGGGCTCTGAAAAGATGGGTAGCAAGACTAGAGTCTGAGATACTCCAGGGCACATAGGTATGCATGTTTATGTGCTGAAGCACACATGTATTTCTGCATGAATGCATGCTTGAGCACTGGAGCTCCAATGCATGTGCATGTGCACAGTGCATGTGTAGAATGGCTCACCGCCCCACTCTGTCCCCCTTGCTCTGCTTGGGCTCATCTGGAGACTTCAATTATGCCTTCACAGACCAAGTATCAGCTTGGTGCCCTGTCCGCTGTAGGCTTAGATTTTTCAAAGCCTACTTTATTGAGGATTCTTAAACACTTCAATCTCCCTTCCACTCTACCAACCAAAGATAAGGGAGAAAGATAGTTAATAGGACGGGGGGGGGGTTTATACCTGTTCAGAAGTAGTTCTTTGGGGGGTGATTCCAAACTTTGTTGTCAGGATAATATCAGTCCAGTCCAATAGCAAACACCAAACAAACAAGCACGAATCAGTAGTAGCTGCTTGATCCAGAAGATATGACAAGGCTCCACTGAATCAGCATGAGTCAGCAGAATCAGTCAGAACACCACAAGAAGTTCCTGGCACATTTCTCTCTACAAAGTGAAGAGCAGCAAAGACCAGTGAAGACCAGTGAAGTGTTGCTTGACCAGAGAAGGCCAGCGAAGACCAGGCAAGCATGACACGGCATCTCAATGCAGGAGTGACCTTTTACTGTTTATGGTTCCATTTATACTCTTTCCAAGTAACACGCACCCTCTCAAGTGTCCACTCAAAGTGGTGAAACATCACAAACCTTCTCTTGAGTCTGCTTCAGGAAAACATCCTCTCATGTGTAAGCTTCCACAAAACACCTCTCACAAGACAGCTTCCCGGAAAACATCATGTGACCCAGTTGAGTCTCCAAAGAAAGTAGACACTTCTACTTCAGTCCCCTGAAAGCCAGTCTAGTGCTATCAGATGTCACCGTGCGTCTGTAAAATATAGACACTGTTGAGTTTCAAGTAATGGAAAAGAGAAAGTACGGGTAGAGACTTGATCTCCCTGCCCAAGGACTAGTAGCCCTTGTATGGACCCAGGAGAGCCTGGCATTGCAAAAGTACCTGTTTGACCTGGGCGACTCATGCAGCACTCTGATATGGCACAGAATAATCTTTGTCATCACTGAGGAACTTAGACAAGGAATGGGGGATGGTTGCAGAAAGAGTTCTGTCTGCGGGAATGGGAGTCCCCATGTAAAGTGAATATTGTAAAAAAAAAATGTTAGTCAGCTTTCTGTCACTCTGACAAAATACCTCAGACAACGGACTTTCAGAGGGAATGTTTATTTTTAGCTCTTGTTTTTTAATGTTTCAGGCCATGGTTTGAACGTTCTGTGACTCACTTTCTTCCTTTATAAGGTAGAGCTTCAAAGACCTCACTAGATGGGATAATCTGTGTGGAATGGAGCAATGTTTCACTGGCTAGACAGCTCTCAAAAGACCCTTTCATTCCTGCCTTCAGACCTGGAGTCCAAGGCATTTCAAAGAGGAATAAGACCTTGTCCTGTGTGCTATTCTGAGCCCATATAGACTTGGCACCTGTAAAACTCCATGACAACTGAGGTTGAATTAGTTAATCTAGTGAATTAGTTAATCCACTTTGGCTCCCAGGTGGTCACACGTACTTCTTCTGTACCTGTCTAAGAGCTCTGGATTTGAGAATGAGCGCAAGTGCTCTCTCTCTCTCTCTCTCTCTCTCTCTCTCTCTCTCTCTCTCTCTCTCTCTCTCTCTCTCTCTCTCACACACACACACACACACACACACACACACACACACACACGCCAGGTAATTTTGATATGCCTTTACTAGCTCAATGGCTGGACACTTCTAAACTCCCTGAAGCTAGCACACACTCCTCCAGTATTCTTGGCTTAACACCTTCTAAATCTATATTTTATCTTTGCTGCCCTGTTACATTCTGGGCATCCCTCCTACCCCATAGGGCTACTTTCCCTTTCCACCTACATTGCTGATAGTTTCTGTCCTGCAGCTCTTAAATCTGACCCCTCTGCCTCTGAGTCATAGTGATTCTCTTCTTCCCACCACCTCCGGTCCCTTGCTCACACAATCTAAAAGTCCTGCCCCATCTCCCTGCCCAGCCATTGGCTGTATAACAATTCTTTATTACCAATGAAAGCTAGTTGGGGGCAGGGACCCTCAGGTCTGGAAGTACAGCTTTTGGGAGCAGAAATAAGACAAAACATTAGAACAAATTCCCAACACTGAGGTCAGAAATGGAAACTTTTGAAATACATGAGGTTTGGGAGAGATGACAGTGAAATCCAATGAGCTTTCTGGTCCAGTCTCAGAGGCCACAAAGGCCAAGGGTGATTAGTAGAGTGTACATGATGCTGGAAGGAGAAGAGAGTGGGGAAGATGGGAAGAAATCCCTGAGGCTTCTGCCACATTCTTAGACAGATGTGGGCTGAGGGATTGGCATGCCCTGTATAGCCCCAGTGTCTACAGGAGGAACCAGCCAGTCAGATCCTGGCTCCAGAGCTGGCCAAACCCAAGATGCACTCTTAGAAGATGCCTATTCCTAATCCAGGAAGATTTTCTACCTATTAATGTCCTCCCTCCAAGACCCTAAACTATACCTTTAAATGCATGTTATAAAAGGGGCCAAGCTATGAGTTGCACCCAGGCATCCCCTCAGTGCTTTGCCTAATGAGGAAAGAAGCCACCATACTGGTGGTCCCTGTCCTGAGAACATGGATGGCCTCCAAAGATATATAAGATATCTCAGGAATCCAAAATGGGGCGGTGCCTGAGCCTGACCAATATGAAGAAAGAATCTGGAGAGATTCAACAAACCCGCAGCCCTGAAGACATTGTCTTAATCAATAGCTGAACAGCTTAGTGGAGTCTTGTGCCTGGCTCCATGAAGCCCAAGAGAGCAGAAACCTCACCAGCCAGGTCCAGAAGGGAAGAGAAAGGAACACACAAGCCAGGTAATTAATCAGCCTAGGAAATGAAGAGGAACTCAGCTAAATTCGCACTTGGCTGGAAGAATCAAAAGAGGGCTGCCTGTGGTAAAAATCCACAGTTAAAGTATGAGTGTAACTGAAAAAATTCTCATGCAATCTTATCAGATAGAAGACTGTACCAGAGCTTAATTTTTCTAGGAAGTTAGGAAGTTTGGTTTTTTGTTGTTGTTGTTGTTGTTTTTTCTGAAGAAGAAAAATATTGCCACTATACTAAGGGACTAAAAATGTGGTCTTTTCTATTTGTCCTCCTTTATAGCAGAAATGTCCCACTAGAGAGTCAGAGTGAGGGAAGCCTCTTCCCCCAGACATATCTTCCTACCTTGAGTACATGCCGGGAACCCCCCCTTTACCAGTAGAGAATGTCTCAATGAACTGTGAGCAGGCATCTTGATTCATGTCTTGTCACTCTCCACCCCGAAAGCTTGACATAAATTACCAAAGTACCCTTTGAACATTGGCCCATTAGACGCATCAAAGAGAATTTGGAATGCACAGAAAAAGTGGGAAATTACCTAAGACCGGGAAGGCTAGTAGAACTCGGGCTACATCCCTGCTCCACCAGACTTTGCACACTTAATCATGAAATGGTGCACTTAGAGAGGGAGCTCGCCTCACGCAGACGAGCAGAGGGACTGTTTTGTGAACATGAGCTACTGATGCATCCAGAAACCTCCTGCCGGGTCCTCCAGGTATCCAGTACATGTCTCTAAACAGCAGCAATTGAATAGTTTTGCTGGATCTCCCACTCTGTTCCAACCTTTGGTGGGAACCTCCTGCTGTCTGCATAGTGCAAGAGGAAGCTGCCCAAGGTGGGCTGGCCCCACACAGCTCACAGCACATAGGCACAGGTCTGATGTTGATCTGTTGCTTATCCCAGAAGCTGATCTCTGAGGCAGAGAGCAAGTTCTCATTGGCAGAGTCTTTCTTTCTCTGGGATAGGAGTTAGATGAGAGAAGCCAAAGGAAACTGGCTTCAGTCCCACCCTGTAGGGTTGGCTGTGCTGTTGCCTGGACAGTTCTCCAGGATGGTGCCTCTTTGGGGAAGTGTTTGTGACCTCATGGACCATAGGGAGCTATGCATAAAGTGAGAGCTCAGAAGCAGGACACAGTGGTCTTGGTAATATTCTCTGAAAAGTGAACAAGCCCCAGAGTCCCAATTAAATGTATATAGAAGCTACAGACTCCTGTACAGAAGACTGATCTTCCAGCCCAGCATCTGACCTATGGGACAGTAGAATTGGTTTCTGTTATCTGTGGGTCAAATACTTGAATTGCCACAGACTACCCAGCATTGAGACATGGTCTTGGAGAAGGACCCCTGCACTCTGTGGGGAAAACTCACCCACTTTCATACAGATCTGTAGGGGAACTTCTACGTCACCTTGAGCCAGCTCTGATCTTAATGGAGATGGAAGAAGCAGACAGGAGTCTAGATGTGACATCTCCAGTGTCCAGCATATCAGATGCCCACCCAGCTTCCTGCTGGCTGCTTGCAAGTGAAGGTAAGGCTCTGATTTTGATTACCACAGCTGCCAGGTTACCCTTGCCCCTCTAGCCTTTTCACATTTCATCAACACAGATTACCAAATTACTTTTAATTTATTAATATAATTAAAGTGTTAACAGGCAAGATATCATCACCACACCACTATGGGAAATCTTTGATTGTCTCATTCAGTATGATTTATAATTTAAAAGATGATAGTGACCTGTATCCAGAAAATCTTTCACATCAACTACTTTCTAATGTACACATTTCATGAATTTTCATAAAGAATACTTTGCCCCTTTCTTACTGACTTGTAGAAGTTTCTAGTATATTCTGGATGTTCATCTTTTGGAAATTATATAATTTTATATATCAGCTTTCCATGGCAACTATAAGAAAGTACCACAAACTAGATGTTATATGCCGAAATTGAGCTGCACGTAGTGTCACAAGCCTTTTACTCCAGCACTCAGGAGGCAAAGGCAGGCAGATTTCTGTGAGTTTGAGGCCAGTCTGGTCTAAATAGTGAATTCTAGGACAATGAGAGACCCTGTCTCAAAAAAAAAAAAAAAGAAAGAAAGAAAGAAAGAAAGAAACTTATTCTCACCATTCTAGATGTTGAGAAGTTTCAAGTCCATGTGCCATCAGAGCCTTAGTCTCCCCAGAGACCCAGATGAACAGCTCTGCTTGCCTCCTCCAGCTTCTGCCTGGCCACATTGTCCGTGGCCTGTGGTAGTATCATTCTTGTCTCTGACTTGTCTTTGCATGGCCTCTCCTTGTGAGTCTGTGTCTGCCCAAAGTTCCTGTCTTTATCAAGACACCAGTCCCCTTAGGTTAAGCCCCAATATTGTGACCACATGGCAACAAGCCACATCTGCAACTGGTCCTTCTCCAAACGAGTCCGTGCTCGGGAGCTGAACTCCAGACCTCCCAATCTTTGTGAAAGGAACTTAAGGTAACCCATGGGAATTGCAAAGCTCATCCACACAACTGTGGTTTACCTTTAAATTTGTTTATGGAACTTTCTGCCATAAACATCTTATTTTCATTTAGTCATGGTTATGAATGAACATGCCTGCATTGCTGGGTTTTGCCAATGATGTTTAGAAAGATCTTGTGATCTAGACGTATTGGAACATTGGCTAATAGCCATTAAAATAGAAATAAAGAGCTTCAAATTGTCCTAAAAACAAACAAACAAACAAACAAAAACATAAAAAGTGGGGCTGGAGAGATGGCTCAGCAGTTAAGGGCACTGGCTGCTCTGAAAGAGGACAGAATCCCATTCCCAGCGCCCAGCGCCCAGCACCAAAGTCCCAGGGTATCCTAGCTTCTGCAGGTATCAGGCAAATGGTGCACAGACATATTCAGTCAAAATACTTATATACATAAAAGATAATTAAAACATGCAAATATAAAAAGTTTTAACAACATAAAAATTATCAAAGTAACCATCCTGTTTATTTCCACAGTTTCTAGAAACAGTTCTGTTGTGTTTTATGCAAACGTTTTAAGCAAATATAAACAGGAGGGGAGGGACCTCCATGCTGTGTATATTTGGAAAAACTTTAAAACCCCAACTGGTGGGGCTTTCGAGAGGGCTCACCAGAGTTAAGACAGCTTGCTATTCTTGAGGTCCAGCTCCCAGCACCCAGTGTGGTGATTCACAATGATCCCTAACTCCCACTGGAGGAGAATCTGAGGCCCTCTCTAGCCATTGCAGGGACCATGCTCATGTACACACACACAAACAGGCATACACATACACACTTTTAAAAAAGAATTTTATAAATTAACTGGAAAACAGTATTGTAAACAAAGAAAGTCGAACTGTCTTCATTACTAACACAGATTCAAAATCCATATGAATAAACTGGGCATGTCAGCCCTGCCTACAATATCAGTCCCCAGGATTGCTTAGAGTTCAAACTTGCCAGACTTGGCTCCAGTACCAAATACTGTGTCAAAAAGAAACAAAGTAATAATATAAATGAATAGAAAAGAAGAAAGAAGAAAAAAGGAAGGCAGAAAGGGAAGAGAAATCTAAGCATAGTAGTTGCAAATAATAATTACAATGCTTCTGAATGTAGGATTTTTCTCAGACATACAAGAACAACTAATTTGCTTTTTACCAAATTTGTAAATGTTATTTAGCTCAAAAAACAAATTACTGAGGAAAATCGCATCTACATGATTATCTTATAGGAAATAGAAAATAAGATTTAACAAACTTTATGGCCTTTAAAAATGAAAAATAAAATGTAAGTTTTTCATTACCCGAAAATAGAATATCTAACACGCCACAAAATCCTAGAATAAAATCAGTACATTAGCATATGATGGTGATGTTCTGTAGCCTCCCCTTGGCCCTGACTCTACAAAGAACATGAGTTCTGTTTCCATTCTATACTCTAGAGAGGCTAATGCTTTGTCCAGTTTTCTTAATAAAGTAGGAACTGCCTCTTTAGAGTCAATGCAAATTTCCCTAGATGTTACTGCTGCACAGTGACTGCTGGTGCCTGGCAGGAAGAACATGGCTGCCAGGAGGCAGATGCTCAGCCTCAAGGTTACTGAAGCTTTCTCTGCTCCTCTGCATGGAGATGGAGGACCTTGCATTGACTTCTTCATTGTGACTGGTTGAGTGCCACCTCTGGACCAGTTGGAGAATGACATGCTGGGACATTTCAGTTCTTTATGATGCCATTTGCCACCAAGAGCAAGATGTGCACGTGTGTGTGTGTGTGTGTGTGTGTGTGTGTGTGTAAGAGAGAGAGAGAGATGTATATATACTTAAATGTGTGTGTATATATGTCACATATATGCATATATGTGAATAATGCTTAGAAATGTTATCAAGAAAATTAACAATAGCAAAAGAAACCAAAATACTGGGGACTTCAAAGAAATGCAGAGGGCATTTAAACACACTTTGCAATCCACTGGAAAGACTCAGTGCAGTGAAATGTGAGTTTCCCTCGGCTCAATTGTACAGCTCTAATCGGAATGCCAGTGAGGGTTTTGAGGAAAAGGAGATAAATCATTCTGGAAATTCTAGAGAGTGGTGAAAGCAAAGGAAACCCAGAGAACCACCCGACCAGCAAAGCAACAGGTGGCAAAGTGAGGCTGGGAGCTATGACTATCCTCCAGTCTCAGCAGAGCCCCGAAGGGAGCAGAGACATGGCCGCAGAGCCACCCAAAGGCCAAGTGTAAAACCCGCCTGGAAATTTTAAACATGATAAAGGTGGCCTTTCAGATGCACAAAGGAAAAGATCAAAGGGCAGACATTTGAAATGTCTATCTCTCTTTTCTCACCCAAATTATTTCCAGATAGATCAGACATGGGAATGTAAAAAAAAAAAAAAAAAAATCAAAGCACAGAACTATTAAACGTAAAAGGACTTTTCTTTTTAATATTATCTCAGCAGCACAAAACCTAAAGTGGAAGAGACAGATTTGGCGATCTTAGAAACGTGTATGATGTGGGAACTAAATGGTTTATCAAAAGTAAAGAGAAAAACAATGTAAGTGAAAACTCTTTTGTTGAGAACAACTTTTGTACCACATATGGCCCCAAACTGTAAAGCCATACGGAAAAGAAAATAATGAACAGGGGAGAAAAAAAAAAAGAGCAGCGGTAACAGGGAAAAAAAAAAACAACACATGCAGAAAATAAAGCCTAAGACTTTAGACTTAATATACAATTAAGTAAATGCCAATTGAAACAGTCTTTAAAAAACAATCATTAACTATCAAGGCCAGGGGGCTTGAGAAAGAGGCCCTCTCAAATGGGCCCGGCAGAGAGGATTAAAAGGATTATAAAAATAGGATTACTAGTCTCAAATGAAATTAGCCCATCAGTTCCACTTTCGGGAGTTTATTCTACAGTTAAAAGTCCACAAAGGCACATATATGGATGTTCTCAATGTTGAAAAGGAAAAAACAAAAAACAAAAAGCAAACACAAAGACAAACGGCTGAAGGCGCTGTGGGTAATCACAGGCTATCATTAAGAGACTGCGTAAAGTCGGATGCAAGGATTCTCTCACCTGCATGTGCTTTGGGTGCGTGCGTTTATAAGAAAATAAACTCTCTGCGTATTTACACAAGGAGCACAGCTATGGATGTATGTTGGTCTAATGTGCCGAGAGGGGACACAGCTCTATAGACAGGTTTCATCTTAGCATGGTTGTTTTGTTTTGGCTGTGTGCTGACTTTTGAACTAGATCCATGTGACTTTCACAATATAAATTAGTGTTGAAGTAGTTCTGAAACTTGAAGACTTAGGATAAAAAGGAGATTTATTAAAGCTTTAAAATGTCATCTTGCAGAAACCATTTCTCTAATTTAAAGCACACTCTGGCTCCTAACCTCTTAGCATTTTCTGTTCAGCTTTGATTCTTATTTCCAAATGTCCTTCCTTATCTATCTGTCTCATCAAGTGGACATTCTGCACGCTTCCTTCTCAGTACCCTGGGATAGATTAGGTACCATTTCCTGATTCCCCTTTAAAGCAGACTCTAGCCTGTCCCCAGAAGGCCAAGGCAGGCAAGAAGGCCTCAGCCGGGACTCTCACCTGCACAGGATCCTCTCCAGGGCCCGATGCTTATCAGTGTCTCAAGATACGGGTGTGTCTGCAAAATGTCTGCTCTCGCCTTTCCATTCCTGTTTTCAGTTTACTGACAGGAACTTACAGTAGCTCCTGACTTACCCCAAACTCAGACAAATATGTAAAGAGAGATGAGATGGGGTGGGGGACAAGGACCCTTAATGAAAATAAGCAGAGACATTGCAATTAGAAAAGAAATGGCATCTCTTTCAGTATGCAGATAGTTTTGTTTTATGATTTAGAAGTGTGTGTGCATGAGTGCTCATGTGCATATGTGTGTGCATTGAATTCTATGCTTTATCCTCATCACACTAAACTCAAAGGTTTCACCCATGTCTGTCCATGCCAAGCAAAGGGCCATCTTCTGTCAAGACTTCATGGCCATAGCAATTCTTTTTATCCAAAGTCCTTCAAGGCAAACACTCTAAAAGTCTGTGTTTTGAATCTTTGGAAGTAATACTGCAGCTTCCACTAAGGCACTTTTGCCTGCATTCCCTGCCAGACCTCTACCTGCACAAGCTTACGAATAGCCCAGCACCCCCTTATCCAATAGCCCCAGGCATGACCAAGTTCAAGTGGAAGCACACCAGTAGACACCAAGAGCCAATTTTAGCCTGGTCTCTAGAAAGCTCAACAGTGCTGGTGTGTGCGACTGTGTGAGTAGTACAGACATTTTCTTCCCAGAGAAAGCCACAGAATTATACACTATCTTATCCAAATAAAGGCAACTAGCCACACAGGCTTGGACTATTATGTGTGCAGAACAATTGCATTTTTAATGTAAGTGATCAAGATCACAGGCTTTGGCCTCTCCAGAATTACTCCTATCTACCCTTGAAGGATTTCTCCATTGCTTAAAATGGCATTTGCCTTGCAATGAGCTATGGGAAAGCGTCTCTAAAGTTGATTTTCCCCCCACTCTTTTCACAACTATCACAAAGGTTTTATTATGCTCCCCATTGAGTGAAGAAGGGAGCAGAGTGGGAAAGATCAAACACTCTAAATTTTTAGCATAAATGTCAAGGTGAAAAGTACAACAAACCCTAACAAAACTCCCTAATAAATCCAGGGAAGACTCTGCTTTTATTTCTGTGACAACCCACACTCCTCACAGAGTTTCAAACCATAAATGTTGATGCCATCTTAAAGACCAAGTCACTGAGCGCATGGTCAGAGAAGAAACCGTTCTGAGCATTTAATTGAGCCTCTAAACCCACACAACCCATTCCAAAGTCTTTGCTGAGTGCAAAGAACACCAAGTTGCCCCTGCCAAGGACAGGGACACAGTAAAAGGCATTTCTAATTGATTCTTCACTCTTTTTTATTATTGTTGCAGGAGCTCCAGGATATCAAGAAACCAGGTGATGTGCAAGAAAGAAATGGAAGGAGCTAAGAAGGTGGAATTAGGGATTCACATCCCGTCTGTCTTCCCATTCAAACGTGATGAGTTCCCTAAACATTTTTTTATTATGTCCTGAAATTTGCATGCTTATGTATTTGCCTAGCTGATTTGCAGAGCTTATTTGAGATAAACTAGGTCATGCTGAAAATATGGCAGAAAACTGAAGTACTCTGGGACATGTGTCAGGACCAAGCTCTGAAGAGGACTCCTCTCACGTATAGTGAGAACTAAATGCAACATGGCTTAGATTGTAGCCATCTTAATACTTTTAAATAAAATACCACTCACATGCAGAGGTGCTCTATGCTCTGTAAAGAAGTAAGTACTGAAAGGAATAAATGCATATGATGTGTATTGGCCAATACGGAAATAACTACTGCATTGTGTCATTCCAAATCACAGAGAACTTCAAAGCATAACCAAAGTTGGCTTCTTATCCCTCTGCCCTCAACCCCCAGCAGGGGGCATTTGGAAAAGTGCCATGGTTGTCCTTTGGAAGGCACCTTTGCAAATGAAGCAGTTAGTCTCTGGTTCTAGATTTTCTCCTTATATATATAGAACCTGCTGTCCTATTCCATAAAATTAGCAATAGGCTCGACTTTTGTGACTATTTTCCTCTCTTCCTTCCAACTTCCTGTGTTTCATTTAGAAGATGTGTTAACAAACTTCATGGCATGATCTAAACCCTCAATTTGAAGCCTTATAGATAAATGCTTTGGAGAAATGAAGACTAGGTATATCAGACATTGGATAAGAAAATTGTTTTACCAATTCAAGGTAAGCAACACTGAAGTAGCATAAACACAGAGAGTGACACCAAGACAGATTATACTCATATCGTTCCAAATGAGGTAAAGAGATATGGACATACCATGAGAGGAAAATATATGCTTGGAAGGCAAACAAAACTTAAAAAAAAAATCATTGATTTCTCACAAAAACACTGGAGGACTAAAGGAAATTTAAAGAGCTGAACGGAATAAAAACACCACTCATTTCTGTGTGCTGACAGTCTATCTCACAACTCAAAATGAAAGAAGGATGCTTTCAAACAAAGTTGAAGATGCTTGTTAGTAGCAATTTCCTGTGCTATTATAGAACATCCCCTCAACTGACAATGAAACAAGTTGAAGGATGAATAAAACAAAAATCCAAACATGGCCAAAAGGTAGGAAATAGTTCTAAGTTACACCCTTTTTTTTCATTATAATCTATTTTTTAAAAACCTGAGTGTTCAGATCATCTATATCAAACCTCCCAAAATGAGAGGCAAAATAAATATTAAGGTGGTGGGGTGGGTGAGACCTAGCAGAAGGGAAAGAAAAACAAGAGTACAAAAATATAACATAAAGGGAAATGATCAAGGATCTCAACTTCTACTAATTACACTAAAAGTAAATGAATTAACATCTGTAAGTAAAAAAGAAGGAACTGTCAGACCGTGCAGAAAATAATAACCATTTAAATGTTTTTTACAAGAAATACATGTTAAACACAAAGACAGGTCAACACAAAGAAAACAAAAGAAATTACTCCATGTTCAGAGTAGGACAAGGATGCTGGTGTAATTATATCAAAATAGAAGGAACATTTTGAGGTACAAAAGGACATTGCATAATGGGAAAGATGCCTTGATTTTTAACAGAGAAATATAACCCTCCTAACTGTGGTGTATCTAATTACAGATATTGAAATTCATGAGTAACATGAACAGAAATGGACATGACCACTTCTAATCCAAGCTTCTGTGCTACTAACTTGGTCCCTATATCGCAGTCATCCTTTTATTTTTAAACTATTTCTTCCAACATACCTTCTTTTCTATCTACTCTTTGAGGTATTATCTCAAGAAATGGATTAGGCATGGCCATGCAACTTGGACTAGAAGAGAGTCTGATTGAGTACCTCAGCCCCAAGAGTTCTCTGCAATATGCAACTCTAGACAAGGAAAGGCAATAGACAATATGGAATGTGTTCCTTGAAGGAGTTGCTATTTAAGCAGTTGGATAAAACAAGACTCTGAATTTTCTTACCAACAACGTTATGTCTAAGTGTAACCTTCTCTAAGCATGCTCTTTTTCATCTGGTAGTGTTTTGAAGTCAAGTGATGAATACCATGGTGAGAGCAGCATCTACTTATGAACATAATGAGAGACCAGTCCTTAAAGCAGCTTGAACTACAATCCCTTCTAAGACATAGTCTCCAAGCATGATTGTCACCAAGCAGTTGGTGGCTGGGCTTCTGAGCAAGGGTCCTCTATCTCTCTGGAATGTGAATGATCATATATAATAAAGTATAGGTTGTAGCTTTCCAAATTGGCATTGTCTCTCATGTTCCTTTTTAAAAGGTTTATTTACTTTTATTTTACATATGATACCATGTGTACCACATATGGACCTGATGCCTGTCAAGGACAGAAAAGGGTATCAGAGTTTCTGGAGCTGGAGTTAGAGGTGGTTGGGAGTCACCATGTGGGTGCTGGGAACTAAACCCATAACCTCTATAAGAACAGCTAGTGCTCTTAATCACTGAGCCATCTCTCCAGTCCCTCATGGCTCTTGTCAGAATGTACAAACCCCAGGAAAGTGGACATGCTTACTTCATTTTGTATTTGAACTACTAAAGAACACACCTAATCCCAGTGAACAGACCTTGTCACCTGATGTCTTCTTCATCAGTGTCTTCTCCCAGTTTCATATGACAGCACACCATTTCAATGGTGAAAACCCACCAATCACCTTTTCCCTTAAGCCAGCCTTTCTACTCTATGTGACCTTTCTATCTACTGGTTTTAAATTCCCATCAGCATTTCAGGGATATATTTGTAGATAGGACAGTCTAAGAAACTTTAAAAAAATTATTCTTCCAATTTTTCTCATCAACATTTATAGTTAGTCTGTGACTATTTTATGATATCAATTTTAACATACTTTGTCCCCCCCAAATCCTCATGGCTGCTTGCATTAAATGGTGTACAGTAAATATAATAAAAGCTGACTTCCTCAGGCACGTGAAAGGCAAAACACTTTTTGAATCATGCCATGAAGAGATACACAGAAAAAGGCTCTGATTAAATCCACTTTCAGCTGAAAATTTCTAAGCATTATATTAATGACCTTGAAGATTGTCCGGCAGCAATATCTTGGGTATGAATTTCTTCAAAGGTTGAAATACAGGTTAGAAACCTCTGGAGGCTCCTGATATCAAATAAAAAGCTTAATCAATTTGTAGAAGCAAAAAGGTGGACATGCTTTAGAGCACCAGAAATTGATACTCTGAAATCTCCAATTATTGAAACTGAAAGGAACTAACTCGCAGTCTGATAAGATTTCTTTTTCCTGGTGTCTCTCCTGCCCTAGCAGACATGAAAGGAGAAACAAGTTTCAAAAATCAACAGGACTTTGTAAATGGGTCAGAATTTTCATGCTATAAAAATGTCTTCGCCAGCCAAAGGTTAAATCCTTTATTCTGGGGAACATGCCTGTGCAGTCTTCCCATTATCTCCCACTATTAACCTTTCCATGTGACCTGAAAGATTAAACCTCAGAGACTTTATCTGGTAGAACCCATGTCTTACTAGTCGATTGATCCAAGAAAAGGCAACAGGCTTCCATGCTGCATGGAATGCAGAGGTGTGTGGATTTGACGGAATTAGCCAGTTATTAACCTACGATATTAACTGGAAACTTCTTAAAGACATCCCTGAAGATGCCTCATTAGTCCTCTGTTTCTGAGTAACTACGAGGGTGCCACCAGTATATGCTGTCTGTGACTGTGACATTGGCCTCCTCTAGCCACTGGGTTAAGAGTCAGCGACCCCACTGAAATTTTTCTTCTTGGCACTCAATGACAAGACTAATAAGAATGCAGAAAACCACTCTTGAAAAACAGGAGAGAGGAAAGTAGATCAATGGACTCCTGGTGATCTTGAAAGTTTGGAAAATCTCTTGAGAATTACACACTCTGTCTTATGATGACAGGCTAAGCTTTGTCCCTGCCAGGCAAAACTCTGAACTGAAATGCTAGATTTGAGCTGACTTCAAATGTCTCAGTGAAGCCTGGCATCGGCTCGCTTTCATTCTCTCCAAAGTATCATAGACACATTCCTCCCAGAGAATCCTACCGCCTGTACTGACTGCCTGTGACCTACAGGGGACCCCACTGGAGTGGTTACCCAGAGAAATGGGATTCCTGGGGGTGGCTTTGGAGATATGGCCCAGAGAGGAAGTTCCATTTGTTAAACAGTCATTGTGATGGGGAGATATGCAAAACATTCTGGTTTTATCCCTATGTGGTCAGGGCCAGGGTAAAGTAAGACCATCCTTTGAGGAGCTACTCCATTGCCTCCTCCTTCTAGCTGGAAAATGTCACCCTGTATGTGTTACACATAGTTACCCTGACCTTTTGGCATCATATGGGTGAAAGATCAAATAAGAGGTGAGGTTGGCAGAAGGAAAAATAAACAAGAATTTATGTTGGGGTATGCAATTCTTTGCGTATAAACCCAGGAGTAAAACAGCTGAGTCATATGGTAGTTATATTTTTAATTTTTTGAGAAATCTCCAAACTAATTTTCAGGATGGCTGTATTCACTAAGACTCCAGAGAACTCCATCCCTATGCACAGAGATTTTATACCCCATGTTAATTGCTACTTTATTCACTATAGCAAAGAATTGGGATCAACTTGGTTACCCATAAAGAAATGAATGGATAATAAAAATTTTGTGCATATAAAAAAAAAAAGAAAGGCTTTTCAGTTCTAAAGAAAAATAAAGTTAAAAATTTCCTGGAAAATATAGGCATAGATGCATAATATTAAACAAGGTTACACAATCTCAGAAAGAACAAAACACACATTTGCTCTCATATGTGGAAGCTATCTAATAATACATAGATAGATAGATAGATAGATAGATAGATAGATAGATAGAAACAAATGTATAAGTGGGTTCATTATGACTTTGAAAAAGAACAAGAACCTTCCCCCTTTTAAAGAGGAAGTGGAGCTTACATTTCTTCTAGGTCTGATGTTTTAATGAATTTAGGGCCATGGGTGGTAGATGAGCACATAACATATAGTCAGTAATAAGTGTACAATCCAACAAAGAGGTCTGCAACTTCCTTTCTGAATGCCTATTCTGACTATGTAGAATTTCACTAAAATTAGTATACCTTGGGTCTAGTTAATTTTGGTATGTGAGGTCTTCATATCTGCAAATATTTTTATAATAGAGTTTATAAAGTTTTTAAAATATTGTTTTTTCAAATTTAGTGAATCAATAATTTTCAAATCATCTGCTAATAGTTAGTTGCCTAAGATAAAAACATTTAAAACCTACCTGAACATTTTGAAGTCTTGATTAGCCAATTATGTCCACTAGCTTTTATATACTAAACACCCATTGCACCCTCTGGTTCATGTGTTTAATTATTCTTAAATGTTTAAAATACATCTCTAATTATCTTAATTGTTCTTATGCTCCAAACTGGCATACCAAAGATACTATTTAAGAACAAAATACAGATAGTTAAAGTTTGAAAAAAATAGTTCCATGCTTCTCTTAAAAGTTACTAGGAAGCCGAGCATTGGTGGCGCACACCTTTAATCCCGGCACTTGGGAGGCAGAGGCAGGAGGATTTCTGAGTTTGAGGCTAGCCTGGTCTACAGAGTGAGTTCCAGGATAGCAAGAGCTACACAGAGAAAATATGTCTCAAAAAAAACAAAAAACAAAAAAAATGAAAAACAACAACAAAACAAAATGGTTACTAGTAATAAAGCTAGGGGGTGATGGTGCACACCTTTAATCCCAGCACTCAGGAGGCAGAGGCAGGTGTATCTCCATGAGTTCGAGGCCAGCCTGGTTTACAGAGCAAACTCCAAAACAGCCAAAGCTACACAGAGAAAAAAAAATGTTACTACTTATATAAAGAATCTAAAAAGTAATAATGTTATTAAATGTTTAATACATTTTCCTTGATTAATAATTTTAAAATGAAGTTTTAAGGATTATCATCTAAAAGAGCATACATAGTCTTGGGTATTGAAGATTAAACTGTTTGTTTTTTAAACTGATTTTGTCAAGGCATAAAGTATATATTTGTTGACCTTGCTTAATGTACGAAGATTTATAACAACTATCTCAAAGGGACACAACTTCTGTGGCTCCTTTTTAAAAATCTCATTATGAAGAGCCATTTGCTCTAGCGAGAACATGGCTTCTTTTGCTCCTCTATTGGGTGGATAGTCCCTGCCTGGACAAAGATTTGTCATGATTGGCTTTCCCAGATTTGTCCTTTTCAACCCAACCAGTGTTCAACCTGAAAATGGGATGGGTTGTTTCAAAAGGTCAGTGCTTTCAAATTTTGGCTACTTTTTATGTGACCAGATCCAGAAGATGTGACTCAGCTCCCCAGTCCCCATGGAGAGCAGACAGGTGTTCTGCTCTTCAAGTGGCTTTCCGCTCTCTGTGACAGGGAACTCTTGTAGGACACAGTAAACAACAATGACTAGAATCATTGCAAAGGTGGCAAGTATGGCTCCCATCCCTAAAGAGAAGATGGGGACAAATTGCAAAAATTCACACTGGCCGAAAGTCAGGGCACGCCCGACTGTTGGTACCCAATGCCAGCTGATGCATGTGCAATTCAGCCAAGACAGCCAGAATACAGAAACAGAGAGATTGTAAGAGCCAGAGGATCAAGATTTCTGTTTTGAGGTAGTGTCTTCTCTATGACAGGAGAGATACATCCATGAAATCTCAAAACTATGGCAACCTAAACAAGGCCTGCACAATGACAACATAAGTTGGCATGTCAATGAGGATGGGAGACCCCACCTCTAGATGAAGGTACTTAATGGCTGCTGAGAGAGGAAGAACCCATTTTCTCCAAAGATAAGGCCCCTAATGAGCTATCCAAGCCCAACTAGTCATCCTACACATATGAGCAACATTAAATGAACTCAACAGGTATGTGTGTGTATGTATACATATATAGATACATGTATGTGCTATATACATACATGCATATAACAATCATTAAAGAAGAAGTCATGAGTTCGACAGGGAGTAAGGGCACAGGATGAATTGGAGGAATAAATAGGGGGATGAAAATGATGTAAACACAGCACTCATTGATGAAACCCTGAAAAATGTAAAATAAAAGACAAAGGTATAAAACACAGATCCTATTTAAGTTGTCAAATTCAACTGGAAGGAAATCATTAATCAAATATGTAGGTTTGCTCGCGTCCCTGTCTCGGAGATCCTACTTCCCTCTGTATGGACTAGACAGGCATCTCTGGGTTGTCCCACCTCTCAGGTGCTGTTCTGGAGGCTGCCTTCTTCCAAGATCAGAAAATAATCCAAAGCCACAGGGAGGGTAGGGTGAGGAATTTTCAAGAGAATTACAGAGTGGATCCCTCCAGTACCATGCTGAGTTCAGACATAGACCTGAGTAATGGATAGGGAAGAATGCAAGGGGAGAAAGGTCCCCTGATGAGCTAGCCAATTCCAGGTGGGCATCCCTAAACACATATACTTAGGGGCAACACTAAATGAACTCAACAGGCATGTGTGTGTGTGTGTGTGTGTGTGTGTGTGTGAGAGAGAGAGAGAGAGAGAGAGAGAGAGAGAGAGAGAGAGAGAGAGACAGAGAGATGAGAGAGAGAGACAGAGAGAGAGAGAGAGAGAGAGAGAGATCCCACAGGAGACACTGCTGTTGTCCACAAGTACAACAAACCCTAGTAGATGGGAAAGATCTGAAAGTCAAGAATCCTGAAGCAAGGAAAAATATGGAATTCCAGAAATGGAGACAATGGTGGGGACATAAGATAAACTAGCTAAACAAGAGCATCCTTGCTGTGCCAGGGCTGTACAAACAGTCCATGACTTCAGGACATGGTCAAACAAGTACATGGTCCATCCATGTTCATGGATGGGATTTAGATAAGACTTAACACTCAAGCTTAGAAAAATGCAATATGATGATGAACTATAATTAGTGTGTAGGAATGGGGAAGTATGCTCCGTCAGTAAAGTGTTTACCACACAAGAATAAGAACCTGGGTTTACATCTCCAGTGTCCACAGAAAAAACTAGGTGCCATGTGGGAGTCTGTAATCCCAGTACTAGGGAACCAGAGAGAAGCTGTTCCCTGGAGTTTACTGGCTGGGCAGTATATGTGGACTCTAGCTTTTGAGAAACCCTGTCTCAAAAAATAAAGAACACAATGATGAAGGAAGACATCCAGCATCAACCTGGTGTCTCTGTGTGCCAGTCACAGAGTCATCTAGGAAAAGTTTTTGTCAACACAAACTGGAGTCATCTAGGAGGCATTGCCTCCATCAGATTGACCTACAGGCATGTTGGTGGATGTTTTCTTGATTTGTTGATGTGGGAGGCTCTAGTCTACTGTGGACTGTGCCACCCCTGGGTAACTGCTGACCCTGGGCTAGTGGGCCTGAGTTGTATAAGAAATCAGACTTGCTCTTTCAAGAGTGGCTTTCACGTTTACATGACACCCCTGGAGTGATACCTAACATTTCCTTTGCTGTTTATTGTTGAACCAATAAAATCTGTGAACCATTAAAAAAAAAAAGAATGAAAGAAAAAAATCAGACTTGGCAAGTTATTAGAAGCAGTGTTCTTCCACAGGCTATGCTTCAATTCCGACTTCCAGGTTCCTTCTTCAGTTTCTGGTGTGGCTTCCCTAGGTGATGAGCTATAACTTATAAGCCAAATAAACTATTTCTTCTTCAAATTGCTTTTGGTCATGGTGTTTATAATAGCAACAGAAACTGAAGTAGAATAGCACACACACACACGCACCAACATGGACACATGCATATATCCTCACAAATGCATGCATACACACACACACACACACACACACACACACACACACACAGAGAGAGAGAGAGACAGAAAAATAGAATGTGGTAGTACCAAACATCCTATGATCATATATGCATTCTCAATAACTCAAAAGAAGCCATGTCCATTTGCTAGCTCAAGAAGAAGAAGGAGAAGGAGGAGGAGGAGAAGGAGGAGGAGGAGGAGGAGGAGGAGGAGGAGAAGTAGACGGAGGAGGAGGAGGAGGAGGAGGCAATTAAAACACAAGATGGATGATATTTAGATGATTTTTTCATAGTTCTAGATAATGCCTGCTCAGTGATGGAATTGATCTTGTGCATTTAACACTAAGATGTTCCAAGTAATGTGAAGATAGGAGATAATCTGCAAGCAACAGAAAAGAGGAACCACGCTGTCCAAAGTTGAGAGACTCTGAGCTCTCCTGTGTATTGGGTTCTACCACCTATGAAGGGTATGGGGGTTCAGGTCTCTAGCCAAATAGTACCAATATCCCCTGGACCTTGGACGAATTAGTTATAAATGCATCCCAGGTTTTTCCACTGCTACTACAGGTGATGGTGTTTGGTTCCAAAGGCATTGTGTACTGGCTAATTTTGTGTGCCAACTTGACATAAGTGAGTCATCAGAGAGAAAGGAGCCTCAGATGAGAAAATGTTCCAAAAGACCCAGCTGTAGGGCATTTTCTCATGTGATTGTGATGGTTTGTATATGCTCATCCCAGGGAGTGTCACTATTAGAAGGTGTGGCCTTGTTGCAGGAAGTATGTCACTGTGGGGATGGGCTTGGAGATCTTCCTCCTAGATGCCTGAGCATGGAGTCTGTTCCTGTCCTCCTTGGATAAAGATGTAGAAGCCTCAGCTCTTCCTGCACCATGCCTGCCTGGATGCTGCCACCTTCCTGCCTTGATGATAATGGACTGAACCTCTGAACCTGCAAGCCAGCCCCAATTAAATGTTGTCATTTATAAGACTTGCCTTGATCATGCTGTCTGTTCACAGCAATAAAACCCTGGCTAAGACAGTGATAAATAAGGGTGGGCTCAGCCCGTTATGGGTGGTGTCATCCCTGTGCTGGTGGTCCTGAGTTCTATAAGAAAGCAGGCTGAGCAAACCATGGGAAGCAAGACAGTAACTCCTCCATGGTCTCTGCATCAGCTCCAGCCTCCAGGTTCCAGCCCTGCTTGAGTTCCTGTCCTGACATTCTCCAGGGATGGACTATGATCTGGAAGTATAAGCCAAATAAACCCTTTCCTCTGCAACTTGCTTTTTTGACCATGGTGTTTTGTTGCAGCAATAGAAACCCGAACTAAGACACAAAGTTATTTTTGTTTGATGATATTGCTGCTATTAGATTGCCCATACTCTGGTGAATGGTCCCCATCTGTGCATATGCCAAAGTTACTATTCACACTTAAAGGGAGGATGCTTCAGGCATGAGCCAGGGGCGACTATTGGATCTGTTCACCTCAAAGTGCCCAGCCTTTGACAATCAGCACTATGCAGGCATTCATGACATTTAAGCATGGCATCCATGGAGTGAATGTTATTTTTCAGTGAAGGACAAACACAGAGCATTTTGAAGAACCCAGAAAGCAGCCTATAGATTTTCAGTGGTTTTTCTTTTCTAAAGTTTAAAGCTGAACAATAAAGAGGTAAATGTAATGGAAAGAAAAGGAGCTACATGTGATCAAATTTCAGGAGGGTCAGAATTCATTTGAGAGCACTAGAGAGAACATTGGCACCAGATAATGTTCTGATGTGTTCTTCACTTCTAATGTTTTTACAGAGACTAAACTGCCAGTGCTAAAGCAGTAATAGTTACAGCAATAAGGCATGACAGAGTAAACATATTCAGTGAAGACTTTACCTCCCCCTGCATTCTACTCTTAGAAAAAAAAATATAGTATTTCTTGTTACCAATAATAAGTCGTTTTTTCTTCAAATATACTAAATTCCAGAACACATCAGATCATTATCTACGACAGGCTGGGGGAAGTTATGTCCTAGTTTCCTTTCTTATCAGTAGGAAAAATACCCTAATAGAAGTAAGATAATGGAGAGAGAGCTTATTTTGGCTCACAGTTTAAAGGGTCAGTCTGGTGCTTGCTTCAGCAGCACATTTACTAAAATTGGAACGATACAGAGAAGATTAGCATGGCCCCTGCACAAGGATGACACCCAAATTCGTGAAGCGTTCCATATTTTTCTTCAACCACCCAGTGGAAAAAAGATAGCCTTTTCAATAGATGGTGCTGGTTCAACTGGAGGTCAGCATGCAGAAGAATGCAAATCGATCCATTCTTATCTCCTTGTACTAAGCTCAACTCCAAGTGGATCAAGGACCTCCACATAAAACCAGAAACACTGAAACTAATAGAAAAGAAACTGGGGAAGTGCCTTGAGCACATGGGCACAGGGGAAAATTTCCTGAACAGAACACCAATAGCTTATGCTCTAAGATCAAGAATTGACAAATGGGACCGCATAAAATTACAAAGTTTCTATAAGGCAAAGGACACTGTCAAAAGGACAAAATGGCAACCAACTAATTGGGAAAAGATCTTTACCAACCCTACATCCGACAGAGGGCTAATATCCAAGATATACAAAGAACTCAAGAAGGTAGATTCCAGAGAGCCAAATAATCCTATTAAAAAATGGGGTACAGAGCTAAACAAAGAATTTTCAGTTCCAGTATCGACTGTACTGAGGAGACAGGTACTCAGGTTCTCCCCAATATAGCATCGCTTGGGACACGGCCTGTTGGGGCTTCCATCTGCTCCCAAGAACGGGACAGCGCTGTGGTCATCTGGGCGCCAGCTCTGCTGTGGGCCATGCCCCCTTCAGGGTGACCTGCGCCGCCAAGAGAGTGCAGAGTGCACTCTGCCATCTTTGCTCCAGTGGCCAGGTAGTTGGGACCGCCAGGCTCAGAGACAGACAGGCATAATATCTCTTGGGTCTCAGGCAGCTTGTGTGTAACCTGCTCCAAGAGCTGGGCAGATCTGCAGTAACCAGCGCGCCAGCTCTGCTGTGGGACTTCTGCCTTGCAGAGGGGACGCCCCCCCCCCTCCCTGCACTGGGCGGGAGCCTACCAGCTTCCCTTTGGCTACCTCTGTTCCGGTATCGACTGCACTGAGGAGACAGGTACCCAGGTTCCACCAATATAACATCGCTTGGGACACGGCCTATTGGGGCTTCCATCTGCTCCCAAGAGCGGGACAGCGCTGTGATCGTCTGGGCGCCAGCTCTGCTGTGGGCCACCCCCCCTGCAGGGTGACCTGCTCCGCCGACAGAGTGCAGAGAGCACTCCGCCATCTTTGCTCCAGCACCAGGGCAGCTGGGACCGCCAGGCTCAGAGACAGACAGGCATAATATCGCTTGGGTCTCAGGCAGCTTGTGTGTACCCTGCTCCCAAGAGCTGGGCAGGTCTGCAGTAATCGACTCACCAGCCCTGCTGTGGGACTTCTGCCCTGCAGAGGGACATCCCCTCCCCCCCCCCCCGGGAGAGATCACACACCCCTGCACAGGGTGGGAGCCTACCAGCCTCCCTTTGGCGACCTCTGCTCCGGGAATCCACTACGCTGAGCCTTTGGATGTGCAGGGACTTCCCAATATAACATCACTTGGGGCAAGGCACATCAGGGCTCCAAAGTCACTCAGGAGCAGGGCAGGCCCCAGAAATCGGTGCCACGGGAATCCTGGTAATCCAGGGGGGCCAGAAATAGCTTTGCAGGCTCACAGGAGGTCCAACCAACAGCCAGTGACAGCAGGACCAACTAACATCAGAGGTAACCAGATGGCAAAAGGCAAACGTAGGAACGTTACTAACAGAAATCAAAGTAATATGGCACCATCCGAACCCAACTCTCCAAGAGCAGCAAGTCCTGGATACCCCACCACACCCGAAAGACAAGATCTGGATTTAAAATCACTTCTCATGATGCTATTAGAGGATCACAAGAAGGACACAAATAAATCTAATAAAGAATTACAGGAGACCATGAATCAATGGTTAGAAGCCCTTACAAAGGAAACACAAAAATCGCTTAGAGAAATGCAGGAGAACATGGATCAACAGATGGAGGTCCACAAGGAGACAACACAAAAATCGCTTAAAGAAATGAATCAACGGGTAGATGCACTTTCAAAGGAATCACAAAAATAGCATAAAGAAATGCAGAAGAATATGGGTCAACAGACGGATACCCATAGGGAGGTAACACAAAAATTGCTTAAAGAAATGAATCAACGGATAGATGCCCTTACAAAGGAAACACGAGAACTGCTTAAAGAAATGAAGGAGACGATGGATCAACAGATGGAATCCCATGAGGAGGAAACACAAAAATCGCTTAGAGAAATACAGGAGAACTTGGGTCAACAGGCAGAAATCCTGAAAGAGGTAATGCAAAAATACCTTAAAGAAATACAGGAAAATACAAACAAATAAGTGAAGGATCTCAGCAAATCCATCCAGGATCTAAAAAAGGAAGTAGAAACAACTAAGAAATCACAAAGGGAGACAACTTTGGAGATAGAAAACCTTGGGAAGAAATCAGGAGTCATAGATGCAAACATCAACAATAGAATACAAGAGATGGAAGAAAGAATCTCAGGTGCTGAAGATACCATAGAAAGCATTGACTCAACAGTCAAAGAAAAGGCAAAATGCAAAAAACGTGTAACCCAAAACATCCAGGAAATCCAGGACACAATAAGAAGACCAAACCTAAGGATTATAGGTATAGATGAGAGTGAAGATTTGCAACTTAAAGGGCCAGTAAACATCTTCAACAAAATTATGGAGGAAAAGTTCCCTAACCTAAAGAGAGAGATGCCGATGAACGTACAAGAAGCCTACAGAACCCCAAACAGACTGGACCAGAACAGAAATACCTCCCGTCACATAATAATCAAAATACCAAATGTACTAAACAAAGAAAGAATATTAAAAGCAGTAAGAGAAAAGAGCCAAGTAACATACAAAGGAAGACCTATCCGAATCACATCAGATTTCTCACCAGAGACTATGAAAGCCAGAAGATCCTGGGCAGATCTCATGCAGACACTAAGAGAGTACAAATGCCAGCCTAGACTACTGTACCCAGCAAAAAAACTCTCAATCACCATAGATGGAGAGACCAAGATACTCCATGATAAAATCAAATTTTCACAATATCTTTCCACAAACCCAGTCCTGCAAAGGATAATAGGCGGAAACCGCCGATACAGGGAGAGAAACAACACCCTTGAAAAAATGAGATAGTAACCTTCTTGCTTTAAACCCGAAAGTAGATAACCAGTCAAACATAAAGATAGCATCAAGAATGGCAGGTGGCAATAATCACTATGCCTTAATCTCTCTTAATATCAATGGTCTCAATTCCCCAATAAAAAGACATAGACTAACAGACTGATATGTAAACAGGACCCAGCATTTTGCTGCATGCAGGAAACGCACCTCAGTGTCAAAGACAAACACTACCTCAGAGTAAAAGGCTGGAAAACAATTTTACAAGCAAATGGCCCCAAGAAACGAGCCGGAGTAGCCATCCTAATATCAGATAAAATTGATTTTCAACCTAAAATCATCAAAAAAGACACAGAAGGACACTACATACTGATCAAGGGAAAAATCCACCATCAAGAACTCTCAATTCTGAATATCTATGCTCCAAATGCAAGGGCACCCTCATTCGTAAAAGAAACTTTACTAAAGCTCAAAGCACACATCGCACCTCACACAATAATAGTGGGTGACTTCAACACCCCACTCTCTGAAATGGATCGTTCAGGAAAGCAGAAACTAAACAGTGATACAGTGAATCTAAATGAAGCCTTGGACCAAATGGAACTAACAGATATATATAGAACATTTCATCCTAGAGCTAAAGAATATACCTTCTTCTCAGCACCTCATGGTACCTTCCCCAAAATTGACCATATAATTGGTCACAAATCAGACCTCAACAGATATAAGAAGATAGAACTAATCCCATGCCTCCTATCAGATCACTATGGAATAAGGGTGGTCTTCAATGGCAACAAAAACAACAGAAAATCCACATACACATGGAGGCTGAACAATGCTCTACTCAATGATAACTTGGTCAAGGTGGAAATAAAGAAAGAAATCAAAGACTTTTTGAAATTTAATGAAAATGAAGGCACAACATACCCTAATTTATGGGACACAATGAAAGCAGTGCTAAGAGGAAAATTCATAGCCCTGAGTGCCGCCAAAAAAAAAAAAAACGGGAGACAGCATACACTAACAGCTTAATGGCACACCTGAAAGCCCTGGAATAAAAAGAAGCAAATATACCAAAGAGGAGTAGAAGGCAGGAAATCATCAAACTCAGGGCTGAAATCAATCAAGTAGAAACAAATAAAACCATACAAAGAATCAACAAAACGAGGAGTTGGTTCTTTGAGAAAATCAACAAGATAGATAAGCCCTTAGCCAGACTAACCAGAGGGCACAGAGACAGTATCCAAATTAATAAAATCAGAAACGAAAAGGGAGAGATAACAACAGAAACTGAGGAAATTCAAAAAATCATCAGATCCTACTACAAAAGCCTGTATTCAACACAACTAGAAAATCTTGAGGAAATGGACAATTTCCTTGACAGATACCAAATACCAAAATCAGAATCAAATAGAACATCTAAACCGTCCTATAACCCCTGAAGAAATAGAAGTCGTCATTGGAAGTCTTCCAACCAAAAAAAAGCACAGGTCCAGATGGTTTTAGTGCAGAATTCTATCAGACCTTCAAAGAAGACCTAACACCAATACTCTTCAAACTATTCCACAAAATAGAAACAGAAGGAACACTACCCAACTCGTTGTATGAAGCCACAATTACGCTAATACCAAAAGCACACAAAGATCCGACAAAGAAAGAGAATCTCAGGCCAATCTCTCTTACGAATATCGATGCAAAAATACTCAATAAAATTCTTGCCAACCGAATCCAAGAACACATCAAAACGATCATTCACCACAATCAAGTAGGCTTCATCCCAGGGATGCAGGGATGGTTCAATATAAGGAAATCCATCAATGTAATCCACTATATAAACAATCTCAAGGAAAAAAACCACATGGTTATCTCATTAGATGCTGAGAAAGCATTTGACAAAATTCAGCATCCTTTCATGCTAAAGGTCTTGGAAAGATCAGGAATTCAAGGCCCATATCTAAACACAGTAAAAGCAATTTACAGCATCCGGTAGCCAACATCAATCTAAATGGAGAGAAACTTGAATCAATCCCACTAAAATCAGGGACTAGACAAGGCTGCCCTCTCTCTCCATATCTTTTCAATATAGTACTTGAAGTTCTAGCTAGAGCAATTAGACAACAAAAGGAGGTCAAAGGGATACAAATTGGAAAGGAAGAAGTCAAACTATCACTATTTGCAGACGATATGATAGTATACTTAAGCGACCCAAAGAACTCCACCAGAGAACTCCTACAGCTGATAAACAACTTCAGCAAAGTGGCCGGATATAAAATCAACTCAAGCAAGTCAGTAGCCTTCCTATACTCAAAGGATAAGCAGGCTGAGAAAGAAGTAAGAGAAATGATACCCTTCACGATAGCCACAAACCATTTAAAGTATCTTGGTGTGACTAACCAAACAAGTGAAAGATCTGTATGACAAGAACTTCAAGTCTCTGAAGAAAGAAATTGAAGAAGACCTCAGAAGATGGAAAAATCTGCCATGCTCATGGATTGGCAGGATTAATATAGTAAAAATGACCATCTTGCCAAAAGCAATATACAGATTCAGTGCAATCCCCATCAAAATCCCAACTCAATTCTTCATAGAGTTAGAAAGAGTAATTCAAAAATTCATCTGGAATAACAGAAAACCCAGGATAGCTAAAACTATTCTCCAGAGTAAAAGAACCTCTGGGGGAATCAGTATCCCAGACCTCAAGCTGTACTACAGAGCAATAGTGTTAAAAACCGCATGGTATTGGTACAGTGACAGTCAAGTAGATCAATGGAACAGAATTGAAGACCCAGAAATGAATCCACACTCCTATGGTCACTTGATCTTTGACAAAGGAGCTAAAACCATCCAGTGGAAAAAAGATAGCCTTTTCAACAAATGGTGCTGGCTCAACTGGAGGTCAACATGCAGAAGAATGCAAATTGACCCATTCTTATCTCCTTGCACTAAGCTCAATTCCAAGTGGATCAAGGACCTCCACATAAAACCAGACACACTGAAACTAATAGAAAGGAAACTAGGGAAGAACCTTGAACATACGGGCACAGGGGAGAATTTCCTGAACAGAACTCCAATAGCTTATGCTCTAAGATCAAGAATAGACAAATGGGACCTCATTAAATTACAAAGTTTTTGCAAGGCAAAAGACACTGTCAAAAGACAAAGCGGCAACCAACTAACTGGGAAATGATCTTTACCAACCCTACATCTGACAGAGGGCTAATATCCAATATATACAAAGAACTCAAGAAGTTAAACTCCAGAGAGGCAAGTAACCCTATTAAAAAATGGGGTACAGAGCTAAACAAAGAGTTCTCACCTGAAGAATATCTAATGGCTGAGAAGAATCTAAAGAGATGTTCATCATCCTTAGTCATTAGGGAAATGCAAATCAAAACAACCCTGAGATTCCATCTCACACCAGTCAGAATGGCTAAGATCAAAAACACAGGAGACAGCAGTTGTTGGCGAGGATGTGGAGAAAGAGGAACACTCCTCCACTGCTAGTGGGATTGCAAGCTGGTACAACCACTCTGGAAAGCAGTCTGGCTGTTCCTCAGAAAACTGGGCATGACACTCCCGGAGGATCCGGCTATACCACTCCTGGGCATATACCCAGAGGCTTTACCTGCATGCAATAAGGACACATGCTCCACTATGTTCATAGCAGCCTTATTTACAATAGCCAGAAGCTGGAAAGAACCCAGATGTCCCTCAACTGAGGAATGGATTCAGAAGATGTGGTATATTTACACAATGGAATACTACTCTGCAATTAAAAACAATGAATTCACGAAATTCCTAGGCAAATGGTCAGAACTTGAAAATATCATCCTTAGTGAGGTAACCCAATCACAAAAGAACACACATGGTATGCAGTCACTGATAAGGGGATATTAACCCAGAATCTCAGAATACCCTAGACACAATTCGCATATCAATAGATTTCCAAGAAAATGGAAGGAGAGACCCCTGGTCCTGGAAAGACTGAATGTAGGGGAATGCCAGGACAGAGAAGCGAGAGGGGGTTGAGAGGGAGGGAAGGGGGCTTATGGGACTTTCGGGGAGGGAGGAAACGAGAAAGGGGAAATGATTTTGATTGTAAATAAAAAAAAAAACTTAGAAAATAAAATAAAATTAGAAAAAAAATGAATTTTCACCTGAGGAATATCGAATGGCTGAGAAACACCTAAAGAAATGTTCAACATCCTTAGTCATCAGGGAAATGCAAATCAAAACAACCCTGAGATTTCACCTCACACCAGTCAGAATGGCTAAGATCAAAAACTCAAGAGAATGTTGGTGCTGGCGAGGAGAAAGAGGAACACTCCTCCACTGCTGGTGGGATTGCAAGCTGATAAAACCACTCTGGAAATCAGTTTGGCAGTTCCTCAGAAAACTCTGCATAATACTATCGGAGGATCCAGCTATACCACTCCTGGGCATATACCCAGAGGACTTTCCAACATGCAATAAGGACACATGCTCCACTATGTTCATAGCAGTCTTATTTATAATAGCCAGTAGCTGGAAAGAACCCAGATGTCCCTCAACAGAGGAACGGATACAGAAAATGTGGTATATTTACACTATGGAATACTACTCAGCTATTAAAAACAATGAATTCATGAAATTCTTAGGCAAGTGGGTGGAACTGGAGAATGTCATCCTGAGTGAGGTGACCCGTTCACAAAAAATCACACATGATATGCACAATTCGCATATCAATAGATTTCCAAGAAAATGGAAAGAGAGACCCCTGGTCCTGGAAAGACTGAATGTAGGGGAATGCCAGGACAGATAAGTGGATATTAGCCCAGAAGCTTGGAATACCCAAGGAACAATTCACATATCAAAGGATACCCAAGAAGAAGGAAGGAAAGGCTCCTGGTCCTGGAAGGGCTCAATGTGGCAGTGTAGGGGAATACCAGGAAGGGGAGGCGGGAGTGGGTTGGTTGGGGACCAGGGGGAGGGAAGAGGGCATATGGGACTTTTGGGGAGGGGGGAACCAGTAAGAGGGAAATAATTTGAAATGTAAATAAAGAATATACCTAATAAAAAATTTAAAAAAATAAAAAATAAATAAAGGGTCAGTCTGTCATTTTCACAGTGAAGAACTTAAGGCAGCAAAAGCTTGATGTAATTGGTGGTATCGAATCCCCAGTATAGAAGCAGAGAGGTATGTACAGTGCTGCTGCTCATCTCCCTCCTCACAGGCATGCTGGGAGATAGCAAGGGATAGTTCTAAGTTCACTAACCATCACAGCTCCCATGTTCACTTGCTTCCTTCCCTCCTTCCTTCCTTCTTTCTTCCTTCTTTCTTCTTTCCATCCTCCTCCTTCTGTATGTTTAGATTTTAAAATTTAAGGTTTTTGAGATGGAGTCTCGTAGTGTAGAATAGATTGACCCAAACCCCATAAGACAATCCTCCTGCCTCAGTTTTCCATCAACTTGGATTACAGGCTTAAGCCATCATCACATCTACCTTGTGTGTGTGTGTGTGTGTGTGTGTGTGTGTGTGTGTGTGTGTGTGTGTGTGTGTGCGTGCGTGTGTGTTCTACAAACATTATCACAATGTTCTTATTCTAAAGAAAAGTCACTCTGAGACTTACATGAGGACTATGAGAGATGATTCAGAATGATCATATGAGGAAGTGGAAATGAAATGTAGAGAAGGGGAGTGTGGTGGTTTGAATATGCTTGGCCCATAGAGAGTGGAACTGTTGGGAGGTGTGGCCTTGTTGGAGGAAGTGTGTCATTGTGGGCGTGGGCTTCCGAGGCCCTCCTCTGAGCTCCTTGGAAGACAGTATTCTCCTATTTGCCTTTGGAATAAGATGTAGAACTCTGAGCCCCTCCAGCACCATGTGTGCTTGGACACTGCCATACTCCCCGCCATGATGATAATGTACTGAACCCCATAACCTATAGGCCAGCCCCAATTAAATGTTGTCACTTATAAGAGTTTCTTTGGCAATAGTGTTTCTTCTTAGCAATGGAAACCCTAAGACAGGGAGAGTAGAAAATGAAAACATTCAATAATATTAGAGCAAGATATCCAGGACAACACAGCTGATTAAAACCCTCAAGTCATCTTACCAGTGAAGAGGTAGTGCAAAATAACTTGATAATGATAATGATAATAATAATAATAATAATAATAATAATAATAACAATAAGTTTACTGTATTGAGGTGTGAAGCTTCAGATGCCAAAATCAAATGTGGAAAATAACACTTTGAATGAGTTGGAAGAAAAAGCCTTGCACTGTTACCAAGAACCATTAAAACCTGGATAAACAAGGTGTTTCTGGGAAAGGCCAGGAGTTCCAAAGAGTTCCATCATTTCTTAGAATTAATCTATAAATTCAGAGTAATTACAATAAAATTCCCAACAGGAATAGTTTTCTATGATAGAATAACCTCACATTCATTGGAAAATGTTACCATCTTTGGATAAAGAATAGAAATGATGGGGGTTTGTCCAAGCAGAAGCCAATGCATAACAAAAAGCATCCTCTTGCCAGCTCCAAGATAAGTAGATAGAGAAAACAGAACATAACATCCTGAACCAGAGCCAAGAAAATGGCAGTGGCATTAAAGCCAATGTGAGGCAGAAGACACTGGGGAGACAGCCTCTCACTCTGGAAAAGTTTAAATTAGATCACCAGGTCTCAGATAGTACCAGTGAGATTTCAGTTTATCATAAAACCAAAAGAACAAAGAAAATACAAAAATATCTGTATACTCTGAGAGCATGTGTGTAAGGGGGTGGGGGCTGTCCGAGGATGTCACAGAAAGCAAAGCCAACAAAGGAAGAGACCAGCATATTAGACCATATAAAGACATCACTCTGTGGTGGTGAAGAGAAAATCACAGACAATCCCTTGAAAGAAGCATGGGTGTTAAAGGGCAAAGGCAGAACTGCCATAGATGGATGAGAAACAAACGCCTCTATGCAGACAAGAGTCAACGGCGTTTGCACAGATAAACTACACATTGCTTAAAGCCCACGATGGGGGCGTGGAAGGATGGAGAGATGACTCAATGGGGAAGAGTGCTTGCTGCCCAAGCATGAGGACCTAAGTTGGAATCCCAGTTCTTAAGTAACAATCGGGGTGTCAAGACATGTATGTGCCTTTGTAACCCTAGCTCTGTCAGGGAAGAATCTATGGGGCAGGAGGATCTTGCTGGTACCAGCCTCATTCTCAGTTCAGTGAGAGATCCTGTCTCAAAGTATAAGATAGAAAGTAATAGAGAAGGACACCTGACCTCCTCCTCTGGCTTCTGTATATACAACATGATATATTCACATATGTCATATTCATACACACACACACACACACACACACATATGCACAGGCACACAAAGACCAGATTGTTTAAAGATGCAAAATTAAACATAGTGAAGCATCCACCACCACTGTGTATTAGAATAGGAAATAATTCAAGACAGATAGATGGATGTTGAAAAATAGATGGATAAACAGATGACTAAGTAGAAGATAGATAATAGACAGACAGACAGAAGGAAGGAAGGAAGGAAGGAAGGAAGGAAGGAAGGAAGGAAGGAGTTGATGAGGATAGTAAAGAGAAATAACATTTTAGTCTGTTGTATGTTGGGGGCAAAACAATACATCCTTGCATTTTGGCAATAAAGATCAAATACCATCTTAATTCCAGCTGTGTACCCCAATAAAAGCAACATCAAACACACACACACACACACACACACACACACACACACACACACATGTGCATGCAAGTTATGTTTCTGCAGCTTTAATAAAGCTCATGACAAAAGACAAGTTAAGGAAGACAGTTTATTTTGGCTCATGGTTCCAAAGGAATAAGATCTTTCATAGCAGGGTGAAGGTGTGGCAGCAGCCATCAGCCAGTATGTTTGCAGGAATGGCAAAGGGAGATGCGGATGATATTCAGAAGTTGCCAGGATTTATTATTAAACAAGTCTTGTAACAGTTTATCTTTGTAAAATCAAACTTCATCTTCATGTAAAAAGTGCCACATGCTTGCTCATCAACCATTCTCTCTTGAACATGGTTCCTGGGCGTTAAGGCTCAGTAATGGGCTGCAGAGAGTAGCTTTGAGAGCTGGAAAAACTCTCCTTCCATCTTTTTCTGTGGAACTCTGAAGTGAGTTCAGGACTTCCTGTCTATGGTGAACAAGGCCCACTTTCAGATTCTACACTCTGAACAGGAGAAGAAATCTGCAAGAAACCAAAGAGCCTGGTGCCTCCGGAATTCCAGGTGCCCTGTGCCTCTGACTCATGACTGCCACCTAGACAGGCTTCAAAGCACATCTGAATTCCTTAGCATATGGCTAAACTATTACAAAGACATGGTGACCAAGAAGAAGTAGTTTGTGAATGTTGCACGGATGGGTTTTGCTTGGCTGGTCACACCAACTGGCTGAATGAGTGCAATTTTTAAAATATGAAATACAAATTTTTATCAAAGGAGAAGTAAAACGTTATAGCTTTAGGTTCATTAAACCCGGCTCACATTCTGGGATTCCAAAAATAAAGCATTGGCTATTTAAAATCGCAGCTTGACGAGATTGCTGCAGATGAAACCCTAGAGACTAGGGGGCAGCGCACACAGGGCCTGGGATGAACCAAGGAAGGGCTCCACACTCTAGCCCAGAATACATTTATCAGCAGCAGTACACATTCACCCCAGTGGAGGCAGCCCTGCCCATTCTGGGCTTTCTTTGGCAGTCCCTAAGTTCACCCCCAAGGGCTATGTTCTGCTATGCTAACCATGAATGAGGAAACTAGGTTGGCCTGCATGGCCTGGCTGGTGGTGCACTCACTGGTCACCAGACCACAGTCTGCCTTCTTGCAAATTGACACTGGCAGATCTTCCTCGTGACAAGTCTGTGGACTGCAGAGGTGGCTTCAGTGCAGGGTCCTGTGTCATTGGTGGGATCTTCAGGGCAAAGATATCCTCCCTGGGCCACTCCACCTCCACAAAGGAGGCATTGAAGCAAGCCACATAGGATGGGCTACTAAGAGGGGTTCTGTCTCAGAGCACAGGTACTGGCCCCCAGATCAGGGCATCACAGGGTAAGTACAGTTCTAACAAGCTGCCCTGAATTCTAAAGAGGAAGATAAGTTCTTCTTCTCTGTGTCTCATTTGTCTTTGTGTTTCTGTTGTCTGCCTCTCTGTGTCTCTCTCTCTCTGTGTGTCTCTCTGTCTCTCTCTCTCTCTGTCTCTCTCTCTCTGTCTCTCTCTCTCTCTGTCTGTCTCTCTCTGTCTCTCTCTCTCTCTCTCTCTCTCTCTCTCTCTCTCTCTCTCTCTCTCTCTCTCTCTCTCTCTCTCTCCCCTCTATGTAAACACTGCTGTTTTCTCTCCTGTTGTGGTTTGAATGTGAAATAACCCCACAGGCTTACCTACTTACACACTTGGTCCCCAGAGGTGGGGTTTGGGAAGGCTGTGGAACCTTCAGAAGGTAGATCCTGGATAGAGGAGATGGGTGACTAGGGAGGGCCTTAAGATGTTATAGCCCCGCCCATTTCCTGTTTGCTCTCCTGGGGAGCAATGGGAGTAGAAGCCTTGTGCTCTTGTGCCTCCTTTCCCACCACGATGTCCCCGTGTCACTCCTTAAACTGATCCAAAGTAAAGCCTTCCTTCCTTAAGTGGCTTTTGTTGAGTATCTGACTGTAACCATAAAACCTACCTAATATCCCTCTAGCTTCAAACACCTTCCACAGCCAGGATAAACCCTCCGCCAACAGCTGAGCCTTTGCCGTGCTGCAGACATTATGCTCCCTGAAGGTATCCTTTCTCTTGTGGTTTGCCCACAATCCACCACCTCTAAATGCCCCCAAATCCTCTGCCTTGGTATCCCAAAAGCCTTTAGCAATTGATTCTTGGATAGGTATGGGAGGAAAAGACCCTTTTAAGATTTACTCTTAAAACAAGGTATTTTGGTTTTGCCTGGAGAACAGAGTTTAGCTACAGACATTGATCGAGTGCATTGACCAAATGAACACTCCATGTTCCTACTCACGATACAGTCATTATTTTTTTATTGACCAACAGAATTCAGAACCCTATGAGATAAACAATTATATCACCAATAAAATCTAAACAGCAGTATTTAAAATGAACGTCGTGAATAAACAGAGTCACTCAGAATCTCGTCGTCCAGTAACATGAACAGTCCCAACCTTCTCCCTGCTCAGGGCAGACTCTGGAAACTGAATGACATCAGTTACAAAGTGTTCCTCTGCTGACCCCTAGTTCTCGCTTCATTTGAAATCAGAGCACTGGCGATTTTCATTTAAAAAAAAAGTCTCTTTTCTTTCCTTTGATAAGAGGACTGTCATTAAATAAAATTAGCAGATGACACGAGGCAAGGTTTGCAATACTTGTTCTAATTGCAATAAAAGCTTTCTCCGCCGAGAACAAGGACTTCTATTCACCTAGAACTGATCTTGTAATTCAAACACAGCCTGGCTGTGAAATCTCTCCAGCGAAGCCCTTATGAGTTACATCATCTTAAATGCAGGCAGTGGAAAGCGGGGAGATATTGCTAATAACAGGGCTGCATTAATTAATTGCTATAAAATTTGCAAAATAAAAAGAACACTGGGAACAAAGCGATATAATATTTACCAGTGCTGAAAATTAGAAATAAATATTCAACATGCCCTTTTGACTCATACAAGCAAGGCAGCTTGAAATAATAAGGCACGGCAAAGTCTTTTACACGGGAAAAGCTAATGATTTCTGCATTTTGCTGCTGGTGAAGAATTGAAGGGTGGCTGATTGGCTGATTTGAATCTTCCTTCAATCTCCCATCAATAAAACAGAGACAAGGCAGGGGCGAAAGCTGATCTGGGAGAGTCGTGTTTCTATAATTGCTTTTTCCCCTCAGGCATTTGAAATCCAGAGGGTCAGTAGTTCTTGTGAGAAGACTGGGGGAGCTAAGGGAGCCCCCCGTCAAAACCCTGAGACACAAATTAATTTGTTTATGGGGCTCAGAGTCTCATTTGCAGAAAGAGAACACGCATGGCAATTTCTAGTGTTATAACCTAATTAAAGATGGATCCTAGTAAAATATTTATGCAAACTTTACCAAACCCAAAGATTTTAATCCCATTTGAGAGGTTAGCTGACTTGTGGGACCAGAAACAATTCTTAAGCCTAGCTTCTGCACCAAGACTCTGAAAGCAGACTATTTTTCTTTAATTTAAGTATTACTACATTTAAGCTGCCTGAGTACCTGTTAGTGAATCTAATTAAGGAGATTTAATCTCTGGCCACATTCTCTGAGTTTTCTTGGCTGGTAGCTAAGACCGATTTCGTCATACAAAAAATATTCTGTAGCCTCCTTCTTTCCTCTTCCTTTCCCAGTCTTCTATATACTGGGAAACAGAAGTGAAAATTTTGAATTTCTTAGGATTTCACAGTCTGCTGCCAATAAACCTACCGAGGAGAGAATCAGGACCAGTCACGTAAAGGTGACCTTTAGTAAGTTTGCAGTTAGGTCCCCAGAAAGAAGACAGCTGCAAGAAAGAAAAAGACAAAACAAGAAAACATAAGTGGCCAAAAGGCTGCCTATCTGGAGCCTGTCCATCACTAAGCTACTGTCCTATTTCAAGAGCCTTTACTAGGGTGACAGAGGAGCTTTTCCAGGGCTTTACTGAGGCGCATTACCTGCTGGGAATTATGAGACAAAATTGAAAGAAAACTTTGGCTATATAGTTGGGATTTCAGCACCAGAGGCAGCCCATCCTTGACTTGGGATTATGACTCAATCCTCCAAATCTTCATTTTGAGAGTGACATTCTCTGTCCCTTCTGTGCACAAGATCCCTAGTAACCAAGGCCACCCATACCCTGTAGGCCAGTCAGACTCCCGACATGTGATTTCCCCAAGAATTCCAGAGGGACCTGGCTAGCTGACTGGTCTAATGACCTAGCAGAGTACTTACTATGGATGGAGTGGGTGAGTTTCAGGGCCTCTATTTGCTCTGAAATCTGGGGCAGGAGAATAAGTGCAAGTTCATCAGGAGCACACCTCCATGAGGTGGAGAGTTTCTCTCTCAGCTAGTGACTTCACAAAGCCGGGGACTGTAGGATCCATGACCTCAGAGCTCACTTCAGACATAGTCTTTCAAATTTTTATTTTGTTAGGATGTGTGTGTGTGTGTGTGTGTACTTTGCAATATTAAATGCGTATTTCATTGTTTCTTTTTTAATTTTTAATATTTTTATCTTACACCCATGGGTGTTTTTCCTGCATATATGTCTGAGCACCATGTGTGGTATGCTGGGTGTCCACAAAGACTAGAAGAAAGCATCAGACCCCCTGGGACTATAGTTAGTTATGGTTTTGAACTGCCATGTGGGTTCTGGAAATCAGGTCCTCTGCAAGAACGGCCAGTGTTCTTGCTTGCAGAACCATCTCTCCATCCCTCCCCACCCTGTGCACCTCACTGCCACAATGTCTACTGTGGGGCACAGCCATCATGGTGAAACTATCAGGAAAAACTCTGAGCTCCTTCTTTGGGTCCTGGATGACCTCTCATGTTTTCTCTCCTAGAGTTTGGCTATCAAAGAGAGGGAGGAAAAGACTTGAGACTCTTGCCATGTGGATAATGAAATGGACACAAATGAAGACTACCCAAGGGCTTTAGAAGAAGAGGCTTTCCACAATTGGTGTGGGAGAGGAAAACAGTGTAAGCCTCCCAGCAAGAAGGCAAGCAAGGTAAGAGAGGGGCTGAGGACTTAAAGAAGACACAGACAACAGATGTGCTCAGATATTTCCATCAGAAAGTCCACAGAGGTAGAATCTTCCAGACAAACATCATCTGACCTCCCTGCAAAGCTTACCCTTGGGTATCTGTGAGAGACTGCCCTAGAAAAGCTTCGCAGGGGCTGGACACCAGGGTCAAGGCTGAAGAGCTATTTCCTGGCCTTTCTGACCACAGTTCTGTCGACCGAGCTTTGTAGCTGGCATCAGGGTGATTTGACACGACTCTGCTCAGCAGACTACAAGTCCTGAAAGCAAATTAGAAAAGGTGCCAAATAAAGATGGAATAAATGAATTAATTTCCGTTAAGATCCCATTTGGAATCTAGGCAGGCACGTAACTGAGGCCACCCGGGTCCATGTCCAGTCCAGCACCTGCATGACCTCGAACTTTGAGAAGCACCTGAAGGTCCTGACCCCTCTTGCCTGGGAAGTGCCATTCATGTGATTGTGTGACACTTTCCAGGAAAGGTAATCTTTTCTACAGGGCTCTGTACCATGAGGCTGGTATGTGACAAAATCGCTATAATACATTTTATTTTAAAACTATATCTGGTCTGTTGCAATCATCCCCTCTGTTCCATAAAATGTTCACTTACCAAGGAAGAACTTAATGACAGTCAGCCATAAAGCACCATCTTTCACATTTACGTGTTCACTGCTGATTGACCTTGTCGACATGCAGTTGAGATAGCCTTGGCTCATTTTGTGACACTAAGGGTGAAAACCAATTAAATTCACCCCATGCTAACTGGGAAAGCAAGCTTGTACTCTTCCAGTGAACATCAAATCGAATGTCACGTTTGACTCTTTCCCTAAGGGCCTACAGGATAAAGCCCAAGAATGGAGGCCAATAGCCAATTTATTCCAAGCTTTTCTTTGTGTGTTTTTGAAGAAGAAGAAGAGGAAGAAGAAGAAGAAGAAGAAGAAGAAGAAGAAGGAGGAGGAGGAGGAGGAGGAGGAGGAGGAGGAGGAGGAGGAGGAGGAGGAGGAGAAGGAGAAGGAGAAGGAGAAGGAGAAGGAGAAGGAGAAGAAGAAGAAGAAGAAGAAGAAGAAGAAGAAGAAGAAGAAGAAGAAGAAGAAGAAGAAGAAGAAGAAGAAGAAAGCCTGTGAATTTTACTTTTCCTGATGGTTGTTCTGAAGCCTACCCCTGGATGACTTTAATAGGAGAAAGGCTTAGCAGTGTCAGGGAGGAACCACTGGATTTGGCCATCAAAGACAGTCATTGTTGTGTCTTCTAAGTGTGGGTCATTATCAGGAACATTAACCAATGTAGGAAAAACTCACAGACACACTTCTGTGTCTTTTTTCTTATATTATAAAAGGCTCTTCAGAAATAACAAAAAGGTAAAATGACGTCTGTATTGCATCTTTCTAGGTCAGAGGACCTCTTTATTAGATGTTTCAGCCTTCTCATCTGAAGGCTTAGTTTTTGGATTCTTTTCTGGAGAGATGGTATATATGCAGGAAAAGGTACAGTGGATGGAGGGGCACAAGTATACAATAAGGGGCTTGCCCCTACAGTTGGTGAAGGCAGGTAATACAGCTAAAGTCCTCTCAGGTCAAGATGAGCCTGTTGGCTGATTTTTAATGTTTTAAAATCGCATCTTCC
The DNA here is from genome assembly GCA_036184795.1 of Tokudaia tokunoshimensis. NCBI lineage: Eukaryota > Metazoa > Chordata > Mammalia > Rodentia > Muridae > Tokudaia > Tokudaia tokunoshimensis. The sequence goes on along the minus strand of BTHU01000001.1, from coordinate 111,982,291 downwards.
TTTGAAAATTCCATCTGCCCTCTCCAGAATAATACTGGTGTTAAGCACTGGCATCGTGTCCAAAGCATCTCCCTCCCAAGCATCTCCCTCCAAAGCATCTCCCTCCCAAGCATCTCCCTCCAAAGCATCTCCCTCCCAAGCATCTCCCTCCAAAGCATCTCCCTCTGAAGCATCTCCCTCCAAAGGATCTCCCTCCAAATCATCTCCCTGCCAGACCCCTTTGCCACAGCTGACTTGTGCAGAAGAGCTCTTCTGTAATGAACTTGATTGGAGATGATGCAGAAATCTAAGTAGTTCTTCCTGTCCCTTTTCGCCTGCTCCCTGCAGTCCTCCTGCCCTGCACATGGGTCTTTCTAAGGGAGAGCTCAGCAAAGCTCTGCCCAATGCATGCCCTCCCACACAGTCAGCAGGAGACAGACCCTGAGGGAGAAGACTGTTCTTCTAGGTGTTGGAAATCAGGCAGTCTACTTCTAAAAACAATATGTCAGAGAGTGCTTCTCAGAGCAGTGAAGTGTCGCCATTTTTATTGCCAGAAACTGTTAAAACAACCCTCTTTCAGGCATGCATGAGCCCTCCAGTAAATTTACACTCAGTTTCAACCAGCTCAACACCCTCTAGTTTTCACACTTCTCAGTTGCTAAGGATGTGCTGTGGGGCAGAAGTTAAGCTATGATATCGACACTAACAGCTGACACTCATAGCATAGCATCAATCGAAAAACACCCATTCTCCGTCCATCAGAGGAGGGCTGAAAGAGTCTGTTGAAGACAAGAAGCACTTCTGATTCAGGATGAATTATCCTAACCCCTGTGACTCATCCTAGTCCTATCTGTGCAGGGGAAAAACATAATTCAGGGGGGGATAAAAAGGCCAAAAGGCAGGTGGAGACAAATGAAATCAAAAAACAAAAATAACAAAACAAAACAAAAAAAAATATCACAAGAGAAGCTGGCATTCTATGGAAAGAATTTTGTATCCTATTGCTTTATACAAACATGGCTTTCAAATGAGAAGTCCAATATGAGCACCAAAGACACATTTATGGATGTATCCACCTGGGAGAAGATTTTCAAGCACTATGTCTAAGGTTCTATTTTAAAATTTTAAATGTGCAATTCCAGTAAGTTCTGACTGCTCATTATAAAATAAACCACAGCCAGCTGTGCATTGGTACCCATAGCAGATCTGTCAAAATTTTTCCTGAGATCTTGGGAGGAAAACCAAACCAAAACCAAAACTAAAACCAAAACAAACAAATAAACAAGCACAGGTGTGTGTTGGTGAAGCTCTACGGACTGTTTGATAGTCATTTAAAGCCATTGTGTATCAACTTGAAAAGTTAACTCTCTAGGAAGGAAATCAATCAAGGTTAGAATTAAAATTGGACCTGGGATACATAGATTAATACCCTTAAAATAAGCGAAACTAAACAAATTTCTAGAGGAGTGGTGGGAATAACACGGTTATTCGGATTAGCAATTTGGGGGGAAACGAAGACCTTTCACGGGGGCTGTAACATTTACTAAAATGAATTCATACAGTGACCCTGGAGATCAATAATAAAATGGAATTTTATAACAGACTTAAAGAGTCAGAAAGGACCCTCACTGGCGATGCCAGGCCAAATGGCTGCCCCCTGGCTGCAGGACCCCAGAGACTCTCAGGCATGGCCCTTGTCACAGTCTCCGAAAGACCAAATAGGTTTCCCTACAGTGTCTTGTTCTGCAAAGAGGTTAATGCCAGAGACTTTCTAGATTTCTTCGCTGGCTACCTCAGTCCCCCTCCTGGTACGTAAAATGGAAGTAAATTAAACAAATTAGAACTGTGCAGAAGCTCCAACATTTTGCCAAATCGCCATGCTGGCTTCCCGAAGCCTCAGTCATCCACTCCCCGAGGTGGGCTTGGCGCTGCCTCTGTCTCCCACCGTCGCAATCACCACTTGGAAATGTGTGTGGAAACAGCTTTGCAGATGGCCTCCTATGTTTTACAGGAAATATTATTTAAACATTGAAAAGGATCACATTTCTCCTGTTAGGAATTACAGATCTGGATTTCATTTTCTCTCACTTTTTTTTTCTCTCCTCCAAAGCCTGAGGAAAAAAAAATGTAACTGTTGTATATGAGAATCAGGATGCATTTGGGAATTTTTAATACATCCCTAGCACTTGCATGACCCCCCCATACATATTTACACACATGCATACAGGCTGTATTTACATATAGTCTATGGATACATGTGCAATCATAAACATGTCATTTAATTCATAAACAAAAATGGTTGCATGGGAGTGAAAAATCCACCCTTTCTTGATTCTACTTACTCCTCTTTTTAATCTACAGCATAAGAAACAGAGTCATTGTTCAGCTCATTTGGATAACGAAAACTCCAACTGCCTATGCCAACGCCAGAGGACCAGGAGTGCTTATCCCTGGGGTCTGAGTAGAAAGCATAAACGATGGAAGGGGTGGTACCCAGGCGAAGCTGACAGAAGCCCCTGGGCCTGTTCCTCAGGCTTCCTCCACACCTGACAATCTTCAAGTAGGAAGATGGTGAATAAGCCTCTGCCCAAAATGTCAGACCCCATATCCTTATCAAATACCTGCATCCCAGCATTCTAGAGAGCAAACGAAGGGGGATATGGGGCGGGGGGGGGGGGGGCGGGAATCAATGTCAACTTAAACCAGTTGCAGCTGAACCCAGGACTTCCAGTTCCATCATGAAAAGACAGGTCTATAGCCCATCCACATCCCTTCTGCCTGCTTCTCCCTGCAACTCAGGCTCCCAGCAACCCAGTCCAGCCGAGACCAAAAGTATCATCAGTGTTCAGATCCCCCAGCACTCAGAAATCCTCAGCCATAGTTTACATTTCAATGTTTCTCCTATAAACCCAGATGGAGAGATGTCCCAGTCAGGCAGTGACACTGTCCTCTGTCACAGGGTCCAGAGGCATCTCTGTGGGCTGCTCCAATCAATGCAGCAGGAATTCCCTGTGCTCAGCTGTAAATATTGTGATGGGGAAAGGCAGGGTCAATGCCAAGCCTTTATTAGACTTGTAGGCATTTCTTGAAACTTGGAGTGAGCTTGCTCCAGCCAAGCTAAGCATTGTGCAGAGCCAGGCTGTCAGCATTTATACCACCTGGCTGGAGGGATTTCCATCTAGGTCAAAACATAATAAGCAGCAAGCCAGTGGTTTTCCTGGCTTCCTGTACTCAGGCCCTTCTCCTCAAGACCTCAGAGACTACCTCTCTGGCTATAGCAGATCCCTGCCAGCCTAATGTCTCCACACTGCTTGCTGCATGGCCCTGTTACCTCACATGTCCAAGGCACAGGTGCCTGTCCAGCACTCTGACAGAGCCTTCCAATGTCTCTACCTCATTAATTCCCAATTTCCTTAGAATATACCCTCTCCTTGCCATCTTTCTCTGGGTCTTCCTTTTCTATAACGTAAAACACACCTATTTCCCTTAGCACAGCTCATTCTTGAGATGGTGAATGGAATTCTAGATATGGAAGAGATCCAGCGACTCAGAATTAGGGCTTTCTGATCAGAGAGGCATCCTGCTTCCCTTCTCTGATCAGGGTTGCCCCAGCCCTCTGGTCAACTGGGAATGGAAAAGCAGGGTCCTTACCAGGTCCACAAAAGAGGCCCAGTGAGCTGTCTAAGGCTGTGAAGTCCACACTGGGCCAGCTCACCCAAGCCCCTACTCACGGCCTCATTTAAGAGACAGATGAAGATCTTGGAGGACATCCTCACAGAAAGTTCCTGAGGTCACCTCAGCACAAGTCTGGCTCTTTGTTTCTATGTTCTGATTCTATTCAGCATGGGAAAGACCAGCTGGTGAAGGTCTAGGGCGGAATGCAGTGGATCTGATCCTCACATGGGCCTTTCTGAACACCCAGCTTGTTTGTGCCTGACTACGAAGCAGAGCAGATATAGTCACTGGAAACGTGCTGTGCTGAGAGGCACTCAGTGGGCCTCTGAGGAAGGACAGATCAGCAGGGTCATGGTTGTTCCACTGCAAGGGAGGAGGGGGGAGAGGAGACAGTGACAGACCTGAGGAAATAAGGCACATCTGCATGGAAGCAGACATATGCTAATAGAGAAGCCCAAACATGCCAAAGCCTCCGCCTATACATTGGCATATATTCACACATACTAGACGCTAAGTGGTATTTCTTTTATAAAAAGTCCTTTATTTTTGAGAATGGATGTGTGTCATCTGTGTCTGTGTCACGTGTATGTGTGTGTATGTGTGTATATATGTATGTGTATGTGTGTGTATATGTGTGTGTATGTATGTGTGTATGTGTGTGTGTATATGTGTGTATGTATGTGTGTGTGTATTCGTGTGTGTGTGTATGTGTATGTGGCAGATGGAGCTGGTGTTACAACTGGATGTAAGCCTCCATACATGGTTTCTAGGAAATGAACTCCGGTCCACTGGAAGAGCATCAGGTGCTCTTAAGCACTGACTCATCTCTCCTGCCTCTAAATGTGTAGGGTCTGGAGTGTGTGTGTGAATGAATGGAAGAATGAATGAATGGGTGGCCACTGCTCTGTGTTCATTTCCCTTCGTGTTAAACAAACACAAATCTTTGCTTCTTCTCATCCCTTGAATGTCTCTTTGGCACTGACTCACCCTATCCTGCGTGAATGGCATTTCCATAGAACATAAGTAGGGCTAGGCTGGGTTCTTCCCAGAGCCAAGTTCTGTTGTTCAGAGGCACAATGGCGCCGTAGCAGCAGCCTGTGCCTCACCTAACCGCAGGTCTCCCTGCTTAGAGGCATAACGTCCCTTCCTGTGTTTACTCTGGGGAAGCAGAGGCAGCCATAATAGTTTCAGATGGAGCTTCACCCCTAACTTCTGAGTCTGTCCTTTGTCTGACCAGAGCTTAGATGAATGCCATATCCGAAACATAATTGTAAATTCAAGAAGAAAAGAAATTATAGCAGGAAAGAGGTAAGGGTAGATTCACTTTAGGAAAATGCCTTATTCACACATAGGCCAGGGACCCAGCTTTTTGTTGTTAGCTTCCCAGACTCTGATAGCCATGGCCACACAGATCAGTGTTAGCCTAGATGATCTCCATGGAGGATGCAAAGCACTTTCATCCTTTAACCTCTGCAAAATGGTGTCCGTAGTCCTGCCTTCTCCTAGAAGGAACTGATTCTTGCGATCAAGTGACTGATACACTCACAGCAGTTGTGACCTGCCAGAGCCAGCAAGCACCCTGAGAGGAGAAGAGGTTTCCTGACACTGATTACACGAAGAAGATGAATTTCATACACAAATAAGATGAATTTGGTCCAACAGAGAAGTAGCTAGGAGGTAGACAGAGACAGAGATGAGAAGAGTGCAAAATTGGAGCCAGAACCATCTAGAAGAAATGCAGTTATGTTGCTATGTGCCCAGGGGCAGACTGAGCTGGATGCCAACCTTCTGGATTATTCTTTGCCAATCATTCTGATATGTACAAAATCCCAATTGTAAGGCACCTCTCTATAGTTCCCCTTACACTACCCACCCTCTGTTGATGGGACCTGTCCTAGCACCGAGCCTATGCGTTCTGGGTACCTGACATTCTTGCACGTCCCTGGCTCCCACTCCAAATCCCACCTTTACAGCACATAGCTTGACAAATATTTGGTTGAGGGGAGTGGGCACACTGGACTGCCAAGTCCCCCATTCAGACACCGCACTGCTGCCTCCAGGCTCCGAGGGTGCAGCTACGAGGCCGAGCTGAGTATTCTGCATGAGGTTCCTCACTCATGGCACAGGCTGAAGCCCGAAGCTCAGCTCTGCTTGAGCTGTTTGCCTCCACAGGTAAGACCTGAAGAAGGAATTCCTTCATGAAGAGTAGGATGCATTAAGAACATAGGTCAGAACTAGGCCTTCGCAGGTGGCAAAACATGGGGCCTGTCACAATTTCTGGCAAACGCACACAAATTGGCAAGGAGATAGTGCATAAGACACTGCAAGTCTTTTCTCGCTAGAGGTTCCAGCCCAAGGAAAAGAGGCCTCACCAGAGTAATTTCTCGGAGCAGGGCGGCTCGGGGTTATAAGGCAGATACAATATTTCTGGACAGATGAAAATGACCTATGAGAACAAGGTCCTCTCTATGGAAGCCTCCCTCCCTTCTATATAACATACTTAATTTGATCATGCTGGTTGATCATTGGCAATATTTCCCTGCAATCATATAAGATACAGTACGATTTTTTAAAAACACTCCAAGTCCTATTATTCACTATTGAAAGTTTGCCTTTAGTAAAAATATCACCTATTTCAGCTTCAGTATTTTTCACATTCTTTCCAAGCTTTCCAAATTTTTTTAAATACAAAAAAAAAATTACAATTGTCTTCGTTAATAATAGGATACAGTTGCAGAATATTCCCCACTAACGATCATTATTTCCTCTGTAGTTTTTGTCACTCTGACACTTTTTGTGTAATTAACAGGGTTTTCAATTTTTAAGTAAGTCAAACAATCTGGGAGAAGTTTTCGTGTTCCCGTCTAATCAAGCGTTTGAGCCTGGCAGGGGAGGGGGAGGGGAAGACAGCAATGAACAAGGTGGGCTGCAGCGTTTCCAGGCAGGTCTTTGTGCTGGCAACAAGATCCTGGCACTGGCGCCAGTGGACTTCGGCTGGCTGCCTTGTGATGTGCCTACTTGGGGGACCAAGGGGTGACTCAACCCTGAACATCTCACACAAAGGACAGTAACCCCCCCACACACATACACACCCCACTATTCCTTCGTGACAGCCTGCCTCCTCTGTGCCCCCAAATGCTTTTGTTCCTCTCCCCAGCCCCACTCCCGCCGGCTTGCTGTGGAAAAATGCAGCCGGGAGCCCTCCTGAGCTCCACTATCTGCTTGGCACAGGCCAAGCTCAGCTGGGACTTTGCTAAGAATCTCGCTTTCCTGGGCAAACACAGCTTCACCTGCCCTCCAAATCCTGTCTCCTCCTCCTTCCAGGGCCCTCCCAGCTGAGCTATGTTAATCAGGTGGGGGACACGAGGTAACATTGAAGTAATTCAGCCAATTAGGCCCTGAATTGTTTGCACCCAACAGCATTTTGTATTTCTGCAAATGTGTGAAATGCAAAATGTGCCCTCCAGCAAAAACGACAGCAGCCATGTACTGGCGGCTTGTCAACAGATCCTGGGATCGGCGGCCCTGACGGCTAATAGCGACGCCTGCATATGCTTGCGAAGGCTGGCCTTCTTTATGTGTGTGCCTCTCTGCGAGGGAGGCAGAGCTGGGGGTCTTGGTGGCAGATGGGCAAGGGTAACGGGGATTGGCTAATCCCAGATCTGCATTCTCTTCTTCACGTAGCAACTGGGGAAAGATGGGGCCAGCTGTCAAATGGAAGACTTTCATGGTCCCCTGCACACAACAGCTGCACAGGCCCTGCCTGCTTGGTTCTAAATTATTAAACATCTTTTTAGTTTGTTCCAGCTGCAGGCATCAGTGTGTTTATGCAGCCTTTGTGCATTTTACATATGATTCTTTCTCCCCTCCTCTCATCAAAATGCTGTTTGTAAAAGTCATTATCCCATCTGTGCCCCAGTTTGGCCAAACAGCCTAAGACAAATCCAAAGCCTTTCTCCTTTCAGGACAGTTTGGGAGTTGAAGATGATTGCTGCGACTTGACACTTCAGGGTCTCGCAGCATCCTCTCTGCCACCTGTAAAAGGTGGAATCATCACAGCAGCTTCAGGGGATGGAGGCATAACGGGAGACCTCTGTGAGCAGGGCTGAACTGTAGCATGTTTATGGCTTTGCACATGGCTTTGCAGAGAACCCACATGCAGAGAAAACAAAATGTGGTCTCTATATCCATGGAGTTACCCCAGAGCTCTGTTGAGGAGGAACGGGAGTGGGGCCTTCCCTAAATCACCACAGGCTGGCAGTGCCTGTCTCCAAAGATATCAATGACAATAATACGTTGTTGTTTGTAGTCAACATGAATATTCAGACAGATATTAAGGGTTGCTGTTTAAATGGGCTGCTTTGACAAGAAAGCAGTTAGTCTTGGTTTCTTGAGCGAGCCTAAAGTATTAGGGAAGGGGGAATGTCATACACATGCCTTGGCAAAACGGAGTCTGATGTGTTTATTATATCCCTTAACCCAGAAATGATTTATTGGACATAGTTGCTTCCTAGAGGACAGTGGGGTAGCAGCCGGATTCCAACACAAACCAAAGTCACCATCCACAGTAGCTATGCTTGTAGCCAACATTAACACTTCCCTCCAAAGCTAACAGTGTTCCTGGAGTAGAGTCTACAGCAGTCTGGGGGATATCACAGCTACTCCATCTGCCCCTCCCCATCTTCTTCTAAGTCCAGCACCTCTTTCCCCTGACCAAGAGCCACAGCTCATTCTCTGGATGGTCCTAGGTCCTTCTTTGTCCCTCTTCCATCTGGCACTGCTGGGCTGCCGTGGGTTTTACTGTCGCAACACAAGCTTTGAATGGCTTTTATAGTGTGTTCACTATTGGATTTCTCAGGGTGACTTGATCAAAAATCAACCTTCCTGCCCCGTTAGCTAGAAGTACATATAGAAAGGTGCCAAGTGCAGCCACTGGGTAACGTCCCTGGAGCCTCAAAATTGCCATCAGACACACCTCCAAACTGGAGAATGGGGACTTACCAGCCACCAGACAGACCTGGAACCCTCCCAGACCTGGCACTGCTTGCTACAAAGGTGCCAAGAATGCTAGAGAAAGGCCAGATTGGAGTCCTTGTGGGCGTGGGTTGGGGGAGCGCAGAGCTGGGACAAGGCTGGTGAAGTCATGGGCCTCGCGCACAGTGAGGACTGGCCATGTAACTTCTTGGTGTGGCAAACGAGCAGGCTTTCAGGTCTATCAATGGTACATCTCTCCTTGCTTCTAGCTTCCCTAGAGAAAGCCTCTTGTCTGAATGTCCTTTAATGAAGTCAGTCTGTCCCTGGAAGAGGAGGAGGAGCCGGCTCTACAGACAACAACCTTCTCTATTCTCAAGTATTGACTTTGCTACTCTTGGGCCATTTGGTCATGCAGGGCCAGACTGTCCTTTCAAAGCAGAGCTAAGCAACCGTTGGCAACGCCTGCAGAATACCACTTAGCGAGAACAGGCTTGCTCAGAAGTGCCTTAATGAAGTACTAAGCATTTATCGAACTTCGCTTACTTTAACTGCAGTCAGAAAAAATAAAAAAAAATAAAAAAAAAATCTCCAAGGACAATGAAGAAACCAAAATTTCCAGGGAATATAAATTCTGGCTTTGGCTAATTTTGAGAACAATGATTTCTCTCCTTTACGAGGTGCATAATGAGACAGCCCACGGCCTCAGCTGAGTAGGGAGCAGTCAAGAGAGGGAGGGAAAGAGGGGAGGGGTGCTCCATCCCCAGGGCTGGCAGCCTGCACAGGAAGAGCTGGCTTCACACTAGACAAATGACTCTTTTGTTTTACTTCATTTTTAATTAGCCTCCTTTTTAATGACCTAAGTTAATAAGTGTCAAAAGGTGCAAAACACAGCTTGGCTTTATTTTTAAAGTAGGAATTCGCCTTTAATCTTGGAGGCGAAGCCCAGCCCTGGGTGAGTGTGTCTTGCCTGTGGAAGAGACTCAGTCTCTGACTGCTTTGCCATCTCTGGCCTGTCGTGCCTGGACACCTCTGCAGATGGAACCCCAGGAGTCACTCGGATGGACTAGGGACCCGTAGACCCGTGCAGCTGCCCAGCATCCCAGCGCAATTTCATACGAGCTCCCAGAGAGCCACACCTTGTATATCCCTAAACACCGTGCTCTGAACTGGCTGCTACTGCATTGGAAAAACAGAATAAGGAAAGGCAAACAAGGGCCATAAAAGTGACAGGTGGTAACATCCCTGTCACCTAAGGAGGGGGCACAGTGAACTCCCAGGTGACTTTTCTTCCACCTCCCATTAACATCACCGTGTGGGTCATTTGCATCCTTCCTTTTCCTTGACTTCAGGGACTGAAGGAGAGGTGGGGGCAGCCTTGGGCTCTGAGACATAATCCCGCCCCTGTTCGACTGCTGGGGTATAAGAAGGGTTGGAATGTGAATGCTTCTGAGACACACTTGTGCTTGCACATGCACAAGTCCTGGCTTATGGCGGGGGCCCTAAAGACACATTCTGCTTTGCATACATGTGAGCCCCACTGCATTAGGCTTCTTCAACATAAAGCTACCACAAGAGAGTAAGATATCTCCCCAGTGAAGAAACGACATGGGCTTGCTTTCTCATTCCCTGGATCAAATGCCACAGGTAGAGGGGAAGAGATGCCGCTCTGCACTGCCCAGGGCATCTTAGATTCCTCACCAGAGAGCAGCAGTATTAATTTTGTGGTATTTTATAGCCTGGATAAATATTCCCACAAGGCTAGGCTCCAACCCACAGCATTCACATTTGTTTATGATCAAATAGAGTACATACACAGGAGTGGACTGAGGTGAGGAGCTGGTGCAAGGGAGCTGATTCACCGAAACACTGGCTAAAATGGATCACCCATCCGGCAGGCCCAATTCAAGGTCACTTTCCGTAATGACATCAGAATTCTAACATTCTTTGCACAGCCATGCTGTCCCTCAGAGTGGGTCCACCAAGGCAAGTGGTGGGGGAGGGGCTGATTCTGTGTGGTTCTACCTCCAGGTATTTCCTGGCAAATTCCCAAATCATTAGGACATACTCTACCCCACTCTATCTCACACGTAAAAAGTTGAGATGAGCAGAAGTATTGGATGTCCCAGAAGAACTCCCGATGACAGGTTTCGGGGTTGATTTATTAAAATACCTCTCAAAGTACATATATGGAAATAAGAGCAGGCTTGTGGCTTAGGTTTGCTGGGGCAGGTAATTTCCATAAAAATTAATATTCTCTACTTTACTGGAACTAAATAATTAAGGAAGAAAGTATATTACAATAATAAAATTATCAACAGAGTTTTGACAAGCAGGCATGTGAGTGTAAATGAAATTTATTTAGGTGCCACTCAAAACACTGTAATGAAGTAGGCCAGAATGCGTTAGCAGAGGGATCCTGTTCAGTGTCTATTTACTTTAGACAATATGGAATTCAGAATGAGCAAGAACTAACCCAGAACCCCAAGCAACCCCGAACCCCAAGTCCCAAGCCAGTACACCATTAGGAGTCAGTATTCAATGTATCTGTGCTTCTACTAAACACACAAATTTATAATTTTTATGTGTGTCTGTGCGTGTGCATGTGTGTGTGTGTGTGTGTGTGTATGTATGTATGTGTGTGTGTGTGTGTGTGTGTGTGTGTGTATGTGCATGTGCAGATTTTAGCTGGAGTTACTGGTGACTATATCAAGGTTTAGAAGTGGAATGTGGGAAATTAGTCAAGACTTTTACAGAAAGCAGCTAGATTTTTCTATTCTGCTGGAGGTCACTAGAGACCTCCTGTCAGTGACTCTGAGTCTGTGAAGGGATGCTGTGATCTCACAGTGCCTCCATCCTAAGGGCAGGTAACTATCCTATTCTCTTAAGAGTCTACAGAAAAGCGACTAAGTACTTTGCAGAGTGAAACTTCAGATGCATGAGATACAAGAGCCTGAAGGATCTAAACTCCTGTTGTACAGATAAACTCTCTGAAACTCAGAGATGTCTAGTACAGTGCTCAAGACCACACAAGCAGCCAGGTCTGCTCAAGTGGCCATAAAGACACCTAGACAGAGCTGCTTGACTGACCAACTAATCTTATGTCTAATTCTAGAGTCCAGGACTCCAAATCAAGGTTTTGACAATACTTCTGAAGCTTCCCTCTATGACTAATAAATAGAAGGTCTATTTTTTCCAGATCTTCACTGGGCTATCTCTCTGGGTGTCTGTACCTTCATCTCCTTGTTCTTTATTTTAAAGTATATTGAATCATGTGTTTTGTATGGGTGCTTGTGCATGTGCATGTGTGTGTGTATGTGTGTGTGTTGTGTAAGTGTGGGTGCACATGTATGCTATGTGTATATGTTGTATGCATGTGTATTTATGTATGTGTGCATGTGTGTGTTGTAGGGATGTGTGTGCACATGTGTGTTGCATCTGGGTTGTGTGCATGTACATGTGCACACACATGTGTTGTGTGATATATGGTGTCTTCCTCCATCACTCTTCACATTGTCTTTTTAATAATAGATCTCTCACTGAACCTGAAACTCACTTATTTTGCAAGACTCACTTGCCAGCAAGCTCCTGGGATCTGCCCATCTCTGCCTTCCCAGTGCTGGATTTACAGACACACACCACCTAAGCTTGGCTTTATATGTGGTTGTTTGGGGATCTAAACTCAGGGCCTCATGTATGTGTAGAAAACCCTTTACCAATCAAGCCATTTCACCATTCTCTTATCTCCTCCTCTTATGAGAACACCAGTCATACCACATTAGGACTCACTCTACTGACCTCATTTAACCAAAGGTAGTTACCTCCTATCCCCATATACAGATAACAGATACATCTGAGGTCAGGATTACAATAGGCACTTTAAAGAAGAAACAGTACTCAGGCAGGTAAGAAAATAAGGACTATGGAAATACCACAAACCCCAACAACGTAACAGTGGGTAATACACACTCTTCAATAATAACTCTGAATATTAATGCTCTAAATTCCACAATCAAAAGACACAGACTAGCAGATTGGATTAGAAAAAATCCATCTTTTTATGGCTCCCAAGAGACCTACCTCATCCTCAAAGACAGAAACTGCCTTCAGGTAAAAGGATGGAAAAAGATACTCCAAACCAATGGAACCAGGAGGCAAGCAGGTACTACTGCTCTTCTTATATCTGACCAAATGGACCTCAAGACAAGGCTACGCAGAAGAGATAAAGGGAGTTACCACATACTTCCTAAAGGGAAAGGCCATCAAGGAGACATCACAAGTCTATGTATATATGCAACCAGCATGAGGGTATTCAATTTCATAAGTAGTACTAGATACAAAGTCAGAGATAACCCCAACATATCAATAGGAGATGAATGCAATACTCCATTCTAACCAATAGTCAGGTCATGTAGACAGAAGCAACAAAATATTGGAATTAATTGACATATCTATCAAATTGCCCTAATAGACATCTGCAGAGCAGTTCCCACAAAGCAGCAGTATAGGCATTCTTCTCAGCAGCTCATGAAAGGGTCACACAATAGATCACAGAGGGTACAAAGCAGGTCTCAACACATACTGTAAAACTTAAACAACTTCCTCCATTCCATGTGATCACCGTGGGATAGAGCTAGAGCTAACACAAAGAAAAGCTACACAGAGTCATGGAGATTAAAGAGCATATTACTGAGCAGTGAATTGGTCATCAGAGAAGGCAAGAAAAAAATATTTTAAATTCCTAGAATTGAATGATAGGAAAAGCACAGCAAACTCTAATCTATGAGATAAAACAAACCAGTCCTAAGGGAAAAGTTTGTTGCTCTAAGAACCTATACCAGCAAAGCTATCAGTGGGCAAACACATGACATGATGTATCTCAAGGCTTTAGTAAAGCAAACAAACAAACAAAAACAAAAACCAAATCCCAGGTCAATGGATGGGCAGAAATAATTAAGACTGAAGCACAAATTAATAAAACTAGAAACAACAACAAAAGAAAACAGTACCAAGAATCAACAAAATAAAGAGCTGGTTCTTTGAAAAGGTGACCCACACTGACAAATCCTTAGCCAAATTAACAAAAGAGAAAGAAGGAAGGCATAAATTACTAAAAATTAGACATGAAAAGGAAGACATAAGGACTGGTACCAATGAAATTCAGAAATTCATAAAACTATACCTTCAAAATAAATATTTTAGTAAACCAGAAAGCCTAAAAGGAATGGATAAACTTTTAGAAGCATATGACCTACCACAATTAAACCAAGATGAGTTAAGTAATGTTAAAAGATCAATAGCAAACAGTTAAATTGAAGCAGTATTACTCATACCAGCACTAGATAAAAAGACAACAGCAAAACAAGAAAAATATAGACCAAACCCCTTGGTGAACACAGACACAAATGTTCTCAATAAAATACTTGCAAACAAAATACAAAATCAGTTTTTCAAAACAAAGCAGCAAGATCAAGTTAGCTTCATTCCTAACAGGAAACAATGCCTCAGCCAACCCAAGTCAATGTGTACGATTCTTGACATGAATGGGCTCAAACACAGAAGCTGCATGATCCTCTCAATAGATACAGAAAAGGCAAATCCTATTTTTGTAAAGGGATTGAGCCATAGCCTTTTCTAGATGACAGGAAGCACAAAGAGCATAAGACCTAATTGGAGTTACATTGAAGAAACACTTAGATGGGTTCCTGGATCCTGCCCTATAGACATGCCAGTACCTCTCCATTCTGCAGGAAGGTCCCATGGTTGACAAGATTCCAGTTACAGGAGCATAGGATTTAACTGTTTGGCCACCCACCATATCTCCCTTTTCAGAATTCTGCAAGAAGCAGACAGCTTACTCTGGAAATGAGCCCATCTTCTGCATTCTAAGATGTGAGTATTGATAGCTGAGAATCAAACTAAGTAAATTGGGTAAGGCAGAGAAGAAAGCCAGTGCTTTTTAAGATGTAGTGGGGGATACTGAATGGAAGCTGAAGATGGAAGTCTTTCAGATTCCCAGGAGCAGCTAATCTCAAAGATCTCCTCAATACCCAGAAAGGTCTTCATTCACCTCATTCCATCCAACAAAAATAAAAGAGAAGCAATTCCTGAAGTGGGGTCCACTCTACAGTCACTTCAAGAACAGGTGGCAGGAAGATGCACACTGAAAAGCTAGAGATACCACCTGGGACATGAAGAGAAAGCAATGTGGCCTTCCACTGTTACACACTCTGTCCTCTCAACATGATTATCCATGAACGGAGAGTCACTTTACAGAGAGACATAGCTGATGCCACCACACTCAGGCCACCTGGGTAGCAGGACTGGATGAACTCTGAAAGCAGGGGGAAACCTAGGGAATAGGTGCTCACAGGGAGAAGAGGAGCCAGACAAGAAAGAGAAAAGGTCCTGAGAGAACATAAAGGCCAGCACTCCAATATTAAGGAGAAATTTATCCATAGGAATCTGAGTGAGGAAGAGGATTTGGTAGGTTTAGAAGGAATAACTTCAGACACATTGCAATGTTGGCTGTAGCACCAAGCTAACAAAAATCACATGAAAACTACCTGGTACAGCTTCAATATGGAATTCATCCTGTGTCAGGCTCATGTGCCAAAGGCTTGGTCTTCAGCTAGCAGACCTATCTAAAGAGGTGTTTGGATCACTAGTGTGCAAACCAAATTATTATATCAGTACACTAATGAGCTCATAGCTCAAGGGGCTACAAAGAGGTGGGGTCTGGTTGGAGGAAGAAGGTGGTTTTGTACATCTTGTTCTCTGACTCTTGATTTCTGTTGTCTCTGCCTTTTAGTTACCATGAGGTGAACCACTTGTCTGTACCCTATATCCATGCCTTCCCAGTATTCTTCCCAAAGCAACCATGGATTGAATCCTCTGAGACCATGAACCAAAGTAAACCTCTCCTCCTTTTAGTTCATGGCTTCAGGTATGTTGTCACAACAATGATTACTGATGAATAGAAAGTCTCAACTTTATTTTTTTCCTTTTATTTAAGTACAGATATGTCAAGAAGAAGATTTTCTGATGAGGGTTGAGAGATGTACCAACAACAGGTACAGCAACAAGTCATTAGAAGTGGTTTTAATGCTAATCATAACACAGAGACCCACAGACGGTCAACCTGCAGAGAGTAAGAGATGGAGGAATGCTCAGCCTTAAATAGGACATCTATGCTGTACCCTTTGCAGCAATGACCAGGGATCTTCAAGGAATAGGGAGAAGAAAGGTTGTGAGAACTGGAGGTGGTGGATGACTATGAGGAACATGTCGTTTATATACAATGGAGGCAACTGCCCCCAGGAACCCACAGTGATTTTGACAGCATGCACGAGACCTGTGCAAGCTCGACCTAGAGAGAATCCCAGCATGGAGTGAGGGAGGTAGGCATGAAGTCCTACCCCTAGATGAGTTTTTCTAAGCATTTTGTGGTTACTGGGAGAGGGAAAGTGGATTTTCTTTAAGGTTGTGACCCTTAATAGGTCAATCACTTCCCTGTACAAGCCCTGTACCCAAGAGTATTTGAACAATGCAAATTGTACTTCATGATTTTAAATATTTTTAAAGAGAACATGAAATTTTGTGTGCAGGGAAGTGAGGTTGGAGGAGGAAGGAGGAGTTGGGTGAATGGGTGAACTACGTTTTATGAAATTCTCAAGGAATTAATAAACACTATTATTAAAGTGAAAAAAAGTTACTTATGTTCAACTAATTTATTATAGGGAGTTGAACCTTGTCCTCTTCTGTGGTGTTTCTAGATGAAAGGTAACAGAAAATAAAGACTTGAACTATCTTTATCCCAAAGTGATGACTGTCAGGACCACCTTTGTTGTCAACAGTGGCATGTTGGGGTTTCTTACAGGTGCTTCCTAGCCATGTAAACACAAAGCTCTCTTCTTTGGCAACTGGGCCATGGCAAAGGGTACTTTTGGGATTCAAAGTTGTGTTTCTGCATGTCTGATGGTCCATGTCTTTTCCAGTCTAAAGAAGAACAGCAGAATGTGGGGAGAGGACAGAGGGAGGTGCCCATGGACTTCTTTGAGAACTCAATGGCAGGTCATCTTGCAGTAACCCACAGACAAGGTATGGCTGTGCTGCTGATCTGGGCAGCTTTGAGAAGGCTTCTTGGCTCCTTTAAGATTGACAAATTGTCTCTCCACTGGTCCATCTTACAGCTCAAGAAACTTCCTTTCTTCCATTCATAGAATGGTCCTTAGTGTTGCTTACTATAAGGATCTTAAGTGATATGTGCATTAATGTCTTCATGTGATCTCAGAACTAACAAATTAACGCAGCTCCCCCACAGAGCACCAACCTTTGATGTCCCTTTTGAGGGGGCAACTGAATTCTTGAATTCTTTCTCCTTTTTATTCAGCTCCTGGAGGTCCTTATGTGGAGTTATCTGTATTCCTCACCGCTGGAGAAGAAGGGCACCCAGAATCCCTTGGTGATTTCATCCCAGGCCAGCTTTAACCACCAGGACCACAAAAACCAGCAGTGACTCATCCTTGTCAGCCCATCCCCTGTGCATGTCTAAAGCTTGAGACGTTATCCTTGTCACCGTGAAAGGCCCAGCAAATTCCAATTTGTTGTCCTCATTCTATCAAATTACATCCAGTTCCAGCATGTCAGCTGGATGTCATCACTTTCTCCTCTACACTCAACATAATTTACTCCCAGCTTCATTTGAGACCAATTACTCACATATTAATTTTTCACCACAAAGAATGCAGCAATCCTGAGCAACCCAGGAGACCCATGGTAAGCCTCTACAAATGTTGTCCAGGAGCTCAAATCCTAGTTACTCATAGACTGCCCCAAGATCTTCAGACTCTACTGTAGCTTGGCTCTGGCTGAGGCTATAGAAACAAGCCTCCTGAAGGGTAGAGAATAGATGAAGCTATAGTTTTCGGTGAAAGGTTCCCTTGGGAGCAGCAAAACCCAAAGCTCATAGAATGATCCTGTGGAGAGGACCCTTCCCAGAAAGTCAGCCAGGTCTACTGCTGATACCCCTACACTTCTGTAACTGCCAACCTATAGCTGCGCGAGCCCTCTGCTCCCCTCCTGGCACTTCCATCAAGCAAAGAGAGATTCTTCTAGAAGCTTCCTCGGGCTCCTTTCTGGAGACAGGTTGTTAACTGCGGGCCTCAGATTTCTTTGCCTGCCTTTCACTTTAAAACTGCTGCCAGTCGCCTCCCCTCCTCAGAGCAGTGAAGAGAGAGGTCAGAGAGCACCAGTTGTGCATGAAAGATGTGAAAATTTACTGCAAATGAGACAAGAGCAGTAAATTCATTTTTATTCAAATTACTGTCATCATACATTACCACGTCTCCTGTAAACATTGCACTTCACACAGGGTGACAGCATATTATTATTTGAGATTATACTATTATTAAGCCATTAACATGTCACCCCTGCTTGAAACAATGACTCAGCTTGGTTCTGCATAATAGGACAAGTGAGGGAGACAAGCAGAGGTGCAAGGAAGGTTAGTTTTAAGACTGCAGGCCTGGTAGAGAATGACAGCTGGTACTTACCCACCCAGGTAATGAGGGGCCTGTGTGTTTCTATGTGGGGACTTCCGTAAGCAGGTTTATGTGTGGAAGGAAGCCTATCCTGTCTGTTTTACCAAACACATTGCACAGATGTAAGTGAGGGCCCCTAGTATAAAGAAGCTGGGTTGAGGGACATGTGTCCCCTGGTGAAGCCACCACCTCTTCAGTGTGTACAGGTTTCCTTCTCCCGGGACATTCTATGACTGTGAGGGCCAACTGGTCCTTTTGAACAGAGGGGCATACCAAGTATGTGGAGCTCTGATTGCTCCACACTACAAGATGCAAGCAAGACAGAAACTACCTGGCATCCCATAACTTCCTCTCCAACTGTAGAGAGAGCTCATTCTCTCTGGCCACTGCCTCCAGTTCCTATGGAATTGGGAGGATTGAAACATTATTTTCTTAGCTGTTACAGACCTTACCATATTGCAGCCTAAAACTTTCCGGACACACAGAACATCCATCAGACTAACTCTTCTACCCTAAACAATTACAGCCACCTCAGATTAGCTCAGGAGCATTCTGAAAAATGCCCCCACCCCCACCAAGTGACATTTTGTGTTTCTGCTACAGCTATCCCAAAATCTCTGAGGCATCAGAGACCCCTAGTCTGAATCCTTGGGGTGGAACATTTTGCTACAGTGGTGTTCCTTGATATCTCAGAACCAGCTGAGGGTTGGTCTCACAGATGAAAAGAGGAGGAGAATGATAAGAAAGAGGAGGAGGAGGAAGAGAAGGATAAAAAGGAAGAGGAGAAGGTTGTAGAGGAGAAGGAAGAGGAAGAGGAGGAGGAGGAAAAGAAGAAGGAGAAAAAGGAGGACAAGGAGGAGATAAACGAGGAAGAGGAAGAAGAGGAAGAGAAGGAGAAAGAGGAGGAGATGGTGGAGGAAGCAAAAAAGGAGAAGTGAAAGAAGCAAAGAGCATCTTTTTATCCTTGCTGGTGATCAGAACAACACCCCTCCCCAGGTTTCCTAGGCTGCTTTGAGTCTTGGACACAGCTTCATCTCACTATGGAGGAGCAAGGGTCAACATGCAAGGTCTCAGTTTTCTGGGTCAGAGTTTTGAAGGTTCCTTTACCCCCAAAGTGACATTTTATGAAGTCAAGACTAAACTAATTGAGAAGGAATGCTATGAAGAAAAACAAATGCCCCCTCATTCCAGCGTGCTGCTGGTGATCTTACTTTGACATTAGTGGAAAAAAAAAATAACAAAATAAAATAAAGCTTAAAGGTATAACTCAGAGGTTTTGCAGCCTCAAACAGCTAACAGCTAGTTAGTTGCATGCTAGCCCAGGCTTCCCAGGCTCATAGAATCACCTTTTGGTACCTTGAAAACTCTGACTTGTACAGATTAGTGTGTCAATTTGTCCTTAAACAATTAAGAAGCTGATAAACTGGGAGATGTGAGTCACCAATGGGTCTTTGGGGGGGAAGAGGGTGCCTGGATGCACAAAGGGGATGCACATGAATACATGAGTTATGCATGTGGAGATTGGAGTTCAACCTTGTCAATCCTCAGGCACTGCCCACTTTATTTCATCAGACATAGTCTCTTACTGGCCTGGAACTTGACAAATAAGGAAGGCTGGCAGGCAATGGAGCCCCAGAGACCCAATGTCTCTCCCTCCCCAGTGATGGGATTACAAGTACATGCCAACATACCTGGCTTTTTTACATGGTTTCAGGGGATCCCACTCAGGTTCTCAGGTTTGCATGGCAAGCATATTAGTGACTGAGCTCTGCCCAAGTCTACTGTAATACTTTGAAAGCTATGAATTGCACAGTGTTTTGTCAAATTGTCCTTAAACACTTAAACTGGGAAGTTGGCACTGTGAACCATGAATGAGCTTTGAACTTGAGCTCTATCCCATCTTGTGAGGCTGTTTTCATTCTCCTTAAATGTCTCCAGGCACCTGAACAGCAGAGGCACCCTTCACCCTTCTGCTGCCTTCCTTGTCAATTCCTCTTGTGTCTCCCTTCAAAGAAGGGGATCTCAGCTCCCTTCAGCATCAGGCCCTCTTTGCTATGGTTCTCCTCTT
The DNA here is from genome assembly GCA_036184795.1 of Tokudaia tokunoshimensis. Lineage (NCBI taxonomy): Eukaryota > Metazoa > Chordata > Mammalia > Rodentia > Muridae > Tokudaia > Tokudaia tokunoshimensis. The sequence continues at coordinate 111,962,056 of BTHU01000001.1, read as the reverse complement.
CTAGATGGCATGCTACAAGTCCTCCAGCCAGGCAGTCTGGGCCTGACTCCAGCATCTGTGCAGCCTGCATACTGGCCCCAGGCTCCACCAGCCACACTTGTAGCAACTTCTCTCACAACCATCAACTTGGATTTTGGTCATTAATCTCTCCCATCTCTTCCAGGTACAGATCTTCAACAGACCAAATTTTCTTCCTGAGATCCACCCCCACCACCCCTACCACTCCACCCCAGCATCATTAGAGTTCTGTCCTTAGGACTGAATACAGCATTTTCCTTCCATGCCTGTTTTATGTCACAGTGATAACAGTAACGTTGAAAGGAGAAAGTTGAAAGCGTTCTGTTGATTTGATTAAGGGAATGTCTGCTGAGATACTGTGCATGTGTCCTTTTATAGACTCACAGGCTAGAAAAGTGAGTAAAGATACGTTGCTCCAATCCCCTGTTCTCGGACAGGTAGAGCTTTCTATGTTTCAGGAGACAGGTCCAAGGCCCAGAGAGATGAAACACGGCCATCGCATTCAGTCATCTTGAGTGACATGCCAAGCCCCAGCTTGATAGCTATGACTGCAAAGCATGAGTGGAACCAGGTGTGACTGCAGGCTGATGCCCCACTCTGATGTCTCCACAGGATGAAAGGACCGTGATTCTGTCCTTCTGACTGCAAATCCATCTATGAGAGGGACTGAAAAAAGCCAAGCTAATTCCAGGAGAGTTCTACCAGGGCCTCAGGGAGAGGCAGTTAGTTGTCTAAGCAGATCAAGCCACACTAGGGTTGCCCCACACCTTCCTGTACTAAATGTCTTCAGCAATGGGCTTCTGCAGACAACAACTTTCTGTTAGGACCTCTTGGGAAAGTGGATAGCCCCAGGTTCCGGAACAACAAGAAGCAGTAGATAGAGTTCATCATCCATGAAAGCTCCCAGAGCCAAGTGGAACTGTGAGAACAAAGGTCACACAGTCTATATGTGAGCAAAAGCCCACAATGCCCACAAGGGGAAGAAGAAGGAGGGGTCAAAGTCACATGGGAACAGACCCCCCAGAGGATATAGGAGTCAGAAAGAACTACTCAACCAGCACTACTGTCCCAGGTGAGAAGCCTAATGTCTTAGCTCCTTTTCTCATTGTCGTAACCAAACACAGGACAAGAAGCAACTTAAGGGGTGAGGAGAAAAGTTCTAAAGGACAGAGTCCATCATGGCTAGGAAATTATGGCAGCATGAACGTGAGGCATCTGGTCATGTGTTCATGGACAGGAAATAGAAAGTAAACAGGAAGTAGGGTGGGGGTATAAAACCTCAAGTCCCCTGAACAGGATTCACTTCCTTCTTGGAAGCTGCACCTTCTAAGTGTTCTACCAAACCAGCACCCTGGGCTAGGGACTCAAATATACCAACTTGTGAGAAAGGAGGGCAGTTCTCATTCAAACAATAGCTGGTGCTGCAGGGAGATGTGGGGCTTGTACTCTTCATGGTTTGTTCTGATGTGCCTGGCACACAGTGGGTTCTCAGTGAAAAGGGACTGCACCATATTTCCTACAAGACTGAGTCCCACTGGTCAGGGCCAGAAGTTAGTTCTCTGTCCTTAATGCCTGATTCAATACATAATTGTTGACTAAATGAATGAATGAATGAATGAATGCATTAATACATGAATATATGAATACAGGAATCCACAAATGAATGAAGAACTAGCACAGTCTGCAGTCACCAGACAGAAATGTGTACACGATTTATATCATCCACAGTAACAGGACTCTGTTTACAACAGTGCCTGTAGAACTGAATGGCAGGAGTCATGGTGAAATCAATCCCAATGCTTGGAAGGTAGAGGCAGGTAGATCTCAGTGAGTTCAAAACCAGCCTTTTCTACATAGTGAGTTTCAGGGCTCACACCCTGTCTCAAAACAAAAACAAACAACAAAAATACTGAATCCAGGTAGATGTGAAATGAACCTACTTTAAGATCAATGGAATGTCACTTTCTCGGGGAGAGGGTAATTAAAATCCCATTGGCATCAGGATTTATGTGATGTCAGGTGATTTCATGGACAAAGCAAACTTATGTTTGTTAGACATGAGTTTAACAAATTTGTGTTAAGGTGGTTAGAGTGCTCAGTGGGGATAATTTACTCAATCAGGAATCTGCAGGTAATCCTTCAGAAGGTATGACCGCCTTCTTGTTTGTGTAAATAAAGTTTTATTGAAACACATCACACTTGATCACTGTCATATCATCAGTGGCAACACTGAATAGTTTCAGCAGAAACCTACAAAGTTGAAAATACAACTGAGCCCTCCATAAAGAGTCTTTCCAACACTGGCCTATGAGCAAGCATTCATAAGAGGCTACCAATGATCAGGGCTAGCCTGAGTCCTCTGCATGCCTTTGCCTGGCTCAACTTTCTATTAACCTGTCAGATGAGAGTCACTACTGTCTACATATTACATGGGAAGACACTGGTTCTCAGGGGGAAAAAAGTGTGCCTTTCTCAGGATTTGATGAAGGGAAGGCAAAATAGCTGGAGTTCTATTTAAGCTCATGTGCCAGGTAGAGTGAGTGCTGAAGACAGCCAGCCTCCATCTGCAGGCCCTACCATCTCAGCTGTATCTGCAGAGGTAACTCTGTGATGCTCCCAGCTGCCATTGACCACACTGCCCTCCTCATCTCACATGATTCCTAGGTATTTCAGCCAAATACACACAAGAGAAACACATTAAGGCTTTCATGAGACAATAGAGCAAGGCTGAGGGTATTATTCCCAGAGCTCAGAAAACTCCATGCCCATAGCATTATAATTATGTGATGGGCTTTCAGTGTCATCCGCTCATTTACAAAGATGGCAGATCATGAGCAGGGCTCCAGAAGACCCATCACTGCAAAATCCAGGTATCTCAAGAGGCCCTCTTTGCTCCACTACATACCTTGTGGGTCTTGATTAGCCAATGAGGTGATGGGAAGGGAAGGGTGGGCACTGAGGCCAACAAAGCTTCCTCTTTCTGCCTCACTGACTCCTTCCAGCCCTCTGAAGCTCAGTGACCATTTCTACCTAGAGAAACATGTCAACTTCAAGTAAAACCTCCCCTGCCTTAAGGAAAAGGCAAAGAACTAATTGCAGGGGTTTTAATGTGTGTGTGTGTGTGTGTGTGTGTGTGTGTGTGTGTGTGTGTGTGTGTGTAGAAAATAGAAGTATTATTGTATATAGCAATATATTACTGATATATATGCATATAAATACATACATATGCATTGTATGCATTATATACATATGCATACATACATACACACACACATATATATGTATGTGTATATATATGCATTGAATAATTAGGGACCTCAGACATGTTAGCTAGAAAAATGACCTACAACTGTGCTTTACCCCCAAGTCCTCTATTGAGACAGGATCTCAATAAATTGTTCAGGATATTGTTGAATTCACTCTGTAGCCAAGAAAGACCTTGAACTTGCCATCTTCCTGCTTCCCCAGTAGCTGGGCTTACAGGCCTGAAGCATCAGGTCTGGCTTAAAATGAAGAGCTTCTTTCCTCTCTCCCTTCCTCCTTTTCATCTCTCTCCCAGTCTTTCTCCCATTGTGATGAAGTTGGCAATACAATACATTGGGCACAGGTGAAAACAATCCACTGTCTGCGACTGTCCCCAAATGATCCCCAGACATGGAGTAAGGCGTAATGGCATCTGTTGGGAGGACATAGACAGTGAGCAAGTGACACTTTTGTCAACATTGACACCCTCTTAATTATGTGAGACTCATGATGCTTCTCCAACTAGTATGTTTCTCTCTCTCTCTCTCTCTCTCTCTCTCTCTCTCTCTCTCTCTCTCTCTCTATCTATCTATCTATCTCTATCTCTATCTTTCTGTGTGTGTCTTTCTGTCTGTCTGTCTGTCTGTCTGTCTTCCCAGGTAAGGATGGCTAACTGAGGAACAAAGACTAGAAAGACAGAAGTCACCAAGGGCATTGACTTGCATGTGTCTAGCATATGGGTAGCATAACCTAGCAAGCATCTAGTTCATGCAGAGACCAGTCTCATGCTGACCTGGAGAAAAAGACCCAAAGCGTGGAAAGCATGGACACATGGGCCTGTGAATTATATCTTATTTCAAAACCTAAGCCAGAGATGCCAGGCTGTACCCTTTTGGCAAACACAGCAAGGGCACCTAGGTCATAATGGGCAAATAATGCATGTGTATGGTTGGTTAGCCACCTTCTGGGCTCTGAGACAGGTATGTGAAAGCAAGCTCCTCAGAGGACCTAGTCACTAACTTCTGTACTTCCCAGCCCTATTTCTTAAGCTGCTGTGTATGATCAGGTCTTGCAGGTGGCCTCCTCTGCCTACTGGGGAGAAACTCGCTGCCCAGTTCCGAGAAGTGTGTCCTACAGATGACACTTGTTTTGGCAAAACTTGGCTGCAGTTGTTTTTACTTTTTCCATTAAAGTCAATGCCTTCCAAGATGGGCCTCATCCTCTCTGGCTGAGATTGGAGAGCATTGAAACTACATGTGTGGAACAGAGCTGAGGATGAGACAGAAGTATGCAGGGCTAGCCTTGGGCACAGCACAGGTGTGGACCAGGTAAGGAGCAGCAGTGCACAGCGAAGAAGAATCAATGGCCACATCTCAGATGCAGGGCCCCGCAGACATACGCCTGGAAAGATCTTGAACTTGGGAATGTGACCCTCTCTATCAGTGAGAATTATAACTCTAGGCTTATTGTTGACCCTAAGGACAGGTATAGAGGAAGAAGACCGAAGCAGCCTAAGACCGAGCTACAGCCCTCGAACACAGACAGGGAGCAGGTACCATCCAGAGCTGTCCTACAGAACTCCTCTCAATTCATCTCTTTCCTCACAGAGGTTGTGTGGTGGCACCTTCCACAAAGAGCCACAAGCCACATCCCCACAAAGTTATCCCTGCAAACAGCCCTACAAGTCAATAGCAGAACACTACCCAAGGCTCCTTGCTTTGCTCAGACTTACCAAGAAAATCTCGGCCAATCTAACTTCCTAATTTCTAACAACTAAGAAGCCAGCCTCGTTCCCCGGAGGGTGTCAGGGGGACTAGGGACCTCCTGTGTTGAGGGCTGTGTGGCCTCGGCTCCCTCTTCCTACCACCGTTGTACCCTTGGGATTCCCAGGGCTCCTGATACTTGTGAAAGCTGCAAACTCACCAAGTTCCCTTCAGCCCATTATGAATGGGGGCTCTCAAGTGTTCGCCACTGATTAGACAACATTATTTCTATTATCCTACTGGGCTTCACACGAGGAGTCGAGGCACTTGCCTTGATTTGAAACTCGCAGACACCAGGAGAATTTGCTGATTGCTAATGAGAAAGCTAAGGTTTTGTTGGTGCCATCTGGGACCATCTTGCTGTGGGCTGAGATTAGGCTGAGGAGCTCGACATAACACACTGTATTAAGCAGGCAGTGACTTTGTTATGGGCTCAGTATAACTTTTCATGCCTGCTGTACGCCGAGAGCCTAGTCCGAAACACCTTTTTTCCAGAATATGAAACACAATATCTCCACGCTCGTTGAATTATTTAAAAAGGGGCAATGTGGTTCGTAACTTTACATTTATGGCATACTTTTAAGCCACTTGACCCATATAAATATTGCTATGGAGTTGCCTTCAGTTATTAAATTCTTATTGCTTATAAAAGGGGCAACAGGAAGTGTCTAACCTACAGTCCTGGGTGTGGGGAGGGCTAGGGAGGACACAGGAACCCAGGCAGGGGTGTAAGGGGGTGGGGGAGAGGGTTCAGAGCGCAAGTCAATTTCAACTCTGTTCTCCTTTTTCGAGCCTGAATTTTTTTTTTTAAGTATATCTTATTTTGTTCCGAGTTCCAGGCAGCAGCCTGTTTTACTTTAGTTCAAAGAATTATGTACTGGCATGGCAAGTGACATCTTGCCTTTCTCCTAATTAAAATGGAACCCCACTCTTGAAAGACACTGGTTAAAAGAAAAAAAATTTTTTTTTTTTTAAATTTCAGCAACACAGCTGAGACCAGATAAAAACAGAGCATCCACATTTATCAGGGTTCAAAGTCAAGTCTCCTCACTGTGAACAGGAAGCAAACTGTGTCTTCATTGTCAGGCTTGTGTTCTTATCTGGCTCCTGTCTTCCCCTCCTCTCTCTCCTAGGATGTACACTGGGTCACCTGGTTGAACACGTAACTGGAGGTCCCCTCCTGGCATGCTCCTTTCCCGAATGACAGTATGACCACAAGCACCTTAAGACACCTCAGAGCACTTGTACAGGATTGAAACAAAAAAACAAACAACAAAACGAAACAAACCAGCAACAACAGCTTGCACAACAGCTTGTAGAAGCTTGGGTTCAATCTCTACCTGAAGGGTGCACAGTCAAGAAACAGCATTTGACCACAACAGCATGGAGCTTGAGCAGACATACATGGGGCCCAAATGGTTGCCCAGACATGGTTATGATTTTTTAAAACATACTAAGAGCTTGGGTGGGTGAGTACGTATTTCCCTTGTACATTAGGGACCGCCCCGACTATGCATTGACATGGAAGGTTTTCCTTGCCATTGCTTGGGGTCAAGTCTTTAAACCTGGAGGTTAAATCTGCCAGCACAGGACCTTTTTCCTCCTGTCACTTTCCTCAGAGATGAAGGGAAAGATTTCCCTTAGCCTACAGCAACCCCTCCACCTCCATGTCCTGAAGGCATGGAAAGCATGAAGCCAGACTGTGACCTTCCTTTTCAGTGACAGGGCAGGAATCCCATGAGCAGTGGTTGCTTCCTCTGATATTTGGAAAAGTGTCATGTTTTCTTTACAGAGAAAACTGTCAGGTTGTTGTGGGCATAAAATACAACCCTTCCTGGGTTGTGATTTGCTTGTTTGCTACAAAATGTCACCTGGGCACATGGCATGTTTTTATTTTGCTCTAATAGCCACATTATTTTAAGATAGTCAAATGTTGTTGAGAGAAAGTCCAGCTGTTTCTTCCATGTTCCGGTCATCTCTCTTCTTAATGACAGACCTTGAACTTCCTGGAGAAGAGGAATGTTCAGAAAAGAGCCAGGGTTTGAGGATGGACTCATTTGCTAGAGTTAAAGATGCTGTACAAACCCACCTTTCTTCTGTAGGTCTTCTCTTTAGCAAACCTCATCGACAAAAACGTGACTACTGGTAGCAAAACAGAAGGCACACTGTGACACTCAGAAGGCCACCAGAAGACACCCAAAGCACCCTCAGGCTGTGGCTCCTGAATGGGGACAGAGTGTCCCCTACCTGTGCCTGTCATCTGCAACCTGTTAGGCTGCTTTTGCCTGCCCAACTCAGTTTCTCATCCTGGAGGATGCTTATTTATTAAGCGCCCCTCTATTTCTGGGTACCACTTGTGAAAGCATGCCGCAGGGGTTATGCTTAATAAATAGTGATTTATGAGATACAAGAAAACCACAAAATATAATACCATGATTATTATTCTGCTGTTGTGTTTGGTTTGGTTTTCCCCTTTCATTCCTTCCAAGATCCAAAACAGGAAAAATGTGTTCCTTTTTTAAAGCCTTAGTTAACAGAAGTGTAAACATTAAAAAAAAAATGCCTCCCTCCCTTGTCTTAATTTAACACATAAAATAAAAACAAGATGCCAATAATAATATGGCATTTTTTGAGCCCAGTTGAATATATGAGTATGGTGCCCATCTCAGGCACCCTTCCAAGAGACCATCACCAGTCTGCTATAGCTCTCAACCTCCTGGCTAAAAAACCAAGCAAGAGTCCTATCAGTGAGGTGAAAATGCAGCAGAAGTGAAGCCTGGGGATGTTTAGGCTACACAAGGACTGTTATAGGAGGAGATAGAGTCAGCCAAACAGTGAGAATCAGCCAACAGCACAATAGATTGACTCCTCAATGGTGTCAACCAGGACTCTGCTCAGGTTGTCCCTGCCTGACACCAGTCTTTTCCCTCCTAGGATGTAGATGTGGGGATGGAGGCACAAGGAACACTGGCTTAAAAAGGTATTTGGTTTCTCTTTTAGCAGTTTGCATGATTTGAAAAATATGTCATGCAAACCAAAGCGCAGATTCCTTAATTGCCACTGAGTACGCAGGGTCTGCTGGGGACGCAGCTGGAAGGTTCAGTGACTCCATGGTTAGGGCAGAATTTGAGACCTGTTCTCATTTTCATCAACTCTTTGTGCCAAATAATATTCTACTCTGAGAGAAAAATATAAATCACACACACACACACACACACACACACACACACACACACACACACACCACGAAGGGGAGGAGAAGGGGGAGATATGTTTTGCCTTTCCCCAGGAATAGGGAATTAGTTTCTTGTAGTCATATACAAACATTCTGGGGCTCCAGACAGACACTGATCTTTGAAGAGTCTGCCTCTGTATTTTGATAACTAGCCACTCCTGCCAGGTTCCCATTCATTCCAAACTAGCAAGCACAAAGAAATGCGGTCTTCGTTTATAAAGGTTTGCTTCATCTTCTCTTGTTTGACATCTTTGTGGTGTGCTTTTGGGTTTTGTTTGCTTGTTTGTTTGGTTGGTTGCGTTTTTTTGGCTTTTTTTTTCCAGATTATGTTGTTGCCTTTTCTCCACCTGTGTCTGAAAACAACTGCTGTCTCCTGAAATCATACAGCTTGTTTAGCTAGAAGCTAGCTGAGTCTTTGGAAGGCAGCATACCCACAATGTTACAGAGAGTGGTTCCCTAACCCTTCTGAGTGGCAACAGGAGCCTGATGGTTTGTTTCTGTGTCAGAACAATGGTGACTAGACAGCAGAAAGCGAGGCTGAACTCCAGTCCTGATCCCTGGCATCTGCAAAGGGTCTGAGCAGGACTTTAGGGACACTCTTTATTCTGATGGTTCAGAAGGTAGAGACTTACAAAATCCTCTGCGGACACCTGACACAGCACAAGGCTCTTGGAGCTGGACAATTTCCTGTGTGGATTCAATATTCAATCTATTTTCTTTCCAATGTCTAAGCTAAATAGGAGAACCTAAAAGACAGACCCACTCCTCTCAGTGTGGAAGAATTTTACTGGAAAAAATTGTCCCCACTTGGAATTGAACTTTGAACAGAGGGATGGCCCTTGAGCCCCTTGCATAAAATTCAAGTTCAAACCCCAAGCCCAAACACACTCAGCTTAAAAGTCACCCAAACAAAAGCAGTCTACGGACATCCGGAGCAGCACACTAGCCCAACTTAATGGTTTCAGGTAAAAACAGGAGCCTCAGCCTCCAGTCATCTTACTGTAGCAATCTGAAATTTTTGGACAGAACCAGTGTTTATGTCTGACAACTATGCTGCAGGCCCTTCCTTTCTCATACCGCACTCCATACTTTAAAAAGGAAAAAAAATGGTATAATAATAATTCCAAAAAATTAAAATTATTTTTCCTTGAACATATTAAGGCAAGCACCTAGCTTCTGATTGCACAACCGTATTTCCTTCCTCTTTATAATATATAGTACTGAAATTCCAAAGGTCTCTGGTACATTTCAGCTGTCACCTCACGTCAAAACCATAGAGTTCAGCTATAAAAGAATATAATAAATTTAACCTGACCTAACTAGGGATTTTTTTTAAAAGCAGTCTTTTTTTTTTTTGGTTGTTAATTGTGTATCTATGAGCTAAGCTCCCTGTGCCCACCTACTGATTGTTTTTGGTTTGTTTTGTTGCTTGGTATTGCCAGTGTACAATTGTGAAATTATCAAGGCTTAAATGAGAGCACTCACAGAGACTTTGAAGTGAAGTGGCGCCTTGGAAGAAAATGCAACGCTAAGGGAAACCTGAAACCAGCTTCTGAAAGGCAACTCCAGGGCCCAGATCTGTCCAGGGCCACTGTCTTAGAGGCCGGCCCCAGGGAATCTTCTCCAAGTGGTCTTCAGGCTGCTCCTTGGTCCCCAGGCTCTTGGGCTCCAGCCACTGACTGTTTTGCGCTCCTGCGTGGGTGGGTGTTTCGCACAGGGAAGCAAACTAACGCACTCGGGTTCAAATGTAATCAATGTTTTTGTTTTTCAGCTTTGTAAAATGAGTCTTTGTTAGCTGAGCTCAATGTTGTTTCCCCGACACCCAAAGAAATCCCTGGCATCAGAGTGCCCCCAAAAGGCAGCCAGGGAAATGAGCCGGGGCGCTCTGACCTTTAGCGAGACAGCTAAGGTTATGCACATAACATTTGCTTGTTTACTCTGCAAAATAAGCAACGAGTTGGAAACTCCGAGCTTCAGCCCGCGCGTCCGCGTACTTAAAAACACAACAACACGAACCAGGCTGCCGGGCTTCCCAGCTCGGGTGCGCAGCGGTTGTTATCTGCTTTGCTCGCTTCTATCCCGATGCAACTTTAATAACAGGAGCCAAGACTGCTCAGAAAATCACAGCTGTAGCTGGAGGCCAAAAAAAAAAAAAATAATAAAATAAAGGAAGAAGAAAATCCACGAGAACGAGGTGCACCCCCCGCCCCCTAAGATTCACCTAAGAGCAAGGTGGCACCAGGTTGGCGGGGGCAACGGCTACTCGATCGATAGCTGTAAAGGGCTGGTGGCCACTGGTCGTTTTGATGGATATGACTGTAAAAAAAAATATTAAAAAAAAGTCCAGATCGGTTCACAGTGGACCTCAAACCATGTCAGCTAAAACCAAAGAGACAAAAAGTGACAGCCGCGGAGAGTGCACTGCAGGCAGTCAACGGCGCCTGTGATTTATCGTTCCATCTGCCTTGCTGCTGTGAGGACAAGTTCCCCCTGATTTGGTTAAAATGAAAAGGACCTCAGAGAACGCAACGTGGGTTTTGAAAATGTGCAGAAACTTTTTTTTTTAATTTCCTGATTTATGTCCCTTTTCCCTTTTTAGAAAGTCAGCCTGCTCAGGAGCTCCTCAAGAGTGGGGTTTTGCACTCCCACCCTTTGCCCCAATGATGTTGGGGTTCAGGGCATAATGTCCCAATCCTGCCCTCGGTGGCACAGTGTGGGGACTATAAGGACTATGGCTTGAAAGCCTCCAGGTGCTCAGAGAGGCTTTTAAGCCCCCGGGTGCACCCAGCCCCAGAGGGACAGCAGGGCCACTGAAAGGATATCCAGGGTACTGGGCCTGGCTACACACTTGCTCCTTAGCTCTCCCAACCTGTGAATCCCTGGAAGGTCCACCTTCTGCTGTGGGATTCTAATAAAAGTTTTATGCGGGTCAGCACATTTTCAACCAATTTCCCATGACAAGGCCTGTTGGTTTCGGTGGTGCGTGGAAACTGGTGAGCTCTCCTGTCTCAGGGGCCCTGACCCTGGGCATGCACTTCCTGGCTGGGGGTTTTAGGCCTCTCTCAGGTCCGACCTGGTGTCAAAAACTGGCCTGTCTTCTGTCTCAGGATGTTGGCTTTACCTCTCAAGTATTTCCTGAATTTTTGAAAATTCTTTTTCTGGCTGCTTGTCCACTGTGGCTCAATGCTCAAAAAAAAAATTTACTTTTTTTTTCTTTTAGTTTTGAGATAAAGAGAAGGGAGAGGGGAAGGGAGGGGTGAGAAGAAGGCCTGGGGGAGAGAGAGAGCAAGGCTTGGCAGCTACTGGATAGGAGAGCCTGCCCCCAGGGGCCAGTCCCACTCTGGGGCCATGTTCCTGTCAGGCAAGGGTCAACATGTTTTACCTCTGTTTTCATTATTCAAAATAAGTACTGATGTTATGTTTTAGCTATTTAAAAGCCAGCTGCCTCGTTCATTTCAGAGACTTCTCCTGGTATGAGTGGATGTGGTAATAGCTGGTCTGTGTATCGTCTTTCACAAAATCTTGCCTTTCAGAGCCTCAGTCTTCAAATGATATCAATCAAAATTTATGCAATTCAGAATCCATATGTATAGGGTCCCAGTTCACCTCATTTAATGATAACAGTAAACCACATGTTGTGTACATGTCTAAAACACTTTTCTCCTTCTTGGCTGTGGTAACCCTAGGGGCGCTCGGCTGCGCGCGGCTTGCTCAACTGCACACCATCCGACATTGATTAATACTTGGCAACAACGGAAATCTTGAATAATAAAATGGTGAATGAGGTAAATGCAAACTAATAAAACAAGGTGAGTGTCAATAATATTTGAAGATGTATGTTAATGTAAACAACCTAGCAAGACCTGAGAGGCTGGGAAAGGCAGCTAATACGGATGCCTCTCAGAATCGGCCCTTATTAAACCATCTTAAAGTTGATCTGCACTCAGAAGCTGTGTGGTGACGTGTGGAAAATAAATGATTTGTACTGGCTGGGTTAAGGGGTGGAAGGAGACTTCGGCCCCTCACCCCTACCAGGCCAGCTCCAGAGGGGGCCTGTTGCTTCTCCCCTGGTGCTTGGAGCAGAGAGGGAGGAGGAGGGAGAGACTCCTAAAATGAGTTCATTATTATCATGCCTAGGTGAGAAAAAAATTAAAGTAGCATTTTAGAGACTTCATTTATATTAGCTTTGAGACCTGGCCTTAGAAGGCTAGGGGTGTTTGTTTGTTTGTTTTATTGTAATTTTGTAATTTTTGGTGGTGGGTTGGATTTTTGTTTTGTTTTGCTTTTTTATTATTTTTTTTTTTTGGAGAAGTACTTGTATAAGTGGTTCGGTGGGGCTTAGTATATTGTGCTTTTCTGTTCTTTCAGATAAGTATCTCAGATTCATGAGAAGCCCATTTCCAACCACACAGAGATGAACTCCTTAAATGAAGAAATCCTTTATCCAATCTATTTTTATCAAAAAAAAAAAAACAAAAACAAAAACAAAAATTGGTAAATGTTGGTAGTTGCAAAATGTGTTTGCCTCTGACAGGATGCATTATTTACTTCAGGTTTAATATACGTTACAAATAAGATTTGCTTTCCTGGAAAGGCAGTAAACATTTGGCAAGGGGAGAGCCAAGCATTTTCCTTAATTTGTTTTGGCAAATCTGAAAAATGGAGGTCGTTACACACATTTTTGCATTCCAAAAACAGAACAAGGAACAAATATTTTAAGAAGATTGCAGTTATAATTAAACACGCCACAATGTGGTAAGGACCCAGAAGGCACAGAGCTGTGTTGCATACCACTCTCAGGGCTAGGATGGCGGGGAGCAGAATGGGGGGAGTAAAGGAACAGAAAATTAGAGATTCAGAATCTAAAAACAATTCTTTTAAAAATCCTTTTTTAAAAAAAAAATAAATTCAAGGAAACACCAGTTATTCAACATGGAATTCAATGGGTTTCTTTTCTCTTGGAAGGGGGCATCTACCTGTGTGGATATTCAAATTTTTGTCATGTGTTATTCAGGGCTTATATGGACATTCATGCTGAAAAATTAAGGACACGTTTGTTTTGATTAACTGTGATCAGTTCTTAAACCACAAGGTGAAAACCTCAGCTCTTGCCGGCCACATCTGTGTCTTCCTTCCCTCCCCGCCCAATGAGCCACGCCGATGCAGGAAAGCTGTTGACAAATTAATACTTTAAGAAAATAAACTATGGTCTTGTTCAACACAGGGCAACTTTATCCTGATTAATTTGTGTTGGAGGCTCTCCAGCCCCCATTTACAAAGCCCCGCAGTTTGTACAAATGTAATTTCCTAATATTTACAGGAGGAAAGCCTCAGCGGTTAAGCTTCGCCTCCAGTGTGAGTTTTGTGGTTTGTAAAAAGACAATAAAAATACAGAGAGGTAATTGTAAGCACATTTGAAAAAGAAATGAAAGAAAAAAAAAGAAGGATTTTTTTTCCTCCCTCTTCTCCCGCTTGCATAGCCCTATAAAAACAGTCTGTGTGTGCAAGAGACTGGTAGGAATGGACAGCCAGTGTACACAGAGCGAAGTTTTAAGTAATGTCACACCTAATACTTAATAACGTATCCGTGCAACAGAATATAGCTAACAAGTCCACAGAACACCCACGGTTGTTCTTCCCATGGCTCTTCCCCATGCTGACACAATCCATCTCTGTTGGTCTACACTGTCTTGCCATTTTATGCTTTTATTTATATCAAATGTTAGGCACTTGTCTGATTTAATAAATGTAAGAGAAAAGAAAAATGCAGTTGTAATGTGTTGCTTTGTTCTGAGAATATTAAAAAAATAACCTTTCGTTTTAATGAGATTTTTTTTCCTTCATCAGTTTACACAATTTTCCAGATGTAAAATGAGATTTTGGCTGTAAAATATTTTATCACATTGTCTTACACAATAAAGATTAGATGTTTTCTCTCTCTCTCAACTGCACTGCAATTATTTTTTAGTGTTTGCAAATCATAATATCATTTAAAAACCATATTTTACACCTCATCTAAAATACTTTTATAGCTGTATGATGAAAAAAATAACATCTATTTAACTAGTCTTTTTAAGTGGCTGTTATGTGCTTTAGTGTAATTTCTCAGGAAAAGGCACGGCTACAAAAACTTAGCTTTCCTTGAAAACAATTCTCCCAAGCAACATCTTTGCAAAAGCCCCCAGAATTTAATTCCCCAGACAGGAAAGCCCAGAGTGCCGGAGTGCAAAAATAGTAGCCCTGTCATTTCACATTCATTAAGTGTGAAACTCAGAAATTAATAATGTAAAAATATGCTTTTTAATTAGTCTTACATTCTGCCCAATGTACTTAAATGGGATCAGCGGCTCCCTAATGATTTTTTTCTTAATAAAGTATTAGCCTGTGATGCGCTGAGGTTGACAGGTATGATAAACTGGAAAGTACTTTTGGAGGCGTATGAATGATACCAAAATAGTACTCGCCCATTTAAATGTAATTAACATCAGGGAGCAATATTACAAGAGAAGCCTGCAAGATTTTTATTTCTTTTTTTTTTCATTTCTTACTTTATGAGTGGTTTGATGATTGCAGTAGTGATTTTATAATTTAATTACCTTTGCTGAAAGCTAAGCTTCCACTTATAGCAGGTCAACAGGATCATAAAGCAGACTTCAAAAATATTAAAAAGAAAGTAAATCCCGTTAGATGGGCTTTCTACATGCCGTGTGCATACACTTATGCCGGTGTAAGGCAGAAGTGTTGTTTGAATGTGTGTGAGCAAGTGTGTATGTGTGTGTGTGCAAACACATATCGATAGATGACTTTATAGAGAGGGTATACATAGATTGACAGATGGCATATGTGAGATTTCCACATGCTAGCTCAGAAAGTCCTTCCTGTGTGATGATGGGTTAGAACTACTGTAGGGGACTCCTGCCTCTTGGAGGAGTCATTGGTGTCGGGGAATCCTTAAATACTTCAATTTGGTAAAAGACACAAGGTGACCCCAAAAGTATTTTGATCAAATGAAAAGTCATCATTGAATAATACTTCAAGTCAACTGTTATTAGCTTATCTTTGGTTGAGTGTTCACGTCTCCAGAAGATATTGACAATGATGGATCCTCTAGTTTAAATCACCTGCAATACGCAGAAAACAGATTTCTTATCTCATCAACACACACTGATTGTCTGTGGGACAAATTCTAGTACTTCTCCTCAGCTTTGGGTTAGTTGGGTCCCAGATGATTGTCTCTTTCAACTCAGTAAACATGGAAAGGATGATATGATGTGCAACCCATGATAACAGTCAAGGGCGTCATAAATGCCTCTCTTCCATGGAGGTCGGCCTGTGAGCAGGTTCTATACCATGTCTTGGATGAGCCCCGGGAGTCTATAGGAGGCAGAAAGCTCCACAGTCTTTGTCTTAGTAACTTTCCTGGTGGCTGTAACCTAAGTAGCAGCTGAGAAAAACTATAGCGTTCGCCATGGAACCTATGGTCCTGATCTCAACAGAGTTTCCAAAGTCTCTTTCTCTCTTTTTAAATTTACTCAAGGAGAAAGAAGACAACAGCTTCATGGGCTCTTACTTAGGAGCAGGCAAATACCTTTTTAAAGCAATCATTACCTTGTGTCTTCATCTCTTCAACTGGAGTACAAAGAACTGGCTGTCGCCGATGACTGTGGGAACTAGCTCACTGATTGACAGTCCTGTTCCCATTTGCTGACAAGTAGCCTGACTTCCACTAAATCTGCATTAAACTGTCCTTGTCTGTCTTTTTCAAGCAATGACATTTATTCCTTTTTCCAACAGATGCAGTTCCTTAAAAGAAAACAGAAATTATTTGAAAAATATTTGATTTTATTTTTTTAGTGATAGACTATCTTCTATATACTTTAAACAGTTTTACCTGTTATTGATTACTTTCTCTTGTTACAACAGTGGTTCTCAGCCTTCCTAATGCTGCTACCTTTTAATATAGTTCTTCATGTTGTGGTGACCCCAACCATAAAATTATTTTTGTTGCTACTTCATAACTGTAATTTTTGTACTGTTTGAATCATGATGTCAACATCTGTGTTTTCTGATAGCCTTAGGCAAACCCTGTGAAAGGGTTCTTAAAGGGGTCTCAATCTACAGGTTGAGAACCCATGTGTTAGAAGAAAGGAAGATTTATAAAGAGAACCAATTTTCATATTTCTTTAAAATCCAGTTGAACAGAATTTCAACTATAGACTCTAAGAGAACAGGCTAAGGTCTTTTCACATCAAATACAGGCAAGATGGAGGTGGGATACTGAATTTCTAGCTCCCTTTGGGATCTCATTCTTAATCTTAGAGTGCTGCTCTATTCACATGCTCAGAAGTACTACAGGACACAAAGATTGAAGGGTATCTTGATTTCTCTGTGTGGGAAAGACCTCAGCATTACCTTGGACCCAACCTGATGTCTTGGTAGTTTTTCTAACACCAAATAGAATCATCTCGTGCAGCTTTTCCTCTTTCATAAACTATGCTGGAAAGCCACTGATGAAATTAGGCTGCCAAAAATCCCAACCACCTGTAGGACAGGGAAAAGAGTAGGGGGAGATAGTCTTTGAAAGTCTTTGTCAAGCAAATGCCTGGGTTCCATTTTAATTAATTAATTAATTAATTAATCAATCAATCAATTAATTTGTGTGTGGGAGGAGGGGGCGTGCATGGGTCACAGTGTGTGTGTTGAGGTCAGAGGACAACTTACAGGAATTGGTTCTCTCCTTCCACTGTGTGGGTTCTGGGGATTGAACTCAGGTTATCAGACTTAGCGGCAAGCACCTTTATTCCCTGAGCTATTTCATTGGCCTATGTCTGGGTTTATAAGCCTTTCAGAGTAGAACCTGGACCTTCACCTCTGGAACTGTTTTTAGAGTTTATTTTAAGATGTCCTCCATAGTTGGTAATTAAATCTACTTAGCATCATGAATCATGGGCAATATCATAGACGTCCCTAATGCTACAGCAGGTGATTTTTTTTCTGTTGCTGTATTAATCTATTTTTGTTGGAGAAACATACCAAAGTGACAGCTCACAGACTGAACCAGTGCTCACTTTAATTATATTCACAGTTTCACAAAGAATCATGCCAAAATAAATGCATACATCTATTTATATTTTTAATAAAATCTCACTAAACCTGAACCTTTTAGATCATTAGTGGGAAACAACACTTATTAAAATGCTCCCTGTAATTACGCTCCTCATCAAAATAAAACAAAGTTATTACACCCGTGATTGTTTCAAAATATCGATTCTCAAAATAGACAGCCATGAAGACTCTATTTATGGAAGGTGTTTACCAATATCATTCGTGAATGAGGAAATGGGTCAGAGAATTCAGGAACACACCCAAAGGTGTGAACCCTCTAAAAAGGGTTGAGAAGAGACAGTACTTGGCACAAACTGAGAAGGTAACAGAAGCGCCACTATCCGGAAGCCTCCTTGGGGATGCTGCGTGTGGACCAGCAGCTAAAGGTCCTCAGCTTGTATAAGAATTAGAAGCATACAGAGACCACCAAACAGTCTGGTTGGGAAGCATTTCTAACCACCCTGTCTTACTAAGTATGTGTTGGTGTCCCTGGATATAGCATGAAGAACATATGGGCAATGATCTAGGCATGGTAGCTGTTCTATGACCTGATGATAAGATGGGGTTACAGAACCAAGAACCAATGACTATGGCTGAGAAATACTGCACACAGAAGAAATGAAAGGTAAAATCATTAGTTTATTTGCTGTGAGTTCTCTTGACTCATGTATACTCCATTTTTCTTTCCCACTTTATCCACCCCTCCCCTTTTTTTCTTCAATTCCACCTTTTTTCTAATTTTCAACTCCAGTTCGGGTGTCATTATTATGTGGAAAGTCACTCCACTCTTTTGGAAAATGTGACTCAGGCTATGATCTTCAGGATAATTAATTTCTGCATTAAATAAAGGTCTCACAAAGGAAATTTCACTTCAGCAAGGACAACCAGGTGTCTCTTAAACTGCTTTGATTTCCACGTCCGGTCAACTGTATCTGGAAACTTTAATATTAGACTCTGGTCACAAGGGTCCCTGTATGGATGGACAGTCCACATGTCACAAGACTTCTGAGTTAGCCATCTCCCAATGACAGCACCAGCTGGCTGTGGAGGACTATTCCCCAAACCACCAAGAGTGAAACCTCATGTGCCCACTCCCTGCCTGGTCTCACCCAGAGGCTGCTCCAGTCACCAGGCTGTGACAGGTCAAAAGTGCACCTTCTTTCTTCTGTGGGTCTATTAAGGAATATAGTTTACTTAAGTGTGAAATGAAATAAGTGACATAAATGGAGACTTCAAGACAAGTCACTGAACACAGATGGATACACCAGAATGTGTACCAAGAGAATCCAAAGACCTGGGTCTGGGGCCATGAGTGTCCCCAATACCAGATAGGCGGGCAGAGGACATTGGGATAGGGACACGCTTCCTCCCCTAACAGCTCTCTTAATGGCAGATCCATGCAGTGGCGTCTGTGCAGGGGCCATGGGGACTGCTTATTTACCGACTGGATGAAAGAACATGCTTCAGGGGTAGGAACTTGGGACTAAGGGACCTGGGAAATCCACTGCACATGTGCAAAGTACAAAACATAGCAAATTTGAGGCACACACTACTATAAATATACTACTACCCTAAAGTCTTTCTGCAGCCCCCCCCCCACAAACAAGAGTTGATTCAATTAAGGTTCATCTAGCTAAGTGTATATTAATAAATTAATACATATAGATCTGAGTGTGTATTTGCATGTGCAGACTGTTTACTAGCTTTCTTTAGCACAGAGAGCTTCTTTCTAGGCAAGTCTTGACAGTGAGTGTTCCTTCTGTCCTCATTGTGTCCAAAGTACATCCCTATTCTAACTGTGGATAGTGTGGACTCTGGAATCCTCTGCTTTAACCACTAGACTTGGAGAAGGCATTTCTGGGCCAGCATTAGATAACAGCAGACCTCATGCTGGGTGGTGAGTGGCAAGCCCTTTCATTTAGGATCCTAAATATTTATGTTTATAGTCTATTGACTGACTTCTAGCTCAGGGTCTGCAATTGTCCTGCTGGTTGCTTTTAGAAGTAGGATTGCAGCTCTGCATAATGTGACCAAAACAACCAGGGTCTGTCATATCTAAGGAATGTCCCCTGCTTGGTAAACTGCAGCCCTATCGTAAGAACCAGACAAGAGGGGCTGGGAACAGGTCAACTAGATACAAGCTGTCGATGAAAACCAGGTCCATTTAAATATCGCCAATAGAAATGACACTTGGCAAGTTGGGCAGAATGGACCTGACTCACTTGCCAGCCAAATTGGGACTCTATATTCTTTGATCAGAGGCACGCTGGGCTTGGTACTACATCCCTGAAAAAACTCCTGTAGGGCAGCAGCAAGTGATGATGAATGGTGCCCAAAGAGGGGAACCTGAAGGCTATGGGGCTCACCTCTGGGGAGTCTTCACCCTGGGAAGGGATGGGAACATCAATCTGATTGCCTCTTGTAGGGCCTCTCAGGAAGTTTGTCGGTGTCTACCTTCTCATGGCTGGTAGGGGTAGGTGAGTGTGATGGTTTATATATGTTCCACCCAGGGAATGGTGTTTTAAGAAGGAATGGCTGTGTTGGAGTGGTGTAGTGGCCTTTTTTGGAGTAAGTGTGTGTCATTGTGGGTGTGTGCTTTAAAACCGTAGCTTCATCCTAGCTGCCTGGGAGTCAGTATTCTGCCAGCAGCCTTCAGACAAAGATGTAGAACTCTCAATTCCTCCTGCACCATGCCTGCCTGGATGCTGCCCTGTTCCTACCTTGATGATAATGGACCGGACTTCTGAACTTGTAAGCCAGCCCCAATTGAATGTTGTCCTTTTAAGAGTTGCCTTGGTCATGGTGTCTGCTCACAGCAGTAAAACTGTAACTAAGACAGTGAGCATCAGCTTTCACTTCAGACAAAGACATCCTTCTGGGCTCAGAGCTCATTCTGCTGAGCAAAGAGTGACCCAAATGTCTGTTCCTTGGCACCCTTCAAAGTTTTCATTATTGACACCATTGACTTGGCAGGCTGGGGAGTCCTGAGTTCCTCTGTCTCCAAAGCCTTGCCAGACCTTTCTGTGGTTTAGTCATCCTCACAGCAACTGGTCTCTGTAAGAATGAGGGCCGGACCTGTACTGTAAAACCCATAAGGCTACCAAGAGTAGGGGGGAGGGGAAAGCACAGATCTTTCCTATTTCTTAACTTCCACTAACAAACAGCAGATGGGGCTGCCAAAACCATTGCATTAAAGACACAGGAGGATGAGAGTCTTTTAACCTAAAATAAATAAATAAATAAACAAACAAATAAATAATCAAATCCATTCAGAACCATTTCAAAATATAAGCAGGTCTCTTCATTGTAATGTAAGGTGTCAGTAGGCCTAGTCTCTACTGGAAATCATGGGGGCTGATCCTGCCTATAATCATGAGCTAATAAAAAGAAAAGGCTAAGTCACTTTCTAGCATCAGTGTAGTAGATTAGATACTTCCCATCCTACTTCTTCCAAACATGTTGAGATAATTTCCAGAAAGACAAAATAATTATGTTGACTCAGTCAAAACAACCCCACCCACTGGATAGCATGGAGCTGAGAAGCAACAAGCTAGAGTCTGCTCCCTCTGCCCCCCTTGAGAGCAAGCATAGCACACACATTCAAGCATGCAAATTATTTTTCCTTGGATTTGTTAACTAACCTCCATCATTGCAGTCTGATGAAATTCATGTGTCAAGCTTCGGGCCAGGCATGAACTTGTGTGAAAATGAAGGTCAAACCAAAGGACAGAATGGGATTGGTCAAGTGAATGTCTCTTTGAAAGAGTGCACACATCAAACCAGGAAATCAATTTCTCCCACTTGACTTGCAAGCCAAGAAAACAGGGCTGGGAGGGTCCTCTCGGGAAACTGGAGCCAGTCAGGTCCAGAGTGGCCTCTGCATTTGTGTTGTGCCTTTTGAGGCTTACCTGATTGTGAAATACTCTCTCTCTCTCTCTCTCTCTCTCTCTCTCTCTCTCTCTCTCTCTCTCTCTCTCTCTCTCTCTCTCTGCCACCCACTGGGGTGCATCTGGGGGGAGAGAGGAGCAAGGAGCAGATGGACCGATACCACTTCTGGATGAGTTCAGGCCACAAGTGTGTCTGTGGCTTGGAAGCTGCCTGGACTGGCTATAAAATGGGGTACTAGTGATAACCCAGGCAAGGAAGGAGGAAGCTCTCCCTCTGCTGGCATGAAGGCCTGGATGGCCAGATGAGAGCTGCAAGTTCCTGCTTGTGATCTAGATTGGAACAATTAACAAGTATAAGTTATTTCAAAATAAGCTTAAATCTGCATTTTATGTGTGCAAGTTCCCAGCTGTAATGGGATTATGATGTCAGCAAAGGGCGAGCGGACTGTAGCACAGCTGCAGTGGGTGAGGGAGGTAGTCAGCAGCTGTTAAAATAGAGAAAGGATGGTGATTAATTCTTATTATGTGTTTGAAGATTTCACAACGAGTTCAAGACCCGAGCCTTCCCCAGGGGCATAAAGCGGGGGTGATGAGCAGTATAGCTCGCAGGATCTCCTCTCCAAGCCGCTAGTTTTGTTGTTTGTTTTTAAATTTTATTCTGCATTTTTTTCTCATCTCAGAATCTTAGAATGGCTGGGAGCTTACTATCAAACAAGTCAGTTTCTCTGAGTCCCCTCTTCTTTCTGGAGACCTTGCTAACAGTTCCAGGAGTGTGCTGTTTTGTGCAGAGTTCATGGGCTGCCAGGATGGTGCTTTGAGACAAGGTTACATCAATTCCTGGTGTATATCCAGAAAAAAACCAAGAACTTGAAGATGCCCTTTTAAACCTCACTCAAATCTATTTTGAGTTGTAGCTCCAAGCAGGTGATATGTTGTTTGCCTCAAGTCTGCTCTTGGGATGGTTAAGACACCAATTCATTTCTGAGGCTTAGAGTAGCTTTAATTTCTGCACAAGGTAGTCTGTTTCCCTATAGCTTTGTCCCAAGGTTGGATGTTGTATTCTCAAGAGGCAGGAGAGAAAAGGTCCTTATAATACTACAGATGAGTGGGATTGGAATGCATGGTGTGAAATTCATAAAGAATCAATGAAAAGATTTTTAAGTATATACAATGTAGCTAAGAGAATGTTCAACTTAACTGGGACAAAATTAAAATGACATGAAAGTTAACCAAGAGAAAAAGATCTTGTGAACTTTTATGCTAGAAAGCATTGTGAGTTCCAAACTGGCTACCCAGCTCTAAAATCAGAGTGTGAAAGGTCAAGGCCAGCACTTAATTGCCTGGGGGCACTGGAAAGGCTCCGTATTTGTTTGTATGCATTGTGAGTTTCAAACTAGCTACCCAGCCCTAAAGTCCTAAAGTCAGAGTGTGGAAGGTGAAGGCCAACAGTTAATTACCTGGAAGCACAGGAAAGACTCCTTATTTGTTTGTAAAAATCTCTTCATCAATTCAAATGCTGCAAATGCTCAGGAAAATAGCTGTCCCTGTGCCCAAGAGGGCTAAACATCTCCTGGGTGGGGGGAGGGTTCTAAGAGCAGGTTCCTGCAGTTGGAACAAGTTTGTATTTGGGGGTTGTGTAGGTTGAACTAAAAACCAAAACAAAACAAAACAAAACACCCCAAACTGGAAAGAAATAAACCTCACAGGAGCAGTGATTCAAATTGTAAGAGACAATGAGCAGAGGCTCAGAATTTACTGGGACACAGCTCAAAATCATGACTGTAGAATTAAGGAAACCGTCTGGTCCTGTTCTCTAATCGGACCTATTATTTCTATTTTCTTGCATTTGCATTTTGTACATAATGGTGCTTTCCTCCACGCAGGTCAGAAGGCAGACAGGCCAAATGTAAATGAGGCAGAATAATGCCTGCACCGATTTCATTTCAGTGTAGCTTCTGGCTTTGACATAAGTCCTGGGGCTTCCAGGGTGGGAACAAAGAGCCCTTGTACCCTGGCTTCCTATCTCTGGGAAGATCATATTGCTCAGTCTTCACTCTCCTCCATTTTTTTTAAATTAAAAAAAAAAGTAAGAGAAGAATTACACAGTTCATGCCAGAAAAAAAAAGTTTGAAAGCCCTTAAGAATACTCTCCTGCTGCAGGAGAGTAAAGTTGGAGTGGAGGATTTAATTTCAGGGCAGCCAGTTCAGCTGAGGCTTCACAGAACTCACAGAGTCCTGCGACCCTGGGTCCATTTCTGCCCGGTTTCGCTGTGCTCAGTGTTCTGAGCTCACCTGATCGTCTGCCTGGTTGTGTAACTTGGTTATTACATCAGCAGGCAGTCGCTTACTTTTGCTTCTTAAAGCAACACCGAAACAATGGAAGCCAGCATCACTCTTCCACTTCCCTCCTTCCCTCCGCCCCTCAGTCAGGCTCCAAAAATGATGCGAATAGTGAACAGAGCACAAGTGCGGCCGCAAGCCTTTTACCTCGAGGATTACAACTTAGCAAAAGTTATTCAGAAGGAAATGTAACAATGGAGATACAAGTGGCCTTTCGCTTAACTTGCCAAGGAGAAGGAACAAGGTCTTTTGGGGGAAGATTATCACTCAGAAAAGTGGCACCGGGGCAGCCTTCCAGACCATGCTGTCTCGTGGCTGCCCAAGGGCCCTGGAGCCCTGTGCTGGCTTGCAGGCTCCCAGCATCTGCATATGGGCTTCCCCCGTGCATTACAAGCTGGAGCATCTGAGGTTTCCCCACAGCCCAGTGTCAGGGCCCAGCTGAGCAGCGGTCACAGCTGCTGCTCACCAAAACTCTAACAGCCAAAGGTAGGGGGTCTTGGAGGGGCGCCAGGAACTGCCTGAGAGGTCAGAGGAAGGGGGAGGCTGTGGAGCTGGAATGGGGAGAGAGCGGAAGGAGGCTGTAATGGGATGGCAGGATGCCCAGGATTCATGGGGCATAAAGATGGGGAGGAGAGTGGGGGCAGTGAAGGATTGTGGGAGGCAGCACTAGGCTGCAGAAATAGAAAGGACTGGGAGTTGTCAAAAGAGTGGCCCAGAAAATCAGGTCAGATGGAGTGGATTTAGTTAACATCAAAATACGCTATTCAACTTGGTATCACCAAGCATCCAACAAGGTGTATTAAATAATAATACATTGGGAGAAAATGTCGACTGGGTCTCAAGGCACAAAGACAAATATCACCATAATCCTCAGCCTCAATCTGGGAAAATGTACAAATTAGGGCACACTAGGCTAACTCAAATAGAACTCCTGAACAGAACCCAGTGCAGTGTGTCTTAGCTAGAACTGTTTGGGCTTATGATTTGCTTGGCTCCTTGTTGAAGCAGCTACTCTGGTCTTAAAGATCACGTTCCACTCTCTAGTGCTTTGTCTCTGTGGGGCAGCTTTGCTCTTAAGAGTGTGTGGCTGGTCCCTGCTGTTGGACTATTTCAAAAAAGAAACCTAAAATTTGTTCTGATTGTTGGGCAAAGGGGACTGAAACCCAAGAGGCCACCTAAGCAAGATACAGTGACAGAAGGGACAGAGAACAAAAGGAAGGGTTACTGAGAGAGATGGGGGAAAAGTGCCCAAGACCACTGTCAGCCCAACCTCAGGACAGCAGAGATGCCCTTCTAGCACCTACCACAATACCTTGTTTTTTATTTTACTTTATTTTTCTGATTCCCACTCACAATTACTACCTTCCACAAACACTTGGCATCCATTCTCAATTCTCAATTACATAAGCATCTTAGAGCCTGAGAGTACTGTCTGACTTGCTCACTGATGGAGCTTAACACCTAAAACAAAGCCTGTAAATTAGGAAGCACTCTGTAAATGAACCCTTAGACACCAATGTCATAAATTAAAGACGTGAGATTCATGGGGCTCTAAGGATTCTAAAATATGGCATCATTTTTAATATATAAACACACACATGCATACACATACACCAAGAGAGAGCATATGCACATATACATGCACACACACATGCACACACACAGGTATTAGTGTGTACTTGCATGCATGTGCGAACACACACACACACACACACCAAGAGAGAGAGAACACATACAACTTGAGGGTTCATCTACCCAGAAATGCCCAGTGACAACTCAAGGTAACTCAGGAAATTTGAGCTGGTCAAGTTTATTGCGTGTCACCAGTACAAAGTACCTTTGGGGACTGAGAGAATTAGCAAGCAAATTCCACACACCGATGGCAGTTATTTTTAGCGAGGTAGTAGGAAATGAGAGCCGAAAGGAGAAATGGCAAGAATGGATGTGAAAGTGAATTTTTTTTTTAACTTGAAAAGAAGATTGATCCTGATTTTTGCCATCTGGGAGCTAACCTAAATCCCTAGGAAAATAAGGCTCCTTCAAGCCAAGGCAAAATTAAAGAGACACAGCAATCCATACGCATTAATAGTCCCAGAAAGTCTGGGGAAGGGCTCACTATTATCCAGCTTTCATGGCTGGTGGTGGACATGCCTCTTAAAGGAATGCAGTAAATATATTTACATCATTTATTAACATGTCTTGATTGTAGTTAAACAATTGATAGAAGTTAATCCCATTTGGTTTGTTTTTTTTTTTTAAAGAAATGGTTGTTCTGAGCCTGAAAACATATCTGAGTCATGACAAATTGGATTTACTGATTTGGGGAAAGATAGCCTATAGGGATGGGAATGGATGAAAAATACACAGGCAGCTGGGATATTAAAGTGGGTAAATGATTTAAAACAGCTTTTGGAAGTAGTTTGTTAAAAGTGAGCGGCAATGGGAATTCTCCACCCATGGTGGTCAGAACTGACCCCTCTCTTGCTCCACAGTCCACAGCAGGACTGGCACAGAGACACCTACCTCTTTCCATCCTATCTCTGTGTCTCCCTGTCTCTACCTCCATCAGTGCCACCCTTAGATCTTAAGTTTGTGTGTGTGTGTGTGTGTGCATGTCTGTTTCTAATGAAATTTTAGACTCTGCCACCAGGCGGAGCTTCAGTGGCCATGTAGAAAAGAGAGCAGCATTTTTGTGAAAGGCTGTGCAGAGGAGAAGTCACACAGAGAAAGCATGTCTGCAATGGTCGACCTTCCCTGTCAAATTTGGTTGACTGTAGAATCCTGTGGGTGTGCAAGAACACTTTCAGAGGAAGATAACAGAATGCAGATAAACTCTGAACATGGGTGGTGCCAGCCCATGTACTGGGTACACAGGTTGTTAAAAGTGGGGTTCGGCGTAAGCCAGCTGAGCACCAGTATTCTGCACCCTCTGATTTCTGGACTCCTGAGATACAAGCAAGCACCCTCGTGTTCTGGTCATCACAGCCTCCACTCATGCTTTGCCTTCCATTTTGAATTCGGCAAGACAAGGTAAGCCTCTTCTCCTTTAAGTTGTTTCTCTTGCCATGTATTTGGTCATAGCCACACGGAAAACAGGGAATATGAAGTTTCTCAGCATCCGGACTGTGACCAAGCCCTCAGATTACAGGTGGGTAGAGTCCCAAGATAGGGAGCTCAGTGACACTTATCCTTGCTCTTGAATAAGAGACAAAAACAAACCAAGTTCACCATCCCCTAGCCTCAGCTCTTCCCACTAAGGATTACTCTTTCCTTCAACCAGAATGGGCCAAGGTTGACCCAGCCTGGTCTCACTGGATGTCTCTGGAGAAAAAGTCCTCATCCATCACTTATTTTTAGCCCAGCTTGGCAAGTTTCCCATTGCCAGTGATATAGAGGTGACCTATTCTTTATTTCTGCTGCTGTAGAATAGTCTAAGAAAACGGCGGAAACTATTTTTTATACCTATTAGCAGATTCTACAAACTGCACATTTTTCATCTGATTTAGTATTTAATGATGTATAAATTTAAGGCTTCAAACTCCATGTCATGACAGGGATGGTCTAAAGATATGAAAGCTACACTAACACTTTTTTTCTGACAATTCTGGTTGGCCAGTTGGATCATGCGATAGGAGTGTCAAGCATCATTGTTGGTCCTGGGCTCAGTGTCTATCCCGGAGACAGTAGTTGGTTCTTCAGAGATATCCAAGGCTTCCACTGGATCCCATTGCTTCCCAGCTAGCTGAGGACCTAGAACCTAACTCCATATCAAGAAATCAGAACTCAGAGGGAAGGGGTCTCAGGAGCCTCATAGATTGCTGCAGCTCTTTGGGTGATTTTTGAATTCTATAAGGTGATAGATAAATCTCAGCCAAAACTGGAGAACCATTAAGAGCCACCTCAGTCTTCTCTTGGCTCCTAAACCTGCTTGAATTTGGAGTCAAACTTCCTATAACAACCAGCAAGTCCCTCCCCATGCCTGGTCACCATGACTGGCCACCATGCCTACTCTTCCTACTGATGGTCTCATTTGGCTCTTCACTCTGTATACTTCTTCTTTTATCCCTACTTTAACTTTAATTCCAAGAAAACAGAGGAACAGCAAGGTTCTTGAGCACGCCCTGTGCTCCACAGCAGTTTTTACCAGAGAGAGAATGGGTGGCCACTTAGCATTCGCTAGATGGCAGAAGGAAGCAATTGGATTTGAATCAGGAGCCACAGAGGCACTGACACAGCAGGGATGAGAGAGTAAGGGGAGCCGGACCTAAAATTGGCCAAGTGAGCATCAGGACCAGGAACCTTGTGTGTCTATGTTTGGGAGATTGAGGGCAATGCGGGAGGATTACATTCTTTGGCTCCCTGCAAAGGGAAACAGCAAGAGTAGGGTACAGTGACTTCCCAATACCTTCAGCATCCCTAGGGCTTTTCAGTGGTGCAAGTTTCCTGATTGCCTTCATCTATCCTGCACTTTAAACTCATTGTTTATTGACTGTAAATCACCCCCTCAGTGACCTTCACCCTTATACCCTTGGGAGCTGACCCAGGATGGCTCTGGGATCCTAACATTGGCATCTGGGCACATGACTTTCCTAGGTGTGCTCTCTCTGGTTTCTTTAAGTATAAGGGAGCTAAACTCACTTAGCCTGAGCTTTGTTACAACTAAGTAAAATGAGCACGAGGTCATTCTATTGGCCATGGAGAGGAGTTTCCTGGCAAAATAGCTTAGCACAGGAAAGATAGTTCTGCTTGCTCTCTCTCTCTCTCTCTCTCTCTCTCTCTCTCTCTCTCTCTCTCTCTCTCTCTGTCTCTCTCTCTCTGCTCAGTGTCCATAAACAAAAGGAACCATAGGATATAGACAAAGTAATTGTTTCTTTATATGTTCTCACGTCTCAGTCCTTACTTTCCCGAGCTCAATAAGTTTCCTTTGTAGCTAGAGAGTCTGCGTGGCCTTTGGGGGGGAGGGGGAGGTACTGGTGGGGTCCACATCACAAAACATGCTCAGTCAGCATTCTTCTCCCCAGCCCAGGGCCCTCAGGCAGTTTCCTGCAGGCTGCTGTGAATCAGACTTTTTATAAACTCTCCTCCCTAAATAACAAAATCAAATATCAAACTCAAACGGAAGACCAAAACTATAGACAACTGTTTCTTCAACTACAGATGAAGAAAAAAGGCATTGCTGTGCCGGAAGTTTCCTGAGGAAATCTTCAGACATCATGAAACTGGGAGGAAACAGTCTTCACTGGCAGGGTGACTAGCCCCTGAGTGTGCAGGTGACCCAGAGTAGAGAGGTCAGTCTCAGATAAAGGATATGGACAAGGCTCACCCCAGAGCTGGGATCAAGGAGGAGAAAATG
This sequence comes from Tokudaia tokunoshimensis, assembly GCA_036184795.1. Classification (NCBI taxonomy): domain Eukaryota; kingdom Metazoa; phylum Chordata; class Mammalia; order Rodentia; family Muridae; genus Tokudaia; species Tokudaia tokunoshimensis. The sequence continues at coordinate 111,933,112 of BTHU01000001.1, read as the reverse complement.
AAGAATCAAAGGGCCTAAAGAAAACAAACCAACAAAAAGATTAGGGGAGTAAAAGACAAATATTAAAATACATATTTAAGAGCTTGGAGAGATGGCTCAGTGGCTAAGAGCAATAGCTATTCTTCCTAATGACTAGAGTTCAATTTCCAGAACCCACATGGCTCCTCACAACCATCTATAATTTCAGTTCCAGGGGATCTGATGCCCTCTTCTGACCTCCTCAGGCAACAGTCACACACATGAGGCACAGACATGCAATGCCAGCAAAATGCCTACAAACATATACAGAGGTACACAATAAAATATAGTATATACATTTTAAATGTTATTTAAGATACAAAAGTTTGGTCAGTGGATGACTCAGTACTTAAGCCTTTGCCATGCAAGCACAAGGAACAGAGTTTCAATCCCTAGAACCTGGAGTAAATACACATGGGAGTGACAGTCTCCTTGTAAGAGACAGGATATACCCAAAGCAAGCAGACTTGTGAGACTAGAATCTAAGTAAGCTCTGGGTTTGAGTGAGAGACCCTGCCTCAGTGAGTAAGGTGGTAGTACTGTAGAGAAGATTCCTAACCTCTGGCCTTCACATGTACCTACTTGCACATGCACCTACACACACCTGTAAACATGCATGCATGCATACTTGTACTCGGGGAGACTAAGGCAGGGGAGATTACAAGAGCAGGCACCATTTTTAACTTTAGTGACAAAAAAAGGGACACATGGAAGTAACTTGTGACATGCTGAAGAGGGACATGGACACCTGGCCTTTCATCCCTTCTGCATTCTCCTGCCCTACTTCCCTCATCCATTCACCCAAACGCATCCTCTCTCTTATTAATCTGAGTTCTCCTTTCTCAAGCTAGGATCAAACCTTGCCTCTTGAGTATTCCCCCCAAAGGTGCCTCTTCTTCCCTACCCCTATATCTTTCAAGTTCATTTACAGAATATCAGGTCATGCTCATTCATAGACTGTCTTACCTGAGGGCATCAATCTGCCCATGAATCTCTGAAGTCCCTCTCAGGGTCTAAGTCCAACCCAGTGGCTGATATTTGCAGTGTTGAGTTGCTAACTGGAAAAAGCTCCAGGAATGGTTGCTAAATCCATTCCCATGACTATCACATCAAGAAGACACATCTGTGAGGCTGCCTATGAAGATCACACTGCACAAGACACATTCTGCTCCTCCCTGTGGAAGTTAATCCATTCACAAGGAGGCACTTTATGGGGAAACTGGAAATTGTATTGCAGGGGTTTATGAATATAGTAGCAAAAAAGATGCTGGGAATATATATGGAAGCCAGGTAGGCAGCCCTAAGAAATGGACCAAGAAAGAGACTGAGAAGGTGAACCAGAGTTTAGAAGTGAAAGAAGAGAGAATATGCATGAGAGATGGCACAGAAGAATTTTGCAAACAGGGATGGTTGTCGGAGCTTGGTAGCACAGCAATATGGAGATATGGCACAGACATAGTCTTAAGTCATTCGTCAGGGACAGAGTGGGCAAGACCTGGACTCAGACCAAGAGGCATTCAGCATGAGCAAATTCATCCACAGAATAAAGGGAAATACATCAAATGTTACCCAAAGACAGAAGCACCCCATGGGATGCTGCTAACTGCTAATGACATCATCTGGGAGGACATTGCTCCAAAAATGAGCCTCAAGGACAAATATGAGCCCTGCACAGAAGACAACAGAGTAGGATCTGGATTCCCAATGATCTTGGTCCCTCATGGTTTCTTATTTTTCTGAACTTACGCGTCTTCATTTTCAGACTTTGCTAGGGTCCATCTCAGCTCGGGTACAAAGAGAGAGTCACTATGCATGAGGTGGAGTGCCTTCATGCTAAGAAGAAAGCAATGGCCTTGGTACTTGTTGATGGATTATCCAAAGGTGTCAAAATAATGGGGGTCCTTCAGTGAGAAAGGGAAGGCATGGCTGTACAATGTTCTTACCCAGTGTCTACCAGGCTGGCACTGCTAGTCTCTGTTTTAGCCTAAGAGATATCTCAGGGTTGGCTATCCCAATGGCACTATGAATTTTCAGATCAAAACACACTGCACACAGAGAAAGAGTAAGTTTAAGGGGAAGTCTGGAGTCTCCAGCAGGCTGGCTAGACCAATGTTTCCTGGATACATTCTTCTTTACACTTTCTTTCATTGCACATTCTTCTTATGGGTCAGGGGATGAAGGATGCCACTTAATCAAGTTCTTTTCATTGTGACTTAACACCACTGTGCCCTTGCAGCAGTAACTACCTTGAAGTTGCTTAGCATTTGTTTAGTTTAGGCAGTTGCTAGCTCTGTAGCTTAATCTATTTAACTCATAGGAGCCCTCCCACTTCAGACTCTCATGGGCTATGATTATGTGGTTTTGCTATACCCTGCTCTGTTTATGTGTAGACAAGATATCTAGGTCTCTTTGACCACCTGGCCTAACTCTTTGTATAAGCAGAAGAAACCTTGGTGTGCAGGGCTAATGTGGGGACTGTGAGAAAGAGAGGAAGGGACATTAACTTGTACTGCAAGAAAAAAACTGCTGTCTCCCAAGTGTTTGGATATATCAGCAATGCTATGCTAGGGCAACATAGATATTTCCATGTGTATCAGAGATCACTGTTGTACCCCTGAAGAAAGGCCACCCCATCTCTTACCTCTGTAGTAAGACTCTCATAAAGACCATACACAGTAAAACTCCCTGAAAGCAAACCTGGCAACTTACTAGGTTCTTATGTCTTTCCTTTTACGTGGGGATTCATGTTTTGAAAGATGATTTTACATATCAAACTAAAGCTTTCCTTAGCAACTAAAACCTTCAATTTCTTGAGGCTGAACATCAGGCCACCCAAGCTCTACCCATTCTATTAAGTGTCACAGGGATAAAGTCACTGCCAGTGAATGCATGTATGTCTTGTCAGGAGCACACAGCACAAAAGAACAGGGCTGTGGAGACAGCTCAATTGATGAAGTGACAGACAGCAAGCATGAGGGTCTGAGTTCCACCTCTGTCTTCTAGAGCCCATGAACAAATACCATATGGTGTTGACTTGTAATTCCAGTGCTTGGGAAGAGGAAACAGGAGGATCGGAGGTTCACTGGCCAGCCAGACTAACCAAACAAGTTCTAGGTAACAGTGAGTGATCTTGTCTCAAAAATCAAAATGGTGAGTGACTCAAGAAGACACTTGAAGTTGACTGCTGGCTTCTACATGGACACAAAATATATACAAAGAAGGAGAAGGAAATGGCAGCTTAGGATTGGGGCAGAGTTTGAAGGGAGAAACTAAAAGGAATCATGCAGTCTTTCAAGAGGAGACAGTCCTGGCAGGTGCCCCCACCCCCTACTCTCTGTTTTGTGTCATGCATGAATATCAAAAGCAGCCAGCATCATTTGTGTGGAGCCTTAAGAGAGCCCTGTACCTCCTCAACACTCCCCAGATGGCTTCATCCACTTCAGCCCTTGCCTGTGACTTCCCACCCAGATGAAATCATCTTGTCTGTGACTGCCTTTGCCTGTGTTTTGTTACTGCTCACATTTGGCTTGAAGAAGTGTGAAACAGCTAAAAGCATTCCTTTGGAGATGCTATCTAACCAGTAGGGAACTCCAGAGGCCTTGGAGGAGGTGGACTCTCTCTCTCTCTCTCTCTCTCTCTCTCTCTCTCTCTCTCTCTCTCTCTCTCTCTCTCTCTCTGTGTGTGTGTGTGTGTGTGTGTGTGTGTGTGTGTGTGTGTGTGTGTGTTACCTGCACACACTCCCTCCTATATGACTGGGGGGCTGGCAGGCCAGTTCCTCTCCATCTTTACAGCAGGGTTGCCAAGTAGCTGTGCAATGCCTCAGTTCAGCAATGTGGCTTTTTATGGGCATTGGTCTAGAATGTGTGACTATGTTGCATTTTTAATTCTGATGATGTTAACTGGATTTAGTGGGTGACATTCTCCCGATTCACAGAGCATTTTTATAACGTGTATTAAAAAAGGCCAAAGTTTATTTTACAATCAGCAATAAACACGAACACAAAAACACAGCCATTGGCACAATGGCCTTTGCACATTCCTTTTGTCCACAGACTGCATATTATTCTTGCACGATAAGAGATGGGAAACACAAAATTGAAGTCCCATTCAACATTTGATCATCTTACTTAATAACAACAGATGCTCTGGGGGTGGCATTTTGCAGAAAGCTCTGTCTGCTGCTGGGTATGAAATGGCAGGACATTTGGCATCCTCCCCCCATCCCACCATTCGAAAGCCACGGAGTCACATAAACGGCCACTGAGAGGTAGGACAATTTAGCTCCAGTCTGCGTAACACAATTCGTTTCATCCCAATGATGCAAAGCAGCAGAGGCACCTTTCAAAAGAGGAGTCTGTAAAACTAAGGCTGAGTTCTCTGCAGTAGAAGGAGCGCTCTCTCTCTCTCTCTCTCTCTCTCTCTCTCTCTCTCTCTCTCTCTCTCTCTAGCTTCCTCTCTCGCTTTGCTGAAAAACAGACTTAATAAAGCAGTTTTAATAAAGAAATGCCATTTCCTCTTTCAGGGTTGTGTCATGACTTGAACATTATTAAATGTGCAAGACACACGTCCCTAGGCAGAGCAAGGAGGCTCCCATCCCTAATGAAAGACCTCCCCACCAACCTAGGCCGAGTGCCTCACTGGGGAAGCTGGATGTGTCAGCACAAGTAATAAGAACTATAAGGATTCATGAGTTTGAATCCAAAGCTTGTGGGTGACTGGCATTAGCAGAGCCCATGGGGCTGGTTGTTTTCTACCTATCATGAAGAAGGGATCCAAGTTTTTCCTGGTTGACTCACCACACTTAGGAGTTTCCTTCCATCAGAGCTGGGATCTTTCTCTAGTGTCCTCTCATTCTTCATCCACTGAGCCTGGTAGGAATTCCCCAGCCCTCAAATCCCACTATGTTCCTTTGTCAAGAACAGGGCCAGATACTGAATGTGGCCTTCAGTTAGCTGAGCTATTATACTATAACCATAGTTAGAGCAAGAACCAGAGGCACTGTGGCCATCAGGACTAAGAACAAGCCATGCCCAGCAAGGGCCAGTCACCCGGTGCAATGTTCTCCAAAGATCTAATAGAAATATCAATTTTTTACAGTATCAGTTTCTGAATGATTGAATGCTATAATGTCAGACCCCTAATTGTGGTTTGCCTTCAGAGAAGGGTCATCCGGAAAACCCATGCCATTGAGCAAGACTCCCCAACTTGGTGACCATCCTTCCCAAGTAGAACACAGAACCCTCTTCCATAAAGTAAGCTCTGAGCATCAGAAACAACTATCATTTGTCACTGTAGTTCTATTTGACACTAGCTTGCAGCATCAGTAAGTTTTCTGTCGTTATAACAGAATACCTGAGATTGGGTGACTTTGAAAAGTAAAGAGGTTTGTGTGACTCACAGTTCTGCAGGATTAAGGACATCACTTATACCAGTAGCAGCTCAGTTCAGATGAAGTTATTCTCTCATGCTGGATGACATCCCAGTTGTGAGACTTCATGAGAGAGCATGGGTTACACAGCCAAACAGGAAACCACACTGGCTTAGAGGCTCATGATCTCTTCCCAGGACATATCCCAACCAACCATTTTGCTGGTTAGTTTAAAATATCAACTTTCACAACCTAGAATCATTTGGAAATAGAGTCTCGATTGAGGAATTATCTAGATCAGGATGGCCTATTAGCATGTCTATGGGGTGGAAGGTGGGAGGGCTTGTGTTATCTTCATTGTTAATTGACTGGGCTCTACTTGGGTGGTGCTATTCCCTTGACAGAAGGCCCTCAACTTGAATGAAGTAAGCTGAGCATGAACAAGCAGGCAGCATGGAGACATTTGTTTCTCTCAACTCTTGGTGTTGAAAACAGTATGAATGACTGTTTGGGTGCCTGCCTTGACTTCCTCTCTGTGGTAGACTATAACTTGAATTATAAGCCAAATAAACCCTTTCTTTTCTAAGTTGCTTGCTATTGGGGGAGGGAGCATTTTATTACAGCAAAAGAAATGAGATTAGAACAACCTCCCACTGGAGCCCAGATCTTAAAGATTCCAAATCTTACCTATTATCACTCAAGTGAGGGAGTGGCTCCAGCACATGAACCCTGGTGATTACCCACAGTGTAAATGCTAAGTCCAAATCCTGGTGGCCAGACTCTTCAACACTAAACGAACCTCATCCTAAAAAATGATATCTTTTTTTTTCCTATTTGTGTGCTGATATTTATCTCTGTTCTTCAACAATCAAACTCAGTATTTGATTCACCGACTCCAACAGAGAGAGAATGTGCAACCAAAAATTGGGGATTTGCCTTTTTTTTTTTAACTTTTCCGAGTGTCATTGAACATAAACCTTGCTGGCTAGGATCTGATTGGTTGGTTTTTATTTCAGCCCAGAGTGACTTTTTAAATGACTAATTTATAAAATCTTTGAAAATAAGAGTTTCTAATGGAAGTGCTGAGACAACCACAACTCTGGTGTTGCAAATGGCACCACTGTCGTTAAGGGGTGTGTTGTTGTTTGTTTTATGCTAATCTGCCTTCAATGTGACAGACTGTCACCTGCATGGGGGGTACCGTTCTGCTCGATATTAGCCCATATGGCAGGAGCTAAATTGTATCGAAGCTATGGGCTAATTACCGATGAGTTAATAAAGCCAGGCAGAGCGAGCCTGGCCATCTCCACCCGTCCTTGGAGGGTCCCTCCCTCCCTAAAGTGAGCTAGTCTGGCTTGAGCTTCAGAGCTCTGCCCTGGTTGACGCTCTAAGGAAAAACCCACAGTTCCATTTCAAACACACCTTCTTATTTTCTCAAATTCCCATAATTTTTATGTTGGGTTACATTGCAGACCTTGGACACTGATTTTTTTTTTTTGAGTTGTTGGGATCTCAGACTGCAGGGAGCTCACATGGCCAAGGACAGGCACATAAGCAATCTAAGGTTCTCAGGTTTTGATTTTGAGAAGGAAAAATGACTGTGTTTCACCTGTGAAAACTCTAGGGACATTCTCTCAGCGTTGGAGTTTGAGGCCATCTATTATTGTTTTGAATCTTTGAGACTATACTAGCTGTGTTACGCGTCCTTCAGGATTCTGATCAAATAAACACTTATTTAATTTAGATAAAATTCACCGTGTGGTTCAAAAACATCTCCTTTGAAATGTATTTAGATTTTCTGTCAAGCTGTTCAGCCTATGCTGGCAGTACCATGATTTCCTACATGAGACTGGTAGGACTACGTAGGGACTGTCCTACATCACCAGCCCTTTCTCCAGCCCTGCCTCTGCCACCAGCAAGGAGGGCAGGCAGCATTTGCTTGCAGCCAGGAGGGTAAGCCCTGCGGGCCTGTCCTCAGAGACCACATTGACGCCGCTCTGTTAATCAATTGGCACGAGGAACATGGGACACATTTGGCTCCTCTTGCCCACATCTCGCCCAGCCTGCTCACGATATGCCAGCCTGGGGAGTCTGATTTCTTGGGTGACACTCTCAGCTTCTCCCTATGTGATGTTTAGTTGTCTCAATTAACTGGGACAGTGGCTCACACAACATGACAATCTGCCACTTTCCTAATATTTGCAAATACACATTTCACATTGCTGGCGAAATTCAAAGGAAGGGATATGAAGTCATTGGGCCTCTCTGGATCCCACCAGTGAAGTTTTTGAGTGCTAGCAAACCCTAATCTCTTGGGAGCTTTTGTTGTTGTTTGCTTGCTTGTTTGTTTGTTTGGGGTTTGGGGGTGGGGTTTTTTTTTTTTTTTTTTGGTCTGATGTGATGGGATCTCTCAACATAGTTCTGACTGTTCTGGAACTGGATGGAGACCAGTCAGGGGTGCTGTGATTAGAGCTTTAGAGGTGTGTGCCACAACAGCCTGATCCTGGTATTTTTTTTTTAAATAAAATACACAGTTATTTTCATTCGTTCTACCTTCTAAAATCTAAAAGTCCTGAAAAGTATAATAAAATAATAGACAAATTAGTCAGATTCAAATTTGAGGAAGTGATGGGTCTAGCCCTTGTCACTTCTGGGCAAATGATGTCATGGAGAAGTCCACTTGAGTGGCAACTCATGAAAGCTGTTTTCCTGGTGTTTCCTGTTCAACTTGCAGTTAGATGGACCAGTTACTGTTTGTATAAGCCTTTGGGAGGGGCCTTATCAGTCTTGCAAATTTTGGAAGGTTCTAGAACCTTGTTTTGTTTACTTCCCAAGTACTGGGAGTCTCACTTCAGGAAAGAACATTTCAATCTGATGGAAATGACTACAGAACAGAAGATGACCCTAATAGAATCATCCTATGAGTTTCATGAAGCTCTTAGTTCAGGGTACCATACTAAGCTAAGAACACAACCAGGAGCAGAAAACAGATGAATATGTGTGTATAATTACAAATCTGGGGTGTCAAACAGCAGCCACTAGTTGAGACTCCCTGCTATCTAAGTTAGGACTGGAGCTGAGAGAAAGGAGGAAGGACTTTCAGATTCTTGGCCAATTCAGAGAATTGGGGTTTTTCTCCACCTAGAAGTCTTTCTGCTCTAAAGGGGGATGTCTATAGACATACAGTCTCTCTTCTATCCAGCATTTGGGATCATTCTCTCTTGTTCATTCGGAACTAGATTTTTTTTTTTAAGAAAAGTGTTTCATTCAACTTATAGTTTTGGAGCTCAATATGAAATGGTACATCCACCTAGCTTTCACTGAGAGCCTCCAACTGTTCAGACTACAGCATAAAAGTAGAGAGGTAGGTGAGCATAGTTGTTTGAATAAGAATTATCCTATTGGCTCACCCATTTGAATGTTTAGTCATGGGGAGTGGCACTATTTGAGAAGGATTGGGAGGTGTGGCCTTGTAGAAACAGTGGCCTTGTTGGAGGAAGTATTTCACTGGGGTGAACTTTGAGGTTTCAAAAATCCCACAGTAGGCCCAGGGTCTTCTTTGTCTCTGCCTGCAGATCAGTATGTAATTTGCAGTGACTACCCTAGTGCCATGAGTGACACTGTGTTCCTGCCATGCCTTTGCCATGTTGATAATGGACTAAACATCTGAACCTGTAAGCAAGACCCTAGTTAAATGCTTTCTTTTATAAGAGTTACCTTGGTCACAGTATCTCTCCACATCAATGGTACAGTGGACCTATGTGAAAGACAAGGAAGAAACAGAGGAGCTGAGCCTCTTTACAGTAGTAAGTTCTTTGGAGGGCAAACTCATTGCTGTAAGAATGGATCTGGGCTTTTGGATGACATTTATCCTTCTTCAAGGCCTCACTTCACAATACCACTCCATGAAGGATATCATTCTAAAATGAGTTTCAGACTACAGCCAATTCACATCCTTATGTGCCAGTATGGATATATGTAATCAAGGGTTGACAATGAGGCTTCAGTTTTTACACAGCCATAGAGAAATATTCTCATCCCTTTCTTTATCTATAAAGAGAAGCTAAAGGGTCCATCTTTATTAGGATTCCACTCTAGAGGTCTGCATTTGATAAGAGGCAACTGGACAGGGTTTCCTCCAGCTTCCAGGTAGTGTCATGGCTGTGACCATTCTTTCAGATCAGTCCTGCTAAGCTGAGGGCCCAGTCTTCATCAAGAGAGCACCTTTTCCTCTTGGCCCATACCTGACATTCATGGTCCTGAAGTTGCCTCCACTCAGCATGCTTGACTGTAGCTGCCCCATTTTCGGTTTGTGGTTAGTTTTGGTCTTTTGAGACAAAGTCTCCTGTAGCTCAGTCCCTGAACTTATGAGCCACGTACCCAAGGGTGACTTTGAAATCCTGATCATCCTATATTCACTTCCCAGCTATGCCACCATGCCCAGCTTCCATCTTGTCCCGAGTGAGAGGTATCCAAGTGATTATCTCAGTAGGATGCCAGGCAGACAGCCAGCATCCTGTACCTTCCTTCAGATTCTTGCTCACAAAGACGAGCCCCTTCCACTGGTTACTTCTAGTTTGTTGTTGCGTCCCCCCCCCCTTCTGCTGTTTAAAACCATCTGAAGCCTGGACCATTTAACAACACACTGTGTCTGCTATACAAAATATCGATTGCCTCTATTGAGACCATTTTCTCACGCAGCCTCCTGCAGCGGATTGAAAATGGAGCTCTACTCTTAACATGTACCTTTTTTTTTCTCAAGTTCAACCACCACAACGCATCAGTGAGACAAGACTCATAGGATGTTCTTACTTTTATTTTATTTCTCGTTGGTGAGGCTGCTGAGCAGGAGTAAAAACTTATGCATGGCTTTGCTTCAACTTCTCCTGTGGTGCGCTTAGGGAGCAGGCTACAGTGGAGACTGCATGTTCCTCATCCACTGAGTACATTCCTACCTACTAATCAACATGCGAGGGCATGGGCAAGCCATCTTAGCTTTTACCTAATACCAAGTTACTCTCTGCAGCCCTTAGCCAGCCATGGACATGGGACCAATGTATGGTTCTATTTGGAAATCTCTCATGAAATATCCTGAACTGAGACTGAGAATTTCCCAGAAGGCTCATCTGAGACAGTATATCGATTTATATTTATAATTTTAAAAGTATAAAGGAGGGGAAACAGTGATAGGGAGATGCCTGGAGCATTATGGTGATGGTGTGTGTGTCTGTGTGTGTGTGTGTGTGTGTGTGTGTGTCTGTGTGTGTGTTAGGGCTAGGAGATAAATACTACAGCTGGTTTTTGCTGAACATTTGAAAGCTTACACATTCCTAGACACTCTGAATCAGAAAGTTGGCTGAATGCCTCAAAGCCAGACTGAAGTTGACCATTGTCTCTGGAAGTTAGGAGTCCTGGAGCCACAGTCAGATCTGTGTGCCTACCATGAATGTGTCTAAATGGGATTTCTAGGTCATGTTGGCTAATTTAATTTTACCATGAATTGTTATCATACCAAAAACATTACAGCTGGTGTTTTGCAAAGGAAAATAATATTTTAAAACACATTGGCTTTTCCTAGGGTGGCATGTCCATCAAACCTCCTCAACTGTTTCACAACCTGCTAATTAGATTAAGCCAATTTAATGACTCAGACATATAAAATGCCTTACCTTACTTCTCCCTCCCCCACTAATGCATACATAGACAGAGAATTGGGTAGGATAATTTTAAGGCCAGACCCATATAAGCTGGGAGATTCAAATTAAGGTTTAATTAACCTGCTTAGTACAAGAATCTCTGAACAGCGGGGGATTTTACACACAGTTACATGTGATCTGTAATAACCAAGCACAACAGGCTTCTCCATTACATGTTCCAGGATGTCCACCTTGCCCTCTGCACTTGATTAACTGCCTGGAGCCTGTCAATTCCAGAAGAGAGATATTGGAAGACATTATCTCTCATCCTCCATGCAAGATAAGCACATACAGGAAGGTCTGAGGAGGATGGTTATGTTTGGGTAGGCTAGCTGTATAAACAACCACGGGGATTCATCTTGCCATTGGCTAATAGATCCACGAGTTTCCAATTGTCTGTATGGACTGCTTCTCATATAACATCCTAAAATGGGTTGAAAATGATGTAGCCTGAAGCCTGCATCTCTCTTGCAATTTAACAAGTTGAATATTCACCAGTTAAACCAGATCATTTGTCTTTGCCTTGGGGCAAGGAAAAGGAAATCTTAGGTTACTGAGGGTCTCTAGGATGGTTTGGGTTCCCATTCCTGGCAATTTAAACAATTTAAGGAGTTGACTGTGAAAGGGTTTACTCAAAAGAAAAGGAAACAATAGCAAGCAGATAACCCTAAAAGAGACAGCAGACTCTAAGGAGGTTGCTTACCAATGGTGTTACTGCTGGGGCTGCCTCTTATGGATTCTGGAGGAGGAGTGGGCTGTTAGGGGCAGGACATGAGTGGTTCATTGTTTTGATCGAAAAACAAAAGGTTTATATAAGCCTTTGTTCACTGTGCATGTCCTTTTGCATGATGTAGCCCAGTCATGCATATACATAGGATGGTAAATAAGAGATTTCCTCTAAAAGTTCATTCTAAGAACACAATTGTCTCATTATGCATGTGTGCACCTAAACCTGATTCAGGCTGGATCTACTCACGCTAGCTCAGGATGTCTTCCAGGATGTATTTGCAGTCTAACTCTGCAAGGGGAAGTTACTATAGTGAAACTGAGCACTGCTGCATTTGGGGGTGGGGGGGGCATGCAAGTGAGATAAAGGTGGGATCCAAATCGATAAGATACCTCTGAAAACTGCATGCCCCACTTGGACTTGTATATAGTCTCATCTTGGAGTCTAGAGGAGTGCATGTGGAGTCACTTCTTCTAGTCACTGGGTTGGACTCTCCTTCTCACAGTTCTGGTGCAAGGATGAATGAATACCAGGACTTTGGGATCGACTGACGGTTTGTTCTCTTTTGTAGACTTCCCTTCTCAGAATGGTCACTTCTCCTCTGCTGTTAGACTTTATAAGAAACATGGGGAAATGGACACGTGCTATCTGGTGTCAGGAATGAAAGACTCTCCAACAAATTATTAGGATGCTCTTTCTCCATCTCTGTCACGCTTCATCTCTCCTAGCCACCAGCCTCCATATCAAAGATGGTTGACAAATTTACCTGGTACCTCTTTTCTAAAAGAGACACTGCCAGTGAGTTTTCCTGTGGAAAAAGGTAGAACTCTGGGCAGTGACCAAAATGGAGTTACAGTGGTTACTCTTTTCAACATTGTGGCAGGATTCCTGTCAGAGACAACTTAAGAGAAGAAGGGTCTATTTGGCTCAAGATTTGAGGAAGGGCTGGCAGGGAAAGCGGCTCATGACCTTGGCAGCAGGATCTTGTGGCTGTTAGGTGTTCTGTGGTGCTGACCAGGAAGCAGTGTGTCTAGATCAGAGCTGGGGGCTGGGCTATGGCTCTCAGAGTCCATGCCAGAGACCCAACTGCTACATCTGTCCCTGATACCACATTTGAAACTTCTATTTATTGCAAGAAATGACGCCATGTTTGTGTGAGAAAACGTTGGCATTCTTTTAGAGATTCACTGTGAAGAATGTGTATATGAATTAGTCCCTGGGATTTGCTTTTAAATACTACCTTAGTTCATTTTCCCACTGTTAGCAAGTACTTGACAAGAAGTGACTTAAGAAAGGGAATAATTTGTTTGACTTACAGTTTGAAGGTACAGCTCCATCATGACTCAAAGGCAGATAGACAGGAGCATGAGGTGGCTGATGACACCATGTCTGTGGTCAAGAAGCAGAAAGAGATGCATGATGATGCTGATTGATGCTTAGCTTGCTCTTAGTTTTCTCTTCAGTCCAGGACCTCCGCCCATGGGATGATGCCACCTATATTCATGGTGGGTCCTCTCTCCTCAGTTAAACTTTCCTGAACGTGGGCAGGTTATACTTCAATATTTCAAGTGAACACTCACTCTGTTAGGGGTTATTGCTTACATTTGGGCCACAGGGTTTTGCAGTTCTTTCTGCTCAGGACATTTCTCAGCCACCACAGTTCTGGGGAGAATTCTGTCTCTCCCAGAGAGTTCAAACAGTGGAAGATTCAAGCTAGGATGGTGTTGGGCTCAGCAAGGAACCATGCATCCCAGCTGCCTCCAGGTCCTCAGTCTTGGTTAATCTGGAGAAAGAAGAAAGCATGTCAAAGAGTGCCCTTTAATTGGCTGTGATCTGCTTCAGAAATATCCGAGGGAGGAAAATAACATATGAAGGTGACTAATAAAACAAAAAGTCTAGTTCAAAAATAGTCTCCTGACACCTTCCTTCACCCCATGCTCCTTAGTCTCAATTCTGAGCCCTCAGGAATATTTGAAAAAAGGAACAGACTTACCAAACTGGTGGATGATATGATGGCCCTGGGATAAATGCCACTAGATTACATGAACTACTGATGCCTGTAAGATTAACTCAGTTGGTCTTGGCCATGATTTGAATAAACAGTAGTAAGGCATCAGAATCAAAGCCTGTCTCGTGTACACATTGTTTTCTCAGGCATTTCAACTGTGTAATGTTGAACACGAGGACTCTGGATGTAAATGTGCTTCTTTGTTGGTTCCTTTAAAATGTCTGGCACACGTGTTTCTAGAAATGAGCCTGAGTCTGTGCATAGTCTACTTTTTACTCTCAGAAGGGCATGCCGTGCTTAACTGTCGTGAAATGTCATTCCAAAGACTGCACAAACTCTGAGTAAGTTAAGAGGAAATACATCACACCAAACTGGATTTCCTTGAAATTAGGGTCACCTGTTTTGATTTGGACATCTGGAGGGAGTTATTGTTTCTGTCAGGTATAATTGAGAGGAACAAGAAACTTTAGGGAAATACAAAGCAGGGAAGTGGAATGTTTAAGTATTTGATATTCCTTCAGCCAACACTGGGCAACCCATTCCCACAATCACAGAATAAGAACATGACTGTGAGCACAGTACAGTTGTCATTCTTGGGAAGTGGGTCCAGTAGAGAAAGGAATGTGTTCTGAAGGTATGTGAGCAATCAGGGCTGTGAGATGCGGTGTTCTCATGAGCCTCCCTGACTGGGGAACTTTCTGCCATATTGCCAGATATAAATGCCCTTCTAGCTTGCCAACTCCAGTCATTGTCTGGTCTTGCTGCCCTGGGAGTATCAGCCTGATGAGCTGTTGGCATCTTAATGGTTCCAGAACAGGTCCACACTACAAGTCTCCAGAGACTTGGGAAATACTATAGCCCTTGATCTTCCAAGGTAGACATCCTGAAAGAGCATGAGCTGCTGGGACCAGAGAAAGACCAGAGCTGGCTTTATGATTATCCTGACTCTCTCCAGGAATAAGAAAGAAGGTAGTATGGGTGCAGCTCACTTGAGACCCATCCTGTCCTCTGAAAAGCTAATGGTCCTAAGCCGGGCACTTCTCTGCTCTAACTTTTTATGTGAACCTGACAGCCCTGTGTGGTCTCTGATTTCAAATGGCTTCCCAGAATGCCTCTCTTTTTAAAGCTGATTTTCTGGTCTTATCCTGGGTTTTATGGTGTGTGCCAATCTGTAGCCACCTGGAATGTAGATGTCACCTTCTCTGAGAATGGAGTTTTTGTAGGTGACACAAAGTTAAATGAGGCCACCCAAGAATGATAAATACGTGGCCCCTAATCTAATAGGACTGGTGTCCTTACAGCTAAAGGGAGATTTGACCATAGAGATACATACGGGGGCAGGGCTATTTAGAGATAGAGGCAGATATGAAGGATGCTGAAGTCACGCAAAACTAACATTGGATGCTAGGAGGAGAGATGGGAGGACCCTCCTCCAGACCCTCTAGAAATAGTGTGGACATTGATGCTGTTTCAGACTATGAATTCTAGGCTTTTGACATAATAAATTCTGGGGGTTTTTTTTCCACCCAGTTTGTGGTCTTTTCTTATAGGCACTCTAAGAAAGTAACTTTGCTCACAGATGAATGACAGGTTTAGGTGGATGGGGCCAGTGAGTGTTCAGAAGTGCTACTCTGTTGAAGCACAGCTGCCTGCCCTCCTAGAATTGGGATCACAGTGAGGGAGGCACACCAGGCCTTTCTGTATTCTGTTAGGCAAGTGTGCTTGTTCCCCTTGAACAGTCGCCAAGCACAGGGAGGCCACCAACTGCTTTTCTCAATCCTCTGCAATTTTTATAGGCAATGGAATTTCTCCTGAGATAATGGTCTTATTGGCTGCCAGTCTTAAGGGATGTGTGTGTGTGTGTGTGTGTGTATGTGTGTAGGTATGTAAATGTGTGTTTGTGTGTGTGTTTGCATATATATATGTGTGTGTGTGTTTATTTATGTATGCTCTTAGATATATGCAGGGAAGACATACAACATGCTGGATATTTGTTGGAGAAGTACATAGTATAAGAGAAATTAATAGAAGAGATTAGCAGTGTTCATTATGCCATTAAAGCTCATCTATACATGGGCACAATCCTGTGTGCTTTGCTCTGGGTAAGTACAGATAGTAATCTATACTTACTTAGTTCTTCCACCTCAGTACCACCCACCCTGGAGTATGTTTTACTGGAGATCGCTGAGAACCAAGAATACTCAAGATGAGATAGAAATCAGGATAACAGATAGTGAGCCTGAAAACTTATATGGCAGACCAGCACCACCTCAGTCCTCTGGCCAGGATGCCAGGGAGGGCACAAGCTCCTTAGTGACTCAGATATTTGGAGGTTAGGAGGAAGTTCTGTCTATTTAAGCTAGCTAAGATATAGAGAGTGTGCTGAAAGACCTTACAGGAATGTCATGGACACAAAGATCAGGAAAATCTTCCCAGGGCTGACATCCAGCAGGGAATCTGGATCTCTAGGAATTTCAGGTGCTACTGATATGGTTTCTTCTCTTGATGTCCCTCAGCAATGTCTTGCACAGCCAGTGACAGGAGCACTCTGTGACTGTACAGCAGGAAGTTCTGTCTAGGCACACAGTACTCGGCCATGGCTTCAGATAGCTCCGTTGTCTCATCCCTGCTATGACCTATCACTGACTGGCACGGACACTGCACTGTTCTGGGTCTGGCATCTGTGCTAAGGCAAGCAGGTCTGGCAGTAGGGCAGCTCTTGTAGCATTGTCATGACTGCTGAGGGGAGCAAGGACCAGAGTAGCATTTGTTCTAGAAGGGCACATGAAAAGGCAGACAAGCAGAGGCGTGTGGTTAGTGCAGATAGTAAGTTGACAGCTCCTCCCCCAGTCCCCTGCTCACACAGTGACAAACCTGCAATCTCTATTTGTGCACAGAAATGGGCACACCACACACAGTAGTATGTATGCATTCAACGCATTCCTCGATATACATATACACAGCTACACTCCACAACACTCAGACCGGCATTTTACACAGAGGCACTCCCGCACACTCTGCATACTCCTGTAAGCCGTAGTTGTATACAGATATACACACCTGATTAGCTGTATAGATGCACATGAATTCACCCACACTAAAGAACACGTGCTCGTGCACAGCAACTGAGAATAATGCACCCACACTCATACAATAAACAGGCGCACACAAAGATGCCAAAACTAACATGGAGGACACACTCAAAGCATGGATGTACACACAGGCAGATTGACACTACAGGAGGTTTCATTAGTTCATGTATCTTTCACCGCTCCCCACAGGTGGCTCTGCCTGGAAGACAGTCGGCCGAGAAGGCAGCTTCTGGGCCTTGTGGGCACAGGGAGCCCCCAAGTTCACTATTGATTTTTTTTCCCTTTCAGTCAGCACCAAGATGGGCTCATCAGAGAGTATGCAGAGGCAGGGCCGGGGCACCCTGTCGGTTGTCCTGCACTCTGGAAGCCCCGAGCCAACAGTTTGCAGAGCAGAGGTTATTGGAGACAAGAACTTGCAAAGAAGGCCAGACCTCCCTCTAGCCAGCATCCTGCCCTGCCAGGATGAGGGGTGAAGGCCAGGCAGACAGCCAGAGTGAAGAGCCTCTGAAAGTGGAGAGGAACCTGGTGCTTGTGTCAGGCTCTTGCAGTGCACAGACTCTTGGAGGATGTGTCCTGCAGTGGTGTTCTCTGGACTCCTGCTGCCTGGCCCAAATCCGGATCAACTTCTCTGCTCCATGTCCTTCCTCCGGCTTCCTACCCTCCCAGTACCCCATCCCTGAGCTCATAAGCAGGCTGAGCCTAGGGTTGCATGGAAATGAGAAAGAAAAGCACAGCAGACCGCTGGCTGCAGAAGAGGTGGGGCTGGGAGGGGGGCTGGGGAGGCAGCTTAGATGGCCCTAGAGCTGCAGACCCTACCAGAGCTTCCCTTTGCCCCCCCTGCCCCCCCGCACCCCATTTGAAATCTAAAGTGTTGTTTCCACTTCCAAATGGAATTTTTAAAAGTGGAACTCAATGCTCTCCAACAGAAAGCACAAATGTTCAGTTAAGAGATAAATGGGGCATTAAAGAACACATTACATAACATGATTGGCTAATTGCGCAGGCGTTAAATATCTAGAAATGCCAGCGGACCTTCGGCTATGCAATGAGGCATGGCTGCTTCAGACGGAAACAAACTCACAAGGCGACTCAGAAAATCCGGGAAAACAAATGCCTGCTACTTATCAACCCTGTTTGCAAGGGAGGAAATGAATCCCCACACTCCCGTTGCCGGCGGTTCCCGGGGGCATCTGACTTCCATCGAAGCTTACCTTAGAATCCACCTTACTATCAGCAGGGCCCTGGCAATGCAGCTTCACACTTGAAGGAAAAGCTCTTTGTGCCTTGCCACATGTGGAAAGCAGAGAGCTCAGGTAGGTAAGGCCCAGGGAAAATGTGACTGCTGGTTAGACTAAGATATGGCCACCCACACATCGTTATGCATGGGCCCCAGCCTCCTGGATCCACTGAGAGCACATACCTCTTTTCTGTACAATTAGTTCTGATTGCCATGCATCTTGCAAACATTTATTAAGTGCCTGCCATGGCAGTGATGACACAGAGGCCTGTACCTGAGTCTTCCAGCTCACTAGCTTTGGGGCATACCCAGCTAGAGGTGTCAGGTGGTGTCAGTCCGGAGCTCAGGTGGCCCACATGGGAACAGTACCAGGGCACTTTCCAGGTCCTCCCCTCCTGAAGGAGGCTTTGCTTTCCCAGTCTACAGTGTTGCTATCACACTCACTGTGTCCCATGAACAATAGGATCTGGACCTCCATGGCTACCCAGAGTCAGTCCATCCATTATAATAGTAGATACTACCCGGAGCCTGGTGTGTGAGTACACATGGCACCTCCTCTATCCTGTACATTAGAGCACCAGTGAGAGAGGGTGCAGGCTCACCCTGCCTCTCATGTACTGGCTGCCTCTCAGAACGGGGAGGAAGCAGGACAGCTAGAAGCCAGAGAGTAAACAGACAGCTGCCCAGATTCTCAAAGGCCTTCCTCTGGACTAGTTGCAGCCTGGAGACCTCTCTGGGCTCCATACAGTGTTCACCCAGCATCCAAATAAGATCTCAGCAGCCATGGGAACTGGACAGCTGCACGCCTGCTCAGTGTCTTTCTCTAGAGACACCACATAATGGTGGCAAGGACCTTGAATGATAGATCCAGCCGCACAGGGCCAGGCTCTGCTGAGCTGAAGCAGGGGCGTCCATGTATTCAGAAGACCCACTCTGCAGTCACCCCTGTTCTAATACAGTGCTGCCACCTGGAGATATCTCCCCCAGGGAGTCTGGGAACATTGGACACAGAGGTCAGTGCCCCACTTTCCAGAGCTCCTCCCCTCTCCTTCCTGCTGGGCCAACCTGGGTGCTCTGGGCCATGTAGGGGTAGAGGGGTACCTCACCAGCTCACAGCAGGCATACACGTGCCAGGACACACTTGCCTTGCCGGCTGGGGGTTTGAAGACTTCCTGGGAAGAAACAAATGGCTGGGTTTCATCAGCAAGTTAAGATCCTCATTTGAAAGAATGACTCCCACCTCACACCTTACTGTAATTTTCCAATTAATTGTGATTTAAATATGTTAATGTGGCTAACTAGGTTGAGCATCAGCCTAAAGACTTTCTGAATAATGAAGCAAGAACTCCCAGTACTACACAAAGGAGGAAATGCCATTGAGTATCCTGGGAATGGAGATAGGCTTGCAGGCCCAAGATGGGCTGGCCTGGCTGCACAAGGGTGATCCGCTGTCCCCCAGGGCCTAGGAGACAGACTTTGGAGGCACAGCGGACCCTCTCGTCTGTTCCCTCTGCTAGGTTCTTCCTGCAGTGGCTTCTGGCAGGGCACAGGAGGAGCCCTGACCCCAAATACCTACTTTTCAGTCTGCTGTGGCTAACTGTCCTGCTATAATTCTTCATCATTTTGCCTTTTGTGTCCTGACACTAGACCCAAAGTATTCAACTGGGACCCAGGGACCAGCGGACCTGACTACTACTCTCTCTTTCTCAATGAGACCAGTCTAATAGACTTCCAGGCAGAAGGAATACACTCTTCCCTTCCAAAAGAAGAAGAAGAAGAAGAAGAAGAAGAAGAAGAAGAAGAAGAAGAAGAAGAAGAAGAAGAAGAAGAAGCAGCAGCCAAGGGGCCAAGGGTAGGGTCAGCTGGGTAGGAGAAAACTTCACATGTCAGTGTTCTATCAAGGATGTACACTGCAACAGTCTCTGGTCCATCAGGTCTCGTGTCTGAATCTCACCAACCCCACCTCCCCTCCCCCCTCAAGCCTACCAGAGCCTCTCTCCACATTACCACACTAGTAAACCACCCACAGCATAGCTCAACCTCCTGTGGGGATGATGATGGAGATAATGGTGCTGAGGGCTGTCGTTCAGATTAAACAAGACCAAGCACATGAAAAGCAGACAAGCAATAATCCTGGTGCCTCTGAAGCTCATAGACAATGGAATATGCATAGGAGATAGATGGAGGATGCGTACTTCACCCTAACATCTCTTTTAATTGCCTATAGAAAGTATGTGCCTGGTCAGCAGGTGGGCACAGTATCAGGTCAGGCATTGGGTCAGTTACATTCTGGATGTGGGTCCCCAATGAGATGTCCACAGACTGGGCCATTGCCTCTTATGCTTGTCAGCTTGGCCACCAGAGAAGACAACACAGGTGGGCCTTGAATGACTCAAGTTGACATCCTTTCCATTCTGGAGATAGGAAGTTATAGAAGGAAGAATTGTATGATGGATTCTCCTTAAGGGTCTTCCCCTTGGCTTTCAGACTAGCTTCTGCTTCTAGTGTCTCCACAGAAGAGTCTCCTTCTGATTGTATGAGTATGAATATGAGTCCAATGTCTCTCTCTTGCTAAGGACACACAGGATGAAGACTCACCATACTAACCTCATCTTAACTAGCTTTTCAAAGGTCTCACCTGCTGGAGGCTCAAGCGTCAGCCTATGACTTTGGGCTCACAGTTAAGCATAGTGCAGACACAGAAACTACAGAATCAGTTCAGACCTACTTTCTTGCCCATTTGTTACCTTACTCAGTATATGTATATGTATAGGGTGTATATAACTCCTTGGATGGTCCCAGTAAGGGGCATTCAGCAGTGGACAAACCCCAAGAGCCTGTGTTCCAGAGGAAGGACAGACTGTAAGTTAATTAAGTCAGGTGCCAGAGGTAATATAGAAAAATTGAAGTTCTGGTAAAGAGGCAGGAGGCTCAGTCACTCCAGGAGACAGGTGGGCCAGTATTAACTCCAAGAAGCACTTCACAGTTGGAAATCCAGATGGCGCTGGACTGGTCCCACCTCCTAGAGCCGCGACTCTGCCTAGTGCTGACAGTTCTGTAACGATGTTTTCATGTCACCGGGCATCAGTGGTTCATTTGTCTGAATTTTATCTCCCAGCTATAAACTGGAGAGTTACTTTAGACTTTGCCAGTCACTGTCGATTTAGGGAGGCAACTATGATAAATGTGCAGATTAGCAGGGGAAATTTACTTACTCAGTCATTACATTGAGTGTGCAGCAGCCTCTCAGCACCCTAATTAAGTAAAGGGAAGTGGCAAGAGTTCCCTGTGTCAATACAGCAGGAAGCACTGAGCTGCGGCAGACAGCAAGCGACGAGAGAGGTCACGTGGCTGGCCAAGGGGCAACAAAAGCAACAAAGAGAAGCTCCAAGGACAGCCCTCCACACTGTCTGGCAGTGGGTTAGCTCCCATCGCCCTGTAACTCCCCCCTGCACCCTAGATCTTGGAGCGGAGACCCTGAGGCAGCTCCCATCGCCCTGTAACTGCCCCCTGCACCCTAGATCCTGGAGCGGAGACCCCAAGGCAATGCTCCAAGCACCTAAGCATCTTGTTCCTTGGAAGTCTAGACCCAGATCTGGCTTTGAAACGGGCTCATGTTATGGCTTCACTTCCTTGAGCAAAGGCCTCTAATAAGCAGACTATGGGCAGGTGATGCTGCTGTGGTCAGATCAGGCAAGGTCTTTAGGACATAAGCTTAGACTGACATGGTTCTGGCGCTTTACTCCTAAGCCACTCCCACCTCCACCCTCATAGGGATTTACTCCCTCCCAGGTCAGTATCTGCCCTACCACAGCCAGTTACTGTGGGAAATTCCTGGAGTGCATTCCCCAGAGAAGACAAAGCTGGGTGAGTGAAGCTCAGGGAAGTTGTGTTTGGAGGGTCATCTCTCATGTTTAAGGTCCTTGCTCCCATGGGCAACTTTTCCTGTGGCCCCTGCTGGACAGTGGTAGGAACACTTTTTATGGTCTGTGGTCCTCCCATAGTACACCCCTCAGTCTTCATGACTGCTCAAGGGACAGATGTGGAGGGAAATTTGGAGAGGCGCATAGGTATACCCCTGGCTGCAGACCTGGGAATTTCACACACTATCACTAGAGCATGCCCTGGGGTGTGCAAGGGAGGTTGTTGTTGTTTGTTTGTTTGTTTGTTTCATTAGAATCACCTTACTGACACTTCACAAGAAAGTGTCCTCTTCTCAAGAATAGATTTGAGAGACCAAGACCATTACAAGGACTGTTCTAGATCCTGTGGTTGCTCTCAACTTTCTATATTGTTCTAGGGCTTGTGTAAACCAGCATACTATGAACAGTTCATCTAATTTCCATCTGCTCCTTGGAATGTTCATCTAATTTCCATCTTCCTCAGAAGCTACCACATCCATCACCTTCAGCCTTTGCTCGGCTGACCCCTGCTCTCTCTGGGGACTATCATGAAGGCCTTTCAGAAGGGCTTCTTGGCCCCACCTTCCCAAGCCTCAAATTTCCCTCTCTGAGCCACTCAGAATGTCAGGACACCAGGTGTCCTCATCAGTGGGCTCCCTTAATGCGAGGTTCCCTTTGTCTTGCCCACATGGCTAAGGAGTACCCATAGAGTATGCCAGGGAAAGTATTAGGTCGGTATTCCTTCAAAGAATGAATAAATGTTGCAACTAAAGGCACAAATTCAGCATGACAATGCCAACAAACCACTGGGTGATCTGTGAAAGGCCTCTCTTTCCATGTTGTTCAGGAGGAATTTTGAAGAGCCCCAGGGCTCTCAGGGACACACAGACATGCAAGACAAACCTTTCTAAAGAGGTCTCAGCTCATAAAACACAGCCAACTCTAGCAACAACTTCCTCCACAGAACAAAGCCGAATGGTATGAAGCGCTACCACGTCTGGCTGCCCCCTAAATATGTTGGGATGTTTCTCACTTAGGTCAACAGTGACAGTCATTGGAAGTGGCACATTTAAACACAAAAAGCACAAGGCATTAGCAGATTTGGCCGCTCAGGGCCCTGCACCCTTTACACAGAAAGCCCTTAAATGAACACACTATACCTAAATTGTGTAAATGCCAGAGCTTGGAAAGCCACTTGCTCCAGTGCCCTTGATAGAGTCTGTCTCTGGCGTCCCGCCTCTGCATCCACAGAGGACTCAGTGGGGCAGATGGGAGATGGGCATCCTGGCACTTGTGTGGCCTCAGACCCAAGAAAGCCAGGAGGGAATGGTGAAATGAGCCCGTGCCGCACTTATGTGAATTACACCTGCTAAAAGCCATGCTTGCACACTTGTTGGCCTTGTAGCTGATAGACAGAGGTAGCTGTCTGGCTCCACTGTGAGTCTCTGCTCTTTTTCCCCAAGAAGGTCTTTTGTCCCCTCTCAGGTCCCTCTGGTTGTATGTGCTTAACACCCTACATCTCACTCTCAATTCTCCTCCCCAAGACAAGCTTCATGCACATCTCACCGTGACCCACAAAGCTTATATATGTGTGTTAGGGAGGAATACTTAAGCTGGTCCTATCCCCCAGTCCCACTGGGGAACTTGAGGCACAATACTACTCCCTGCTTAGCCAAGCCTCCTAGGCCAATGTCCCCTCCAGATACAGCCCCTGCCTAAGGGGCACTGCCCTGCAGGAAGAAAGGTACACTAAGCATGGTATGGTTCTGCGGGACAGACAGGAGATAGATGCTTTCAGGACAAAGAGTTTTAATTTTGCAGCCATGATCCCAAAGTCAAAAATGACTTTTCTACCCCAGAGACCTGGGCACTGCCATTGATAAAAATAGCAAAGCAGAGAAAAGTGGAGGGAATTTTAAAGGAGAGGGTAAAACCACTTAAATACGAAGCAGCATTCATAGGGTTATCTGTAGCGTTGGACATATGTTCAATGGGTGTGACTGTTTCTAAGTAGCATCCCGGGAGCCAGAAGGACAAACAAGACATCAAGGTGACTAAGTGGACAGATGCTTTACTATGCCAGGATATGAGAAGCAGATGCCTCCAATTTGCTGTCAGTCTGTCTGGTTGTACAGCACCCTCCCGCCCAAATCCCTGTCAACCCGGTACCTGTACATGTGACTTGATCGGTAATGGATTTTTAAAAATGCAATCAAGTTAACATGAGTCTGAACTGGATCAAGATACTGTACTCAATAAGACCATTGGGGCCAGACACACATAAACACTGGGAGAAGAACAAAGGCTGGGGGTTGAGGTGATACATCTACAAGCCAAGGAACACCAAGGAAGTTAGACCAGAGGCCAGGATTTCCCCCGAGATCTTTGAGAGCAGTGGTTCTCAACCTTCCTAATGCTATGACTCTTGAATACAGTACCTCATGTTATGTGACTCCCCCATCATAAAATTATTCAATTAATACTTCATAACTGTAATTTTGCTACTTTTATAAATTATAATGTAAATACCTGTGGTTTTAGATGGTCTTAGGTGACCCCTGTGAAAGGGTAGTTCTACCACCAAGGGAGTCATAACCCACAAGTTGAGAACCACTGGTCTAGAGGAAACCAACCTTCCCAATGACTTTCAGTCTGATTGTCAGCTTTCAGAACTGCAAGGGAAGCAACTACTGTCTTGAGCAGAATAGTTTTGGGTGCATTGTTGTGCCATCTCTAAGAAGGTAATGCAGGACCCTTGGCACTGAACCCCTACCTGGGACCAGGAACAAGTACCCTGCCTAGAAAAGCATTATAGAGAATCCTTGCATGTGTATACACATGTGGACCAGGGGGAATAACACCAAGAACTCTAGAGAATAAGAAATCCAGGACACAATGCCTTGTTCCATGTAAAACCATCCCTGTCTTGTTCTTACTCTGGTGGCATTAGAGAACAAGGTCACAGAGACAGGGTACCCATTGTCTTTGGAGCAGCGCCATCTCACACTCGAAGTCAAGCAACTGGCTCGAGACTGGCTTTCCAGATGGATCTGTAGAGGCTCAGGTCCTCCCAGCTGTCTGTGGCTGGCACACCAGTGTCAGCTCAGATAATGGCAGAGAACTGACGCCAGCTTTCTGGGGCTGAACATCATTCACAGTTGTCCTGCAGAGGCCAATGTGGGCTGCCCTGGACCCATGGCCCTCATTAGCATAATGGTCTTTGTCCAGAAGGAAAGAGGCAAGGAGAGAAGGTGAGCAGCTGCTTCTTTGCTGCTGGTCCTGCAGCCTGGGCTGGGAGGGAGGCACCATCTGTTATGGGGATGGACCACTGATCCAAGGGGCCAAGTCATCCCAAAATCTAGGTGACACTCTGCCTTTAGGAAGTAGATGCCCCCGTGCTGGGTAGGTTTCTGTGGTATTCTGCAGTTTGTGTGGAAGTTGACAGGCTCTGAGATTGACCTATGTATTGGGTCTGCTGGAAGATCTCAAATGTACCCATCAAATTCTTAGAAAGCTCTTCTAGACCGTGGCAATGAGGACAAGGCTAAGTTTTCATCCAGCCCATGCCTGCCCCCAGGGCAACAGTTTGATACTGTTTCCTTGTCAACATGGTCAACCTTTACTGAGGCGGGAGTTACAGGCTAGAGCTTAGCAGAAGAGTCTGAGAAACTAGAAATGGAAGTGTCTAGAAGCAGAGGGGCCCCTGCAGGCATTGCTAGGCAGGTCTCCTTGAAGACTCCTCAATGCAAAAGAGCACCTGGGTTCTGCCCAAGACCTGACTTTTCAACCTTGCAGGGCACCTGTGGCAGGCAGGCTTCATATTCATTTTAAAAAGCTGACCTTTCTAGACTAGGCAGAACAGAGCATTCCATTTGCAGCTGAGGTGTGAGCGCAGAGATCAGAGCTCCGACAACTTTGTTGGAAGATAGGAAGTGCTTGATTTGCCTGAGCCTTGGTGTACCCACTTGGTGATGGTAGTAAGATGGAAGATGAATAGCCTCCCAGGAGAGAAGGCACTTTGTAAAGGCACCAGTGCTCTGGCAACGTGTTGCCCATTCGAGCCCTACTCTGAGGATGCCCTCCATCTGGGAAAATAGAAACCCAAGAGCTTAGTTTCTGTCCCAGGCCTGCCAGATATATATGTCGGTGGTTCTCTGTCTGTGTCCTGCTCTGATGGCTGATATGAAGCCCTCATGCATGAAATTCTCCCCTGAAAATCCCTCTGTCCTTTGCTTATCCCAAAAGCTACCAGTAGCATGTTTGCTTAAACAGGGGCCCAATGAAAGTATTATGGAGAGATGAAAGGGTGACCTTCCATAAATGACTATCTTCCACTCCTAAATGTGGGGATATCCTAACCCACTGGAGTGTTATCATAGCCAAGTACACACCACACCTCTTTGATTTATTCCTTCCATGAGTCACGGTCTCATTTTGGGGGCCTGGTATGGACTGAATTCTCGTGTCCAACTGAAACTCCTATGCAGAAATCTCTGACTGATGGTGTGATGGTATTTGGAGATGAGGTTCTTGGAGGGAGGTGAAGGTCAGTTGGGGCCATAAGTGTGGGGTCCCGAGATGAGAGAATTAGTGTTCTTATTTGAAACAATGCCAGAGAGACGACTTGTGTCCTCTTTCTTTCAGAGTGCACACAAAAACAGATGTCCAGTAAGTAGACCATTAGGAACCAGTCACCTCACAGCCCCAGAGTGAATCAGCTTTGCTGGCTTCTTCAGATTTGAATCTTCATCTTCCAGAACCATGAGAAGGGAGCCTGTTGCTTAAGCCCCTGAGTATGGCCTTTTGTCATAGTGATAGAAGGCCAAGTCAGGACCCTCTCTCAATGCCAACAGGACCTCAGTGCACATTGCTAAACTGTCTGCCTGCTTCTCAGACCAGGAAGAAACATGGCCCAGTTCTTAATTCTCAGACAGCTCTGGATGCTTCTGCAGGCCTCTGCAGCTCACCCACTACACGTGTATAAACACCCTTGGTCCCCAGAGTGCTCCTAGGAGTGTCCTGCCTATGTGGTGAGCACTGCAGAGTGCTAGCCACCAGCCCCTGAACCCTAGCCATTTCTGTTGCCTTTGAGTTGTAGTCACAGAGGCAGCCTTGAGGAGGAGAGGCCCACACCCCTCAGGAGGGCAGAGCACATTAAAGCATGCGGCAGGTGCACTATGCCCTGGCACGGCTGATGTGCCAGCTGCAACTCCAGCAACTGTCATCTGACATCCTGACACAGAAGAGCACTGGGAGCCAGGAGGATCTGGCGGTTAGCTGCTCTTGCCCACCATGCCTGGACCCCCTGGCCCAGCCTCCAGCCAAACAGGTGTATGACAGCCTGTTGCGGGTCCTCAGAGGAGGTGGCAGGCTCTGGAGGGGGCTCCAAGAGAACAGATGAAAAGAACAAAGGAGCTCAGGCCTTGGGTGACAAGCTTATTGATAACAGTTTACGAGGAGAAAGCCTGCAGGGTGACAACAAATTGTTCCTAATGGCTTTGTCGCCTGCAGGCCCCTGTCTCAGAGAACAAGCTGTCAGGCTAGTCCAAGGGAGGCCATATTGCTCTCTGACGAGGGAGTCTTCTCACTCTGTCCCACCAGCCTACTGTTGTAAGGCTTTATGTTGTGGGTGCAGATAATAATATAGCCAGCCCTGGAAAGAGTCAGTCATGGCAATATTAGCTGTCAGGACCCAAGTTCCAAAAGTAAAGTTTGCTCAGTCCTGTTGAGTAGAACCAGGTAAGTCCTGTACCTGGAGAACAAACATAACTTCCCACAACTGCATTGTGCAGATATGCAAGGCCTCTCATTCTAGAAGGTCAATGACACCAGTGTCACATTGGGGAGGGTGGCAGAGGCCACTTCCTACCACTACCCTTTGTTACTCTGGTGTTCCAGCCCCTTGAAAGAGGTCTTCAGGGGTCTCTCTCTCATCTTGCCAAATTCAGGTGATAGTGAGCTGTGCAGAAGAAGAGAAACCCCACACTTTATTGCTATAGGATGACATCAAGTGCATCAAGTGTCCTCTTTAGGGAAAACGATAGGACAAAGCTAGATGGGACAAAAGTGAACTGGAGGCTGGAGCCACTAACCACTAGTCAGATCCTCCTACATGGATCATCTTTCCTACATGGCAGGGAAATATGGCTCTGAGGTACACCTACCTAGATCTCCCTCTTTATCAAAGGAAAATTCAAAGTAAAGTTGTGTCCATATCCAAGAAGTTGAGACAGCCTGGCCAGAAGCTCAGGCCAGCAGCCACCATTAAATGGCAAAAATAGTCCATGATTGTGGTCTTCATCATGTCTGGTGTCTTGTGAGGGTCATCTCAGAGCTCTACCTTTCACTTAGCCAAGCTGAGCAAAGTAAACCTCATTACCCACGAGGTAGCCAGGGCTTCACTAACATGGGGCAGACTGGTGCCAGTGGGAGGCAACTAAAGGCCAGTGACTTTCTCCATCTACAAGGGCATGAGGACTTGGCAAGTGGAATATTTACCTGGCTGGCCTGGTGAAAAAGCAAGCAACCCACTAAATGCTAACAGTATAACTGTCAAGTGAATTAAACCAAGAATGGAGCCCACCTTTCTTTTAGTGTAATCATAATGTGTTTGTTTAGTCATGAGCCTATTTGCCAGGTGCCAGGACTCCTTAACAAAATAGTTTTATTTCCTCATCTGCTTTGGCTTATATCAATCAGCTTCTCTGAATCTGGCACAAATATCTCTCCAAGATGGAACTCACTAACTAGGGACCCACCTTCAACATACAAGCCTTTGTGGGGGACATTTCCCGTCTAACACATCACAAACATGGATGAACCAGTACTAGTTTAATCCTACTAGAGTGACAGGCTGTGTTCTATGGCTGCTGGAGTGAATGGCATTAAGTGTGGTAACTTAAAACCCAGTTTCTTAAACTGTGATTTGCAGCTCCATAGGAGGCCGTGTGACTGAGTATAGGAGACTGTAAAAAATGTGGCTACACTCTATGACTTCTGTGTGTGCATCACTCAAAAGTTCACATAAAATCAAATGCCAAATTAATCCAAAACAATTCTGTCCGCACTTGCCTTGCTTCATGTTGCTGGGCAGTATCCCACTGCAGCCTTGGTTCTGAACATGCAACGTGCCTGCGTGCCTCCATGTAATGCAAACAAACGCAACCAGTATGACTATGTGTTTACTAATTGCAATGTGTTTTTCCCTCCACACAGTGCCCTGCTCTTATAGAAACATAATGATTAAGAGGCAGAAAACAAAGAAAATTTCTCAGCATCATTCCTCACCTTGCAAGCACCAAATTAGTGCATCTTTGGATAGCACTGTATGGGTGTTTAAATTTTTACATTGTTATCTGAATTATCATTCAGGGGACTTCCAACCATTTCTAAAACAGTCTTAAATGTCCCTCTGTCATTGTTGTGGTATGTATGTACGAGAAGTGTGTTCTCAACCTGAAAACACCAAAGTTGCTTTCTGTCCTGCTGCATCAAATAGTTGGGAAAAAAATTAACTCTTCACATCAAAATAAACAAAGGCATCCATTATAAATTAGTATGCTAATTTTCTTATATCTTTAGTAACATTCTATGTAGACCAGAATTTTCAAAGTAATTTTTTTTATGACTGATAGTCAGTAACTGGTTAATTTCCATACCTATTTTATGTCCTTAGATACCAAGAGTTGCATAAAGATCTCTAGAGTCAAAGGAAGTGTGGGGGAAAAGTTTAAGAAACTTTGGCCTGGCAGGCAAGATGGTACATGCCTTAAATCACAACAGAGGTATGAGGGAAGTAGGTCTCTGTGAGTTCAAGGCCAGCCTGGTCTACATAGTGAGTTTTCAGATAGCCAGGGCTACCTAAAGAGACCCTTTCTAAAATATAGGTATGTCTTAGTCAGGGTTTCTATTCCTGCACAAAACATCATGACCAAGAAGCAGGTTGGGGAGGAAAGGGTTTATTCAGCTTACACTTCCATGTTGCTGTTCATCACTAAAGGAAGTCAGGTCTGGAACTCAAGCAGGTCAGGAAGCAGAAGCTGATGCAGAGGCCATGGAGGGATGTTACTTACTGGCTTGCTTCCCCTGACTTGCTCAGCTTGCTTTATTATAGAGCCCAAGACTTCCAGCCCAGAGATGGTACCACCCACACGGGGCCCTCCCCTCTTGATCACTAATTGAGAAAATGCCTTACAGCTGAATCTCATGGAGGTATTTCCTTATTTCCTTATCTGAAGGTCCTTTCTCTGTGATAACTCCAGCTTGTGTCAAGTTGACACAAAACCAGTAATATATATATATGTATATATTATACATACATACATACATACATACATACATACATACATAGAAAAGAAAGCTTGGTTTAAAACCACAGTTTTAAGTTCTGTTGTCACAGCCTTAATCTCCCATAAGTCTTATAAAACTGGAGTATCAGCAAAGCCACATTCCTATCAAAAAGGATCATCAGTTCCCAGTTTTTTCCAGCTTCTAGTGGCCATCTTTAATGCTTGGCTTGTAGTTGCATTGCTCTCATTCCAGCCTAAACTGTCACATTCTCTCCCCCCACCCTTCTCTTTTCATTCAGTATTTGTCTCCCCAAACATCCTCAGGATGCCTTTGGGGCTTACCAGTTACTCCCCCTCATGTCCACACACACCTGCATCTGTGCTCTGCTCTTGGAGAATACCTCCAGGTCCTTTGGAAATTCTGTATAGACAGACAGCTACTCCTGCTAATGTAGGACCAGTTCACTGCGGCCCCCATATAATGGGAGAATGCACATCTTCCAGAGATGGTGTTTTAAAAACTATGTGCTGTGTCTTCTCCAAATTGTTAAAATTCAATGAAGCCATCAGAAGAAACACGGGAGCTCCAGTAGGCTGATACCCAGACAAAGAAAACTGCTGAGGACTGAGGCCATGGATACCTTGGTTTTCCTGACTGTTATTTTCTTTTTCAAATGTTCACTTAGAGGAGGTGTAATATCTATCTTAGTCACTTTTCTATTGCATTGCTAAGACACCATAACCAAGGCAACTTATAGACAAAAGAGTTTATTGGATCTTATAGTTTCAGAGGGTAAATCTATGACCAATATATCGGGAAGCAGAATAGTCAGATAGGCACAAATGCAGAAGCAGAGTCTGAAAGTTCACATCTTTCTCACAGACACAAGGCAGAGAGAGCTCACTGGTAGTTGTGTGGGCTCGTGAAACCTCAAAGCCCACTCCAGTGGCTTCCTTCGACAAAGCCACACTTCCTAATCCTCATCAAACAGTTACATGAACTGTGGGCCAAGGATTCAAATGACCCTCTGAGGCCATTCAAACTGTCACATCATCTTCTGCCTATTGCATTGGTCCATATCCTGGAACTCATGGTCTGTCCTGGCTCAGAGCAAGTGTCCAGCACCTGTTGTGGTGATTGGGAAAGAGTGAAGTCTTCAGAATGTAATAAGGAACAGCACTAGTCATCCTCAGGTCCCTGACACCCCTGCTGCACTCTGAGCTGTGTGTGGCAGCCCTTGGAGCAATGCTGGTGTGTGGGTGCTGTTGCATTATCCTCACAGGTCCCCGCCTGCTTAAAAGGATGAGGGAGTTTGTGCTACCGGCAGCAGGGCACACGTTAGCCCCTTCCCTACTCCTTCCCTAGCCTTCCTGAAGTTCATCACAAGAATGTTTAGTTCCCTTTGCAGCTGAGGAAATAAAGAGTTTGCAGATTAAACAACTTGCCTAAGGCCGCTCAGCTGATATGGAGTCCAACTGGGATTTAAATCTGGGGTTCTAAAAATTCCAGGCCTGGAGATTTCCCAGTAAACCAGGGCAAGATGAAGAGCTACCGTGGCTGACCAACTCGGTCGTGAAACACATTTTTAATGTCTTGGTTTATTTTGTTTTCACTCTCTTTATCTAAAGAAATCAAAAGTGAGGGATGGAGGGTGACCCTGCTTTAAACTGTACTTTCTGAGGACTGGCCTAGCAAATATTGGGCTTTCCAGTCACTAAACTCATCCAATTCCAGCCTCCACTCCATCCACCACCCTTGGGCCAGGCTGTCATCCTTGGACAGTCCTTTGGTTTCCAAATTTATTCTCTAGCTTTTAAATCTAATTCAATGTCAGTTCTTCACATCAATGGCCCCACAGAATTTTCTAGGCTCTGTGCATCCCTAGTGGGAACCAGGGTAGCCCCAGCACCCCCTAGCTGCAGAGGCAGGTGTGACATGTGAGCATCCTTCTTAAGATCCCTCAGGCCTGCCTCTGGCTGGTAGCAGCACAGAGACTGCCATTTGGCATTCTGACCAGTGCTCCAGAGAGCAGTGAGTAGAGTGTCGCCTTTTAGGGGAGTGCCAGGCAGGCCAGGGCATCTGCCCAACCCTGGCGCAGCCCAGATGCCTATGTAGAAGCTGAATGCTCCCTTTGATGTTCTTTCTCTCGCACCCCACAAGAGCACTTGATTCACCCTGAAAGTGAAGTGGGTTATTTATGACCCCCACCATCCATCGTGGGGTGGCAACTGCTGCCAACACACAGATCATTGTTCTTGGCACCATCATTTTTGGTGATGTTTGCTTAATGGCACTGAGCTGAAATATCATTTTCTGGGAATGGCTGCCCACCAGGCACTTAATTACAAACAAAATTAGACTTCCGTGTGGTTTCACCCAAAGCCCAGGGCATTGGGATAATTACTTAGAGAAAAGATAAAAATACAAGTTTATCCCACAAACAATCCTGCCAAATATCATAAAGCCAGAAACATCACACGCTCCCATGAAAGTCCATTTTTTCCAAACCAAGTCATGCGGCAGCTCCTTACCCCTCTGTGGGTGGATCAGGAGCAGCACAGGTAACTCTTGTGGCCCAGGGAACAAGGCTAAGATAAAGGGAGGTTTTCTAAATGTCCAAAAGGCTGATGTGGGCACTCCTTATTGATTTATCCAAATTGAAGGGGGGTATATTCTCTCTCTCTCTCTCTCTCTCTCTCTCTCTCTCTCTCTCTCTCTCTGTGTGTGTGTGTGTGTGTGTGTATGTATGTGTGTGTTATAAGCATATGAGTGTGTACATGTGTACAACTGCACTCACCTATGTGGGTGTATGTGGAGGCCAGGAGTCAACTTTGGATATCCTCTGTCACCTGCCCCTCTCCATCTTATTTTTTAAGCCAAGGTTTCTCACTGAACCTGAATTTTGCTAGCAAAACAGTGAATCCCCAATATCTGATTGACTCAAAATTCCAGCTCTGGGGTTAGAGATGTATTTCACTATGACCAGCTTCTACATGGGTGCTGAGAATCCAAACTCAGGTCCTCGATGTCACAGAGCAAGCGGTTTCCTCACTGAGACATCTCTCCAGCACCTCAGACTTCAAGAGCCAAAGGGTATTAAGCAGATACCATACTTCTTGGGTTTGGAAAGCAAAAGGAACATGCCCACTGGTGGAACAAAGGCAAGCCTCTCACATCTCTGGGTCTTGGGTACCTCACTTGGAGGATGGGCAGTGTGAGGCTATCTCCTCCCTTGGGGGAATCCGTGAGACCAGAGCACCTAACTCAGTCCCTGGCATTCACTAGGTACACAAGGCAAGGTGACAAGCGTGATAACTGGAAGGACTCCTGTGCCTTCTTCAGGCTGATTCCCTAAACCCTCACCTGTGGATCTGCAGCATGGCACCAAACTCCTGCTTGCTCTATATCAGGAAGGCTGAGGTTTGGTACCCAGGCTCTCTATAAAATGGGGAGAAGATGAGTTGGAAGGATTCACTTGCCTTCAGACTCCAACACAGGGCTCCTCTGCTCCTGCCCGAAGCAGCTCCTTGCAGGAGATGCTGGATGAAGTGATTTACCTGCTGTCCCCAGTGGCTGCAGATTAGATCAGATAGGTGGGTGAGCCCTCTCCCTAGCCACTGCTTTCTGTCTCCCTCCATTACCTTCTGGATGTTTTCCTGGATGGAGCCAGGTTCCTCCTGAGAAGGACAGGCCACCAGCTCCACCCTCCTCACCCCCTAGAGCCTGTGGAGGGTCCATGTTGGGGAGCTGTTGACATCCCGCACTCAGACTGAGTTCTGCACCCTTGGCAAAGTACGGCCGAAGCTGAACACTGTCTGAGGGACAATGTGAGTAATCCAGAGAGCACAAAAACATGCCACCTCTGGAAGGCTAGAGGCAAGATTCATTTAAACAGCTTCCTCTGTCACCAGTGTCACCAAGCTGAAGCTTGTCTTGTTTACGGGATGAAGGTTTCACACTGTGTCAATGGTCTGCCAGAACTCGGCATTAAAATGAGCAGTTAGTACAAGTCAGCCATAAACATGGCAGATCCGAGAGACGGGCAGAAGCCACGCGGAGCCCCGGTGCAGCTTTTAAGCACTTGGCATGCTGCTGGCTCCGACTGGAGAGGGGGCTGCAGGCATCATTTGGGCCCGGGTGCAATGCACTTGAAATAATTACTTTAATCAGCAAAAGTTAATTACTTTAAATCATAAATTAATGGCAGAGCATTTGGCAGAGCCTGACGTGCGTGGCGAGGCTGTCAACGGAAAGCCCAGGTGAACCCACGACCCTGCCTGGTGCCGCCACAGAAGCTGGAGCCCACCCACTGCGTGTGCTACTCCTGCAGCTCTAGGAGGAACTCTCTGTAACCAGAGAAGCACCACCTTAAACTGTCACCTATAAAAAAAACGGAGCCGTAAACAAGCAGGCTGCCACTAAGCAGGTGCTGCTGGAGAAGCCGGCCCTTGACAATAATAAGATCTTAAAATGGCATCTGCCTTTATTTTACAGCATAATTGGAAAGACGGTTCAAAGTAATAAACCCAGCTGATATGTTTTATGAGTTGGTAGTTAGCAGTGTTTACTGGGGAAGAAGATTTGGGGGAAGATACTGTCACCCCCCCACCACCTTGCAATTTCCATACCAAGATGTCTAGAGAGCCAATTGCTATAAGGCACCAAGACCACTGTGTGGAAGCCCCAGCAGCCACAGCCTTATACCTATCTTGTTCTCTCTGTGTTGGCATCTCCGGAAAGCAGCCGGCATGCCTTGAGAAGGCAGGAGAAGTTCTTTTGAAGAGATGCGAACTCTCACAAACCACTCTCAGCGCAAATTAGCTCAGAGTCTCTTCTTGCACAAACAGGCTACTGGGACTCGCAGTCACTTGGCCCACAGTGACCCTATTCAGGAGTTGTGCACAACATGACAAAGAGCCACCTAGGAGATAGGGTCCAAGAGATGACCCGATTTGACCTGACTGTCCATGAGATCTTCAGGCTAGGAACCAGGGAAGAAAGTGTGTGGCTATAGAGCAGGGAACAGTGCAGGATGCTCTACACCTAGGGACACACAGCTCATTGAAATGAGGGAAATCTATCTGTGTGGCAAAGAACATGGAATGAGAGGGGGGGTCAAACCCTAGCCTATGAACACTGATAGTCTGGCAGTAGGACAGATTCTGGGACACTAATGATGAAATATTTTCAGTTTCCGAGAGAAAGACAGAAGTGAGAACTCACTGGTACCCACATGTGATCCTGTGATCCAAAACTTGTTTGGGAGGGCAACAGCTAGAAATCCCCAGCCAGTGCACTGGAAAAATTGCAGACCACCTTAGCTTAGTGTTTATGTATCCTAGCAAGGATGGTTTGATTAAATATTCTTCAATGACTAGGATAAGATGAGGTCTAAGTCAGAGGGCTGCACAGGGTAGAGAATTATGTGGGTAATTCTTCCCCGAGTGTGGAATTTACAAAAAGGAAAAATGCAAAGAGGCGAACTGAGGATCTGGTGCTATGAAGATTTGTGTCTCAGCTCTTTCTGTGGTCATATGCAGGGCCAGGTACTGGGTGCGCCACACTCTCTGCATCCTTCCCCACTTAGGAGATGTGGATACCATGTTCTCCTTGATCCTGTTACATGACTCACCCTTGCAGGCACCGCCCTCCATGTTAGCTGTTTTTCTGTTGCTGTGATTAAAATACACTGGACAAAAAGCCAGTTAGGGATAAAAGGAAGAGGGGGATAAAAGGTTTACTTTGTTACCATTCCAGAGAGGATACAGTGCATAAAGACAGGTACTATTCAGTGGTGGGAATATCTGCATACAGGAAGCAGATACGGAAGCAGAGGAAGTGGAACTGGAGCTATGAAACCTCAAAGCCCATTCCAGTGAACCTACAAGAAACATTTCATATTCAAACTACAATACATTTCAAGTCCTTACTATGGAAAGTTGAGATGAGTCCTCGGGCCTCTCCTATCTATGCTGAAAAGTCCACCTGCAGGGGTCCGAATATCCTTTCTGGCAGTATAGCTCCTAGGAGGACTCCAGCCAGCATTAAGTTGCTCACTGCCAACAAAAACAAGCATACTGTTTTGGTCCTGGTTTTGGTCCAGTGAACTCTTGGTTGGTGGTAATAACAGGAGACCTACATTTTGCTTCTGGCTCCAGTTACCTTTAGCTAAGATATGTCTCCCTGCTGATATTCAGTAGGAGGACCCAAAATTCTGTCTGGAGGCTGTCTTGAAGCATCCCTCCTAACATGCAAGGATGGGACACGGATTGTGTGCTCTGATTTCTAAGATCACACAGCACAACTGCACTGGCTTCTTGTGGTCACAGCCAGCATTATGCCCTGTCTGGCCTCCACAATTCATCCTACATCTAAAAAATAACCTGGCCCCAGTTACTGGCTGCTTATCCAGGGATTGCCCTTCAAGATGGCTCTCACTGTGGTGTTTCATTTTGGCCTTGGGGAGACTGGGAGTTGGGTCTACACAGAATAACTCTTAATCTGTGGCACTGAGAACTGATTTAACCTCTCAGCTCCCACTGCCTGGTTTCTATATCATGTATGATGCTATAGTATCAAGGCTTCCTATAATAATTGTCAGTGACGAAAGTATAACTGAAACAAGCACACTTCTGGGAATGTGACAGGTCCTCAGTGATGATTATCTAACAAAAAACACCGATCAGAAGAGCATCCTTGAGCTCCTGAATCTTCCCCAAGAGTCCCTGTCACAGATCCTTAATGGTACACCCGATAGGTGTGGCCTCTGCTAGTCTCCTGCCTCAGCTGCGGTGAATGTGCTTCCATGGCTAAGAGGCCTCTGCAAAGAACTTAACCTCTGAGGAACTTATTTTAGGAAGGTGAAGAGCAAAGAGGGGTCCCTGGAGATTTGAGGTACCGATCTGAACCATACTTGACTCTTTTCCCCCTGTTCAATCCTGCTGCCCTTTGGGACAGGCACGGAGTTGGGAAGCAGGGACTCGGGGCTCTTTGTTGGTTTTGTGTCTAAAACACAATTTGTCAGCACAGGTTCCACATCTTGAACAAATGCAGATGACTAGAAATAAATTACTAGCCATGTAGAGCACAGAGACAGAATGTGTGCACTCCCTGGGGTGCATCACCCATTCCCACACAGGGTGCTCAGAACCAACAGGCGGGTACATCATCCCTCAGTGAAGTACACAGGCACTCTTAGAAAGAAACAGCTAAGAGTTATCAGGTTAAGAAAAAGAAATCACATTTCAGGAAATGAGAGACATTTTTCCTGAGCGCTCAGTGTCAGTGGCTCGTGTACTGGAGTACCCTGGATATTGCAAGTGTTCAGAATTCCATTCTGCTCCTATCAGTCACAGGTGTGTTGACAGAACCATCGTTAGCCAGGCTCATCTTCAAAATACTCTGGGTTGGAGTTAGTCTTTGTTCCCACATGGGAAATTTCCACTCTCATCAAAGGTTGTCAGTGGCTCGTGGGTCCATCCTCACACCACGGTGTTTCAATTAACTTTGGTCTGTAGTGCGGCAGCGTCTTCTTCTTGATAATTTCTAGCATCATGATGAAAACTCCAAGCTGGTCATGCTTGCAAGAACTTTCTCAAGTGACGGAAACTTCCTTTTCCTGAGTTGCTTGATTGGAAGCTACTCACTGTCTGGTGAGCACAGGAAGTGGAGTTTAATTGTTATTTCCATTGATTTTAGTGTAAACAGCCACATGCCACTGATGGCTACGGAACTGGACGTGAGGGTGCTCAGCAAAGCCATCGCAATCCACGTTAGGAATGGCAGACTCATGCAATAGTGGCTATAAATGAGGCCACCACTCCTTCTAACTAGGTGGCTACCATATTGGTGACTTTCTATAACAGGGAGCTCATTCTCTCATCCAGTTTTATGTGGCTCGAGAGTGGGAACCCATGTCTAGGGATGTCTCTCACTTGATACAGCACTTCAGAAACCAGGCATAGTGGTGCATAACTGTAGTCTTAGTACTTAAGAGGTGGAGGTAAGGGGATTAGAAATTCAAGGTCATCTTTGAATACGTAGTTTGAGGCCAGACTGGGCTACAAAATACGCTCTCTAATTAATTAGTCAATGATTTTTTTTTTAAAAAGAATGGGCAACTGGTAACCAAGGGGCGGTGGTGGTGGCGGGCGGGGGGGGGGGGAAATGTCTTTAATTTAGCATCCTTTGTCCATCACCTTAAGAAACAGAGTTTACTTTGGACATTCCCAGCAGGTTCAACTGCATCCAAGTCTTTAGGCATCCTAAACCAAAATAGCTTAGAGTCATCCTTAAATGGAAAGAAAAACATACAATGAAGCTCCGTACCAAATTAAATGCATGAAGACTGGTTTTGTGATTTTTTAAAAGATCAGGGAAAACTAAATGTGAATTTTTGCATATAAAACAGTCCAACAGTTGCAACTCCACAAAACCATTTTTAAATGAATTCATGGCTCTCAGTGGTGCCCGGCACCCCAAGGGTTTGGGTCCAATTTTTGCCCACTCAAAAATTCCATAATAGATAGCTGGTTTGGAGGAACAGATGAATGGGGTGGTAGTGTGAGGCATACCAGCACCCAGTTTTCCTCTTGGCCTCCCCCAGCTGGAAGTATTCTGGTGGAAAAAGAAAAATGGAAGCAAAGCAGCCCATTTCTTCCACCCTCTACCTAAACACTGCTCACTCAGCTTCCCTCACAAATAGAGCTTAGGGAAGCCGGATGACGATAGACCCGTGGTCCATGGGCTCAATGGACAGCAGAGAATGTGAGTGGACTTTGGTGGGATTATGCCGGAAGAACCGGTCATTTTCCTTCTGTCTTCATACTCCTCAACTCTATTGCATTCTCTTAAGAACAGAGCCTGTGGTAGAGAAGACCAGTGGCAGGTGGCTCCACACAGTCTCACCCCTTGCTGGGAAAGGCCAGCCCAAGGCCAGTTCCAAGCACAGGACTGACCAAGAGTTAGGCAGCCTTGGGGAATTCAGGTCCCTGCCCAGTTACTGCTGCAGTTGCAAGCACAGCATTGAAGCAGAAAAGGCGGGAGAGAGACACAACCAGAGCAGTAACACATAACACACAAGTTCTGCCTCGCACCAAACTTTAATCTTTTCCCCCAGGCATCTACTCAAGCAGCATTATATTATTTAATTTTTTTTACTATTAGTATTCTGCCCTCGATGTGCTGCAAAGCAACTTCATGCAAAGGAAGAATGGACTTACCAGGAGGACTCATTTGTCTTCGGCACCTGGACTGTTGTAAATTAGAGTGCACCCGGTGTGGGGAGCAGAGCTATTTTAATCATTCCAATGTGCCCAGTGCGGGAGATGAACTCAAAAGTGAATATTAAAAGTAGTTGTGGAATTCAGTCGTTTCACGAGTGAGCACGTAATAGCCAAAGGCAAAACCGGAAGGCAGCTTCACTTCCAATCAGTGTTCCCATTTTATTGAAACCAGATTGGAATTCCTGGAAGGAAGCCTACAGATCACATCTTTAATGCTCATTTTCATACACTCCAGTAAAACTGTCAGGGTGAATCAGTTGTTGAAGAAGGCTTCCTGTATAATTTACAGATGTGCCTCCCTGCAGCCCATTACTTAGAGCTGAAACTGAAATGTGTTTTTGATCAAGCGCCGAGACTTCCTCTCACCTGCCCAGGTTTGCTGGACTCTAATTTGGCGATTAATGCTGGCCTTTCACACCACGCTGCCCCTCAACGCCAAGGACACTCATCCCCACACATGTAGCCGTGGGCTGGAAGGTGCCTGCAACCCTCTGGGATGCTAGAGTGAGTGGGAGACAGGGCTCAGCATCCACCACAGACAGGAACACCCTGATAGGGAGAATTACTCCAATCACAGGGGCGCTTCGGCAGGAAGTTGACAAAGTGTGGCTGGAGCCCTCTGAAGCCCTGTTTCTTTGCCCCACTGCTGAGGCAAGAACTGAGTACAATGGGGACAGAGCCCAGGACAGAGGTCTTCAGCCCTCTCAACTCTAGAGCAGTTTCTTGGGAACGTTCAAAGCAAGCTCCAATTTATTTCAGAAAGCCCCATCTTCACAGTAGGATGAACTGACCACACAACCCTGGTAAGACAAAAGGGAAGTGAGCAGCAGCCCAGTGGGAGTTGCCTATGTCTTCTTCCTTTTCTCCTCAGACTGTGCTGGTCTAAGAGACCTACTTGGAGAGATGGGGATGGCAGGCAACAGGCCAAGAAGGAAGACATCTGGGATGTTTGCTGGTACCTGGTTAATTATGTGGGGTGGAGACTGTGTGACAGGGGATCCAGCCACTCCCAGCCAGGCTCCTGGCCTACATCCTTCCTATTCAAGTATCTAGACAAGTCAATGAGCTCAGATGAAGGATTTTTGGCTTTTAAAGGACACAGGTTACCTCATTATTCTAAGCTCTTCCTTTATGGGAGGGGAAAGCCAAACAGCAATGAAAATTATATGGTGGAAAAGAGCCCTGGGCATTTTTCTCCAGAAATATCATAGCAGAACAGGAAACTAGGCCTCGCTAATATCCCAATTCCAGTTCCAAGACAGCACAGCCACGCAGCCTCACACTCTTCCTGTCCATCATTGTAGTGGGATGAGGGCTGAGTCAAGTTGCCTGCTGTGTCGATGGTCGTGCAAGATGGCAGTGCAGAAAGCCGCTGCCCAGCAAATAAAGGACTGTTATCATGACTCCGGGGATAGATTGTTTCTAGTCTTCCTACCAAGTCTGGTCTGGATGGTCAGACCTGGATGGTCGGGAGGAGGACAACTGACTAACAAGATGGCCTGCCAACGGGCTGACCTCCTGTCCTGGCTACTTTGCAAGGGGCAATGTTTCTAAGGATAAAAGAAACACAAAGCACAAGGCCCTGCATTGTCCATAGGAGACCGTTTGGAAGGAGAGGTCAGGAGCTGGGCCCTGGCCCTGACTCGAGGCTCAAGATTGTCATCTGTAAAGTGAAATTACAGTGACTCCTTCACCTGCAAGCAATGATTGATTGGCGAACATGTGTAAGTATGCAGTCACCTCAAAGGATTGACACAGAGGAGGCAGAGAAAATGGAAGCACGGTGGGAGCTGAAGAGGGTGGCTGGCTTCCCTAGGTCACACCTACCAAGGGGTTGGATTTTCTGAAGAAC
Source organism: Tokudaia tokunoshimensis (assembly GCA_036184795.1). Taxonomy (NCBI): domain Eukaryota; kingdom Metazoa; phylum Chordata; class Mammalia; order Rodentia; family Muridae; genus Tokudaia; species Tokudaia tokunoshimensis. The sequence goes on along the minus strand of BTHU01000001.1, from coordinate 111,891,639 downwards.
TGTGAGACATCACTGATTACATACACACACACACACACACACACACACACACACACACACACACACACACACCCAATATCACTGCAAGAAAACAGCTAATGTTAGATCACTGTATCTTAACAAGAATGACCCATCTGCCTTCACTCTCCCACACAAGATAGCATGCACAGCATGACAGCCACAAACCTGTTCACAAGATACACCTGCATTGGCTTGCTACTATGAGCTCAACTTTGGGAAGCCAATGAAATCCCATGCCCATATGTTCCCACTCAAAGACCTATAGAGATGTGGCTCCTGTCATACAGGTTTGAGAAGCAAAGATCTGGAATGTCCTATCATTTCATTCACTCACATATCTTCTAAGGTTCTACCCATTGATTCACTTCTCATATCAACCACCACACTGAGCAGAAAGGGAACCTCACCCCAGTGTGGTTAAATTAATTTATGCAAATGACATGCAAAAACTAACCTGGTTTGTGCCTTGTTTCTTTCAGTCCGTGAAGACGGGTTGGGCTCTTCCTGGTCAAGTCAAGCTTTCCACGAACAGACTGCATGGGCTGCACGTCTGAAGAGTCAGCGGTCGCTGGCAGAGGCAAAGCTCTGCCAGCTGTTTAATTTCTCCACAGTGAGCTGAGGGCTGGAGGTAAGAATGCCTTCCATGGAAAAATCTGCTCCATTCTCTTAGGATGAGGTGGCCTTATGCTTCCTGCTGCTCTCCAAAGTCACCCCTGCCTGACTCAGCATGCAACATGGTTCCTCCTTGAGCTGAGTGTCCCATGACACAGACTAGAAGCAATGTAAACACCTTGCTCAGACAGTGAGGAGGACAGCAGGAATTCAGGGTCCTGCCCTTTATTAAACTTGACAGTACTCTTGAGAAAGCCAAGGGAGCTTTTGCTCACTGGCAGAAAAGTATGTGGCTCATCGTCACACGGTTGCTCTAACATGTTCACAAACCCATGCACACCGAAATCACAATGTGTGCCATGTGGCCACATGCCACCTGATTGATAGTCAGCCACTGCTCTCAGGTGGTCCCTCATTGACACATTTGCCTCTGAGCTTCACAAGGTCAAAGGGAGTCATCTTCTTAGGATGAATACGATATTTCCTGCACCAAAATAGAAATGGGAAAAGGCTCTGGTAGCCCACTGGGACAGATGGGAACGTGCTAGGAGGGCTACTCCTGTAGACCTCAGGAGGACCCCAGAGATTTTCACCATTAGAAAGGCTGTGATGAAATATCTTGACCAAAGCAACTTAAAGGAGAAAGGGGATGTCGCAGCTCACAGCTCCAGAGAGGGTATAGTCTGTCATGGAAGGCTTGGCAGTAGAGGCATGAGGCCAGCCCATCACATTGTGTAAGTAGTCTGGAAGATGACAGGGTAGAGGGGAGGGGGAGAAGGAGAGATAGACAGAGACAGTGAGAGAGAGAGACACACACACAGAGACACAGAGACACAGAGAGAAACAGAGACAGAGTGAAACAGAGTGACACATATATATATACTCAGAGAGAGAGAGAGAGAGAGAGAGAAAGAGAGAGAGAGAGAACAGGATACAGGAGGGCCAGGCTATAAAACTCAAAGCTCAACCATAGTGACTTACTTCTGTACTTTCTCCAGCAAGACTCTACCTCCTAAACTTTCCCTTATGGAGGACATTTCACATTCAGTCCACAGCCATACCTCCCCCTCTGAGATGCCTCCCTGTCAGGTCCCAGACCATTACTCTCTTATCTCTTAAGGAGTTCACTGAAGCATTGGGAACTCTGTTGAAGTTCATTCATACGTTAGCTTGAGAGACCAGGTGTCCTCCCTGCCACAGTAGACTTTCTGCTCTGCAGCTCACTCTCCTCTGCTCTGGAAGACTCATGTCTACCAGGTCTCAGAGAGTAAGATTCCTTGCACAGCTAAACCACCCTCCAAACTCCAAATCACATTAAGAACATAAAATTTCCTTTCAAACTGATGATGCTAAAGTGCTAATGACTGATCTTAGCTTCTATCTGGAGAACAAGCCTGGTGAGCAAGTACACCCAGAAAGAGGCAGTTCTCTTTTGGAGAGCTGGAGGGAAAGTACTTTCTTTTATTAAATACCAGCTATGTCCTCTATCAGTTGGTGGCAGAAAGTGAAGTATTTTTGGTTTGGTTTGGTTTTTCAGAGGTTGGGGAGGGGACAGAGGCAGAGTCTTACTATGTAGTCCAGGCTGACTCAAACTCAAGATCCTCCTGTGCATATATATATATATATATATATATATATATATATATATATATATACATTCCCATGTCCCCATAGCCTCTGTAATTTGTTTATATACTTGCCCAGTTTATTCTGGAAGCTTCTCTGGAGAGTTAATGAATTCAATATCTACCAAGCAGCAGAGACTGACCACTATCCTTATGCCAGAGAAGGGACCAACCAAGAACCCAGATTGAGATCATGTGAGGCATAGTTGTTCCAATCTCCAAGTGGGTACAGTGTGGTTCAGGGTTAGAACAAGACAGAATTACCCAAGTGAGAAGGTTCATATCTCTGCAAGTAACACCAGCACAGTATGGAAGATGCCCTTTACTGCTCTGCTGGAAGAGGCCTATCTTGGTCTGATCACTGAGCTGAGAGAAAGCCCTCTCTGGAATTTTGCTAGAAGAATATAAGGGCACACAGTGGCTTCCCCTAGAAAGAGGATGGTACCTTTGAATGACTAGGTAGGGTGTTCCCTGGGCCACCTAAATCTGGCAACTCAGTGAGAGTTAGAATTCTTTTCAGTAGCTTCCTGGAGAAATCAAGGGACTGTTTTCAGAATTCTCTAAAGGTGCCTCTGTCCCCAGATCAATCCGGGGCCTCTCTGGTCTGGCGAGGCTACAGGTAGAAGCTAGGAAAACCATAATGAAATCTTCACGGGCTTGTTAGTCTCTAGCTCACTACAGATTGGCCAGGATGGCTATTCCTCAACTGGAGGATGATGTGCAGGTGTGGGGGCTGTGTGCATAGCTGTGATTTTTAGGCTACATTACTGTGCACAGGGGTAGAAAGAGGCTAAGGAAGATAAAGAGCTGCCCAGTCCTGTGCTTGCTGGTTCGTGCAGTCTTTGCCATGCCAAGACTGTGTGGAGTGTCAGGATGCTGGCTTCTGTTTAGAAAAGGGAAGCATTCCTAAGATACAAGGACATCATGCCTGCCTAGAAAGGTCCCTGCTGCCCACAGCCATAAATTGGTACTTCACTCCCAATTGCCAAGACATCCTGAAAAGATACTCATCAACTCCGGGTGATGGAGAATGAAGACCATTAGTGGGCAATTAATATTTCAGGATTCCATCTTAATTACCCCCAAAAAAGGTTCATTTTGAAGGCAAAGGGTTTTTTTTTAATCTTTATTTTTAAACCCTCAACATAATGACTGATTGGCTAATACAAAATGAATACATTTTTAACAGACTTCTTTGAAAAGGCATTCAAAGCTGAACTTGAGCACAGAAGCACAGTCAGGAATGGGGGACAGGATGGAGCTGGCAGCAAGCTGCCCCCGCCTGCACCAGCTCCGTGCTCTGACAGAACAAGTGTTGCATGAGATGTGAAGAATGACTGTGGCGGCCTGGCAGCCCTGGAGCAGGTGTTCCTAGTCCTCATTTGCAGTGGAGCGTGGCCCCTGGCTCAGCCAGCCGAAGCCAGCGCCTGGCAGCCCCTCATGTACCTGCGTGCAGAGAGCCGCTAATGATAATGGATGCAGGCCGATTAGGCAGCCCATTTGGAATGGCCTGAAGTGGCCATGAGTCAGTGACTCTCAGGGGAAGCAACATGCTAGTGTCCCTGGAGGGCTCTGGACTGCCCCTCAGGTCCTCGTGTCCAGCACAGGATGAGTCACAGGTTTCAGTGACAAAGTAAGGATCTAGGCTCTCAATCTTTGCCTCCCCAGTGCTGAGAGGCATTTAATCCCTGCTTAACAGCATGGAAGGACATATGGCTTACTGCTGCTCTTGGGGAAGCCACTAGGTAGGGCAGTGTTGCTGGTCATGGGGCTGTGGAAGCCCCAAAGTGTGCTCCCATTTCCCATTTGCCATACTTCTCATGGGCCAGGCCTAGCTGGCAACCTGTTTCCATCTGCTCTTCCTTGCGCTTAGCCTGTCTGTATACCTCTTCCCGAGGGTCCTCTTGGTCTCAGGATACAACATAGCCAAGTGACCTGCCAGGCCTCAGACGTCAGCTCAACGCTCAGACAGAATGAGTGTTGCATGCGAACACTCAAAGGGTGGCTGTGGCTGAGCTCTGTCTCCTCCTGGGTCTAGTCCCTGGCTTCTGAATTCCCAAATTTCTTCTTAATAAAAGGAGGGATGGTAGGGCCTTCCCAGTCTGGTATTTTCCTCAGGATTGCGATGAGTCAGGCATGGGACGGGCAAGCATTGGTTCTAGTACTTACGGTGTTGGTAGAGATCAATCAAAACATGGCAAGAGCCTAATCACCATTGCAGTGACTCTCATAGTACTGTCACACTGATGTCATGCTTGCCATGCTACCTCAGAAGCCATTTTCTAGAGACAGAGCCACAAATGAGATTCCAAGAGAGGTGTGTGGAATACCAATTCCCAAAGGCATCCCAGGAATTATGCAGTACCCATTGGAAGGATAAGGGAGTTACTGGTATTTTCAGGAAAGGCAGTACCCTGCTAAGGCCCCAGAGTTTGGGTGCTTTCCTGGAACATCCAATCAAGGAAGCATTCAGGCAGAGGCCTTTCCCTGTGTCCAATCTCAGTATAAACAAGCATGTATCAAGCCCTGGTTCTCAGGGAGAATTGGGCTAGGAGAAGCTGAAACTACAAAGTAGACATCTATTGTTCTCTTTCAGATGGCTCCAGGGGTGCCCTAGGTCTTACCTTGTCACATGCTAGCATCTCTGTGTTAGAATCACTGGCTTACAGATATTGAAAGCTAGGAAACAAATGTTCCCAATTGCTATGAGGAAAGCATGAGAGTCTTGTGTGTATACAGACAGCACCAGCACTGTCTCCTGCAGGACCCAGAGTACTGAGTACTCAGTTTCCTTGTCAGCACGATACGAATTCTGGAGAGGTAACAGCTACAGGTACTTACTAGTCCACAGTCAGTGGTGAGTTTTAGTCCACAGCATTTGGAGAGTTGGTGATAAGGTCAATGGGATGGTCTTTACCTTGGATTGATAAGTTTAGTTGATGCAACTAAACCAAGGAGACCCCCTACACACTTTGCAGGCAGTAGACTCCTGTGAGTGCAGATACAGTTACTTAGGAGCTATGTCCATCAACTGTTTCAGATACTGGCAGCGGATTAGTTATCCCTTTATTTACTAGACTGCTCATGCATGTTTATTCATTTTCCATTACTGAGATAAACTGATCTGGACATGTGTACTTTCTTTGAGAATGTTCTACCTGTCACTCTTGTGTCATGTGAATCTGCCATGGGAAGCAGGCACAGTTACACCTTCCATCCCTAGATTAAATGGAAACAATTATGCAAATGGCCTGGCTGTGTGTAGCAGAACACTGCTTGACTCACAAGTCACCCTCTGTGCTGTAGCTTGTCATATGCCCTGGAAAATAGTCCATCATTGTCCAAAAGGATTCCAAAAACATAGCAGTTCCCTGCCTACAGACAAGTTTGAGCTGTTCTAAACCAAGACTAGCTTGACAAAGCACTTGATGCTCAGGAGAGGAAGGACCCAATGACTGGGACAGACCAACCAAAAAGCAACTGATGGATTGTTCAATCCCAAATGGTCAGCCCTAAACACATAGACTTAGTAAGTTACAAGTCTGAAAGACAGACAGACAGACAGACAGACAGACAGACAGACAGACACACACACACACATACACACACACACACACACAAACACCCACTCAGAGAGAGAGAGAGAGAGACTAAAGAAGAGTGCATGAGTAAAAGGGAGTGGAGAGATGTGGTGGGTGGGGGGAGTTGGAGGAGGTAAAGGTGGAAAGAATATGAATAGAATACTCTCATGTAAAATTCTCAAAAAACAAAAAATATACTAATTGAAGAAAAAATTAAGCAACATGAGTGGAGTCTAGTGCCACTCAGGCACAGTCCCTGTACCATCCCAGCCAGAGATAGAAGCTTCTTGTCCCACTTGGGACATCCGTAAGGAGAAGCCCTGTGGGCAGAAAGTCCAGTGTTTCGAGGATAGACGGCACACTCTTGGAAAGCCCTTTTCCACATTGTCTCTGTCCCATCCAGGACCCCAGCTCTTCCCACCCTGGCTGGGCCTCCACAATGGTCGGCAGCATGCTCTGGCACCCTTCCCTCAGCAGTGTGCTGTTTCGGGGAAAATCTTGGCCATGCGTACTATATCAATACCCAATATGGGAGCAATTTAACTTCTTAATTTATAGCTGCGGCAACAAGATTTTCAAACTGGTCATAAAATATTACCCTCCTCCTCTAATCTGGGGTCTTGGGGTTCTGTGTTGGGGATTCAATGACTGGCTCGGGAAGCAAGGGGTGGTTTATGGGGCATCTCTCAGGGAACAGTGTTATAGTAAAGTTAGGTGACAGGAGAAATAAAGATGGCGGTGTTTAACTACAAAACTCCAAATAAAAAAATATACTGTCTTCCTTTCTTTGCCGAACAAGCAGAGTTATTATTACCGTTGTTGTTTCATGGCCTTTTTCATAGAAAAATTACAACATGAAGGTTACCAAAAGCAAGAGTATAGTTATATATGACTGTACCTGTACTCAGACACCACTGCCTCACAGGCTGTCACGTTCCCAAGCTGGCTGTCAAACACACAGACACCTGCCCTGTGTCTCCCCTAACTACAGGTTGGCCAGGGTCTTCCATGCAAAGTCTCAGGGGCAGCAGGACCTGGGGCCTCATCAGCCCTTTGTTGTCCAAGATTGGGGTCCCAGTCTAGAGACCAGATTACCCCTAGAGTGCCCAGTCTGGAGACCAAGTTACCTCTAGAGTGGATGGCAGTACCCAATTCTCAGCTCAGGCCACCTGGGAGAGAGCAGAAACAGCATCAACAGGCACACAGAGGGAAAGGCTCCTGGTCCACACCAGTAGCTGTTTTCCAAACTATTGGGATGATAGCAGCTGGAACAGATTTCTCTAAAAATCTGCCTCCTTCCTGTACCCTCCTCTCTGCATGTTCTCTGTTTAGTGCTTGATTGTAGTGTTCAACAGGACCATGAGGACCCATGGATAGTCCATTCTGTCTTCATGGTGGTCCTATGGGGTTGACACATCCATCCTGTCTTATGAATGAAAGCATGGAAATGGAAGAGCAAAGATATTAGTTCATGCTGTTAGTTCGTAGAGTAGTTGCTGAAGTTAGTTATCACCCGTGGACCCTTGGGGCTGAAAAGAACATTCTAACCTTCTATTATTCTTTCCCCAAGCCCTTCTTTGATTCATTGATGGTCTTAACAGTCAGTGGGCCAGCTCAACCCAAGACAGGCAAGTGACATGGTTCTATCTGGTGAACCTAACTTGGTGAACATCACATTTCACTAGTGGATGTATATTTCTAAAGTTCACAACTGGAACAGACAGAATCAGAGTGATACTTCTTGTTCATAGAACAAGAAGACATCCTTCAGTAATTCTCTCGCTTTATCTAAAGAAGCCAGGAAGAAAAGAAAATTAGGCTCTCACCCTCCAACCATTCACAGAATGTTTAAATAATATATAGGTAAAGAACAAAGAGATTCTGTGTGAAATGTGGTTTGTGGTGTAGGCAGGAGATTGAGACTCCCACTGCTGTTGAATCAGCTGCCCCTGTTCCATGGAGAGGGGCTGAAAGAGATGTCGTACATGTCTCTCTGGGGGCTAAAAGATGGGAGCATGTCTGTATGAGA